>CAMRHE010000708.1:90000-584633 GCA_947044405.1 Leptodactylus fallax | reverse complement strand
GAAAAAATATATATTTACTATAAGTTAATAAAGGCTAGTTAAAGGTAAAATGACAGGGCTAAAGACAAGCAAAATATACAATATAGCATGAACAATTTCAAGGCAAATTCTGCAATGGTTTCTACTTTTACTCTGTCCACTTCTGCAGTATGGACACTGAATGAACAATATACTCAAAACTATCCCTAACTGACCCTGACTTCACATTTGGGTGCACCCCCTTTTCCCCAGTGGTCCAGGTGGACCGCTTACAGTCCGTAGAAGCGCGCGGTGGGGCCCAAAGTCGGTCCTTTCTTTTATAGTGAAGCGTCCTCTCCTCACGGTTATCAGGATCTTGGGAGAAATGAAGTCCTCTTTAACAGACAGGGAAACCAACTGAATGCAATGTAATCCAACAGCAGATTCCACTCAGCACACTGACAGTCCTGCCGAACATTCAACATTAATAGTTTATACAGACAAATGAAGCTTAAGACAACATTGGCTGTCTCTTACATATTCCCCCACTTTAAGATTGGCAGTCCCTGCCTATGACTGTATATCCAGAGGGTTGTACTTTTATGCACAGGGTGGTAGTATACCGATGTATGGCAGGCCAAACAAACTCATCCTGCGCATACCGAACAGGGGGAATACCAGCATTTGGCCTAGTGGTCCGTCTGAGGACCGGTGGTATATTATGGGGTGCTGCAGCTATGGGCTGAGAAGGACCAGCGGATTCCGCACCAGAGGGGGCACAGGCCGGAGATACAGTAGTCACAGGTGGAACATCCCCAGGAGCAGGGATCGGCCAACAATCATCCTCCTCGTCGGAGGCCCATTCCGCACCTCCATTCTCTGACTGTGGGAGCTCATTCACATTGGCAGGCCCATCGTGATTTGTCCCTTCAGAATGACACAGGCGCAACATATTTCGGTGAAGTACTCGAACACAATCAGTTCCTTCTTTCTGGACCTGGTACACTGGCCCATTCGCATACTTGCGGCCAACAACACGATACGGCAAAGCCTCCCATCTGCTTTCCAATTTCCCTTGGGGTTTCTTGACACGAACTAGCACCAGGTCGCCTGGTTGCAATGGTGCTTCTTGCACTGGGGTCTTATCAGGATGGGGATGTTCTTGCAGGCGCTGCCGCACCAATCGATGGATCGTCTCAAGTCTCTGCCGATGCGCCCGCACCCAAGAGGTTGGATCCCTCGGAGGGAACCCATCCACATCATTCAACTGTAATTCTCCTATACTTCGCCCAGACCGCCCAAAGAGAAGTGTATAAGGAGAGTACCCCGTTGTAGAATGGACCTGATTGTTATAGGCCCACACCATTTCAGACAAGAACTGAGGCCACTGTAACTTCTTGTCTTCCTCCAGAGTCCGCAGCATCTGTAGCAGAGTTCTGTTGAATCTTTCACAGGCCCCATTTCCCTGAGGGTGGTATGGAGTCGTGTGCGACTTCTTTATCCCGTAGATACGTTGAACTTCTTTCATTACGTGTCCCTCAAAGCAGGCGCCCTGGTCGGAGTGGATGCGTTGGGGGCACCCATATACTCGAATGAAATCTTGGCACAGAGCACGAGCTGCTGACTCAGCTGTCTGGTCCTTGGTGGCGGTTACCACCGCAAATTTGGTGAAGTGATCCACCATTACGAGGCAATACTGGTGTCCGCTATTGGATGGGCCCACCATTAGATAGTCTATCATGACGATTTCTAAAGGTTCCTGGGTCACGATGGTTTGCAGGGGAGCTCTCTGTTCTATTGCCTTATGGATCTCACAAGTTCGACAGCTGCGGCATACTTCTTCGACCATTTGACGAAGACCAGGGCAGTAAATCAGTCGCTGTAACCAACGAAAGGTCTTCTCATGACCAAAATGTCCATTCTTATTATGAGCCTCAACTGCCAAGGAGCGAGCCAGTTCACTAGGCACCACAATTTGGTATCGAATGTCGATCTCAGAAGGTAAATAGACCTTTCGGCATAGCACTCCATTTTCATCTCCAACTTTTCCCACTGACTCAAAACAGATAATATCTCACGTGTCAGTCGTTCTCTTTCCTCTCTACAGGGCTTCTGGCCTTTCTCAACACACTTGATCATCTGCGCCAGCCCCTCATGGGTCTGTTGTATCTGTGCCCATTCCTGTCGTGAGGGACCAAAGAAAGGAGCCATTTCAGTCCCCTCCATCTCAAACTGATTAGTGGCGGTCAAGGCCTGTGAAAATCTGCTGAAATCGGGCACCTCCACATGCTCCAACTCATGATCCACGTCTTCTGTGGGGGTCTGGGCAGTTACCCTAGAAAGTCCGTCAGCATTCTGGTTCTCTGTCTTGGACCGATACTTAATGCGGTAATTGAACGTAGACATTCGGGCTATCCACCTCTGCTCTAACGCCCCGAGCTTGGCATTTTCCACTATAATTCTCGGGGTTTCTTTCAGAATCTCTCAAAGACCGGCTGCCGTACGCTATGACCCTCTCCTGGCCATCCTGAAGCTGGGAAAGCACTGCTCCAAGACCATACAGGCTTGCATCTGTATATAGCTGGAACGGCAAGTGGTAATCAGCATATGCCAAGATTGGGGCTGTTGTCAGTGCATCCTTCAATGCCTGGAAGGCTTGTTCCTGTTCAGGTCCCCACTTCACGGACCGGTTCTTTGGACCACCGGATGTGCCTCGTAGGAGAGCATTAAGTGGTGCTGCTACCTTGGCGAAATCCTTAATAAACCGTCGATAGTAACCGGCTACTCAAAGGAACGCCCTCACTTCTCGCAGGGTAGTCGGTATCGACCCAATCTTGAACAGCACGTTATCTTGTCTCTTGATGGTCTCACCTCTTCTCCTGATACGCGGTGACCCAAGTAATCAATTTCAGATTGGAACAACCGACATTTACTGGGTTTCCAATTTGAGCCCATGTTCCCGCAATCTTCGAAATACTTGCCCCAACTGGTGGAGATGGTCTTCAAAGGTCGCAGAATACACTATAATGTCATCCAAGTAGATGAGAGTGAACTCAAAGTTGAAGTCACCGAGACATTTCTCCATCAACCGCTGAAGCGTTCTAGGTGCATTTGTCAACTTCGAAGGGCACATCCGGTTAAATTGATATAGTCCGCCGGGCAAGATGAATGCCGTCTTCTCCTTGTCTTTTGTGACGCATCAAGCATCTGCCAATACCCACTAGCCAGATCTGGTGAGCAGAAGTACCGGGCTCTCCCTAAGCGCTGGGAAGGGACTCCTCAATCCGTGGCAAAGGGTAGGAATCTCATACGGTGCAAGCGTTTAACTTCCGATAGTCTACGCAAAATCCAGGATGGACCCATCTTTTCTTACTAACACCACAGGAGCCGCCCAGGGACTCTGGCTTTCTTGGATGATCCCACCCTGTAGCATCTTAGCTAACAGTTCTTTCACTTCCTGATACAACTGTGGAAGGAATTTGTCGGTAGCGCTCTCTGGTGGAGGGGTGTCTCCTGTGGGAATCTCATGGTAGATCCCTGTAGTACATCGAAAATCTTCAGCATACCGTGCAAAGGTGGCTTGGTTCTCCCACAACAGCTCATCTACCTTCTGCACACATTCTAGAGAACGCAGACAAACATCCATCTTCATCTGTTCTCCAGGGTGCTATGCAATTCCATTCAGAGGTGGGTTCCTCATCTTCTCCCATGGACACAGTTACGGTCCACTCATCCCTTTCAGTCGGCTTCAGCTGCATTGGAGTTACTTTCCTTACTTCATCCGGAGTCACATAGATGTTAGCCAACAGCCTCCCTGGGGTCAGGTCCACACTCTGAGTCTTGAGTGTTTACACATAAGTGGTACTCTTCCATTGCGAACTATTGCCAAGGAACGGGCCACTAGCGGATCAACACCTCCTTCGGCTGCCCTGCAGTGGTTCCACCAACATAGCTATGCCCTCTAGTTTCCGACAGGTGCCTATAGGCATGGACACTATTGTCTCCCGACTGGGTGGCAGTGTAACTTTTGTATGCAAAGGAACTGAAATTCGAGCCAGAGGACGCTGTGCATCTGAACTTTTCTGTAAGCCACATGTCCGGATCAGCCGCTGGAAAGCTGTTTGGGCAGGCCAGTGGGTGGTGGTTTCTTTCCAATAACCGTGGTACCTTTCTTTTCAAAGAGGATCTGATCTAATTCTTTTAACACATTCATCCCCAAAATGACAGGGACCTTTACTTCATGTGACTCCTGTACCACCACAATGCCTTTCCTACCTAGATCTTGGCCACATACCCGGACATTCATCCAGGCCACTCCCACGACCGGAACTGGTAACTGGTTAGCTGCGACCACTCGTACGAATGTATGGGGATCATATTTCACATGTTGCCGGAAGTACCGTTCATAACAGTCTCTACTCAAGGTCGTTACTGGGAACCCGTGTCAATCATCCCGGTAACCCGGGATACCCCTCCATTTCCACCTGTATGACAGGACTTGCAGCGATCAGGTCATCATCAGGGCATTCTCCCCACATAGTCTCCTTGTCAGTTTCCCCTACTACACGCCCTACAGCAGCAGGGGACTTCAGTTTAACGGCGGTCTCTCATAAGTTTGTCGCTGCTCTGGACATCTAGCAGCAACGTGGCCCATCCGTCCACACTCCCAGCAGCGTATCTCCCCGTCGTTCTGGCCTCTGTTTGGGCCCCTTCGGTACGCCCCTTCGATTTCTCCTGAGCACTGCACTAAATGATTTGGACCCCTTCGGTGGGTCCTATCCTCACCCCTCCAGCGGGGTGGTGGGTGATTCTGACTTGCTGGGTGTGGATGGCTCACCCTTTCATCTCCAGTCTTCTGGAAGTCTGCAATTTTCATAGACTGCTCATCACAACGAGTGTGCAAGTGTTCCATTTGTTCTTGCAGTTTCTGCATTACTGTGAGAATTTCTTTAACCGTCCCTTTTTCTACTGTCTCTGAGCCAGAACTAGCCCCCTGTGACAAAGTAACTCCAACTGCGGTCTGGGGCTTCGGGACCATACTATTGGCACGGGAGATGGCCTCTACCTGTACATCATGGAATTTAGCATCAGTCTCTCGTCGTATAAAATCCTGCATAGTCACAGTTAAACTGCCGTCACGTATCCCCAGGACAAACTGGTCACGGAGAGTCCGATCAGGGTTACAGAAGGCTGGCGAGCCCCCTCTTTCCTTCCTTTGAATATCTCGGAGCAGTTCTTGTAGGGCATTTGCATATTGGGGAAGGCTTTCATTCTCCTGTTGTACCCTCTGTAAGAACCGAGCCTGCAGAGACCCCAGCAATGCAGTTTCTCCATAGATGGTTTCTAGAATCTGGACTACTTGCTCAAATGTCTGCCTTTGTTCAAATGGCCTCAGTATCACCGTGGTCTTAGCATCCCCTTGTAATGTCAATATTGCTAGCTCTACTAGTACTTCTGGTGTGGTCTGGTACATTCGCTGTATCATTCGTATCTGTTCCACCCACATACTCACTGACATATTATTGCCATCAAATTTAGCTAACTGACTCATTATAGCCCCTGCTGTCATTCTTCCTCCAGCACCATTCTCCCCGAACGGGTGCGTCACCGTCCATTCTGGTAAGCGGATCCTGCCGACTACGCCAATTTGTGAACCGAGAGCAAGGCAGGTGGTTTGGACTCCGCAACCAGAAATGAACGCCCACTGCGGTAGTTCAAGAAAAAAAAATATATTTACTATAAGTTAATAAAGGCTAGTTAAAGGTAAAATGACAGGGCTAAAGACAAGCAAAATATACAATATAGCATGAACAATTTCAAGGCAAATTCTGCAATGGTTTCTACTTTTACTCTGTCCACTTCTGCAGTATGGACACTGAATGAACAATATACTCAAAACTATCCCTAACTGACCCTGACATCACATTTGGGTGCACCCCCTTTTCCCCAGTGGTCCAGGTGGACCGCTTACAGTCCGTAGAAGCGCGCGGTGGGGCCCAAAGTCGGTCCTTTCTTTTATAGTGAAGCGTCCTCTCCTTCCACGGTTATCAGGATCTTGGGAGAAATGAAGTCCTCTTTAACAGACAGGAAAACCAACTGAATGCAATGTAATCCAACAGCAGATTCCACTCAGCACACTGACAGTCCTGCCGAATCCATACACTGAGCTGGGATGTAAGCCGGGATTTAGCAGTTACTGTCCAGTACATCAACAGCACTGCGAGTCTCTATCTGTGGTATCCATATACACAGTCACAATGTCAGTCTCACTGATCAGCCACTGAGCACAGTTCCTTTCACGTGGACTCACTAGTCCTGTTGTCTCTTTACACTCTGTTTGTCTCTGGACCAAGATACAGCTTAGCTGTACAGAAAAATCTCCACACCAGTTCAATACAACACTTGCCAAGATGGCTGCTGCTCTCTGTCTCGTCACTTCCTGCTTCTCTGCTCACACTCTGTCTGCAGAACAGGCAGGCTGACATAAAAAGGGGGGGGGTCTCACTCCAGCATCATGTCACAATTACAATGGCTGCTGTCTTAAAGGAACAGAATCGCAGAAATACATTCAACATTAATAGTTTATACAGACAAATGAAGCTTAGGAACAACATTGGCTGTCTCTTACACCCTTCCCATAAAATTCCCACAAACCCCAAGTCTCCGTGATACCCCACCCACACACACCCTGTGCCCTAATAATCCCCCACCCCCCCACCACTGTGAAGAATATCGCCTCGCCCAGCCGCCTGGCACGCCTGCGATCAAACTTCTTTCTTAACCTCCCACTCACACACCGTGAGTAGGCCGGGTCATAGGATAAAACGAAATGAGCGATATAAATTTTATATGTTTAATAACCCAAGTGGGTCGGTATGGATTAATAGCATATACAGAAATATACAATATTAATATGATCAAGCATAAACATACAAGCAAAAGAGCGATGATACAATACACAAAAATAAACAGGGGAATTAAAAGATAGAGAAAATACCGGCATAGGCTCGTAGTCCGTTTCTCTAGGCCACAGCAGAGTTTTGGGCCCTAGGGGCGCAAGCTTAAGCAAGTTGCATAAAACAATCCTTCTACATGCTGTCCAGAACTAGGCCCTCAAAGCATTCCTCAGTAGGGCAGACCCTCTCATCTTCTCCCAGATCAGAGCTCCTTACTGCCTCTTTGCTGAATGACCCCAGAATCCAGGTCTGCCCACTGCATATGGCTAGTGCTCCACCCACCCCTTGCACCCAGGCAGCCCCCTTCTCCCACCTTTGCAGAACCCTTGGAGAGAAGGGTGAAGTTAAGGCTTGCTATCCCCCATCCCATCTGGCCAGGGATAATAAAAGTGCCTGGCTATAGCAAGCCATCTCCAATGAACACACATAAAACCAGTGAAGCGTATCGTCCAGCAATGTGGACTCCACTAAAGCACCGCATTCCAAGTGGGGGAAGGACTGACCTAAGCAAGTAAAACACACTTCCAAGAAAGATATAAAACTGAGGGTCGGTTCATCACACCAACACTATTGTCCACGATCAGAATAGTAGGGCATTGTGTGGCTCAACCAACCCCCCAAAGTCTAAAAGGATAATGTACTTTCCTTGTTACTGAATGGCTCCCAAGCAGCGAGATCAAAGGAGCCGTCTTGTTGCTTCGTCAGCCGGAAACCTTCTGAAGGCTTTCAGGCCTGAAATAGTAATATTACTATTGAGGCTGGCCTATGATCAGTCTATGACCAACTTCAATAGTAACATAGCTAAGGTCGCATAGACTGCAACACAGTCTATGGGACAATACAATTTTCACTTCCTGTAGTCCAGAGGCAACACACACATGGGTTAATAGCTCCCTGGGTATAATTAGAAGAGACAGGTACATAAGCAGTAATTAAAGATCAATTAATTAACCATGTACTGCCTATATGAATCTGGAGAGACCGCACCACACTTGTATTGTATGTAGCAATGAGAAATATATCTAAGGGTGAGTAAAGCTGCGCTGCCTCTGGACTACAGGAAATGAAGATTTTGGTAAATAAATTTTCGTTTTACCGGTCGCCATTGGCAGCACACTCATATGGGACTGTAAAGCAGTGATAATTTGGGTGGGATCCTAAGAAGCTTTTAGTAATACTGTTCTGTCCAAGGATAAATATTCCATGCCAGGCTATCCACACTGAAATCGTCGAAGGTGATGACAGGTCGCGGTTCTGTATTCGGGCCAAGACGGTGACGTAACACATGGCTCTGAGACAAGCCTGGAACTCTTGACCATTAACTGTGCAAAGATACCAAGCCTCAGAACGGATTAGTGACCTGAAGATAGTTGAACATCGCTGACATGAGAATGACCAACCCTTGCTGGGAGGGAAAGTCCTCGCCATTTGCACCTTGATGTAAGGATGACCATGGGACAACAGCATTATGGCTATGGCACCCACTCGCTTGTCTCATCTTCCTAGAGAGCAGGACGCTCCATTATGTTAATTTGTGGCAAGACCAGAAGATTCAGGCTTTATACTGCAAAGTGAACGCGCTGCAGATGAGCCAATCAGATTTCCCATTATGGGCGACCAAATGTAAAGATAAGAAGAATTGGGAGATTGACCTTAGGCCTGGACAAGGATTTAATTCTCTGGAAAGAAGATTCTGGTTCCTTTCTGCTCTTTTATGTGGTCAAATGAGGCTAAAATTGTCCATACGAATAAGGACAACGTGATTGTGCTGGAGGGGCCAAAGTGAGCAAGGATCAGCATTGTGGGGTCCGGCTTTGTAATCACCATTAACTCTCCACATGTGATGGGAGAGAAACCAGTCTTATAGGAAGTCTCCAGCCAGACAAGATGTTGGTTTGATGGGAGTGAATGTGAGCTTTGGTCCAAGGGATAGCATCAACGGCTGAACAACATCCTCGTAGGTAAGCGAGATGAACTGAGGCACTAGCTGAAATATTTCATCCATGTTTCTGTGAATAACTAGATAGACATCTGCGGGGACTGAGAATGGATTCTGATCTGGGAATTTTATACTTTGGGTCTGAAATATTTGAGACTTTTTTCCTGAATCAAGACACATGAACCTCAGAAGTCAGAGTCAGTGTAGGTGAAGTCTGGCTGTGAGAACAGCAGCACTTATTGTAGACACTCGGGTGGAAGTGACGCAGAACACAAGACATTAGAAGTGACAATACAGGCATATGTAGCGACGTGTCAGGCAAGAGGGTACAAGCCACTTGTACAGTATATGTAGCAACGTGTCAGGTAAGAGCATAGAAGCCACGACTGTATATATGTAGCGATGTGTCAGGTAAGAGGATAGAAGCCACGACTGTATATGTAGCGACATGTCAGGTAAGAGGATAGAAACCACGACTGTATATGTAGCGATGTGTCAGGTAAGGATACAAGCCACAACTGTATATGTAGCGACATGTCAGGTAAGAGGATAGAAGCCACAACTGTATATGTAGCGGCATGTCAGGTAAGAGGATAGAAGCCACAACTGTATATATGTAGTGATGTGTCAGGTAAGGCAGTAGAAGCCACGACTGTATATGTAGCGATGTGTCAGGTAAGGGGATAGAAGCAACTGTATGTAGCCGTGTGTCGGGTAGGAGGATAGAAGCCACGACTGTATATGTAGTGACATGTCAGGTAAGAGGATACAAGCCACAACTGTATATGTAGCGGCATGTCAGGTAAGAGGATAGAAGCCACAACTGTATATGTGGCGGCATGTCAGAATGAAGGATAGAAACCACAACTGTATATATGTAGTGATGTATTAGTGCAGGGATGCAAGCCATCTGCCTATACGAGTGTGTAACTGGCTGGAGGGTTTCTATTTTGACTTTCTCCATTAGACACTTGTTCAGACCTGCTACTTCCTTGACAGGTCTTCATGACCTGGTAAATCAGGAGTATATTTTCTTGCCCACTGAAGTAACTTCTGCCAGGAAAATTCTTGTAATGATTTCATCATATCTGAAGTCTGTTTGGTGCAAATTTTGATAAACTTGAGAGAATCTCCTCTGACCATAGAAGCCACTCGCTGGTGGCCCCCGGCTTCATTGTTCCCCTCATAACTACTCTTCTATCCCAGTTTGTTAAAGAAACAGACACCTTCTCTAGACTTCCCAGATGTCCCCTGTTGGCGATGGAAGGTTAGGTGTAGAAACTCATGGCCAATGACTTCTGACAAGTTTCCCTGAGGTATCTGCAGTTGAAGACTGAATAGATTGTTAGTCTGGAAAGTTAAGATGGAGAAGTGTTCTATGACTGATATTTGGATGATTGATGGTTCATAGACTGGACTTCCTTTTCTTCCTTTATAGAAGAGATCTAGGAGCAAAGACACAGAAGGCACAAATGTCATCAGTAGTGTATACAGTGTACCATCATACATGATCCCACAGGTTGTATGTTCTAGAATACCAGAGGTAAACAGACGGATCACAGCAGATAACCTGCAAATATGAATAACATACAAGTTATGTGCTCTGAAGCACTAGATATGGCTCTACACCAAATCACAGCAGATATCGCCTGAAAATGGAGGCAACCCGCTATAGCACAGATCTGATAATATATGAACATATAACTTATGTTTAATAACGCCTAAAGCCAAGTGGTTAAAGCACAACATAATGTCATCAGTAGTGTATATGGCTTTATATATGATCCCACATATTGTATGTTCTATGATACCCAAGGTGGTGAAGGATCACAGTAGACATCACTTGAAAGTGTCACTAACAAACTACCTTGGATATCACCAACAAAATACCTGGCTAATCCATGGCCACAGGTTATATGTCCCATACAGGCACAGTATATATCATACCCAACCTGTCTGACAGAACCAATATATATATATATATATATATATATATATATATATATACACACATATACACAGACACACACGTGGACAAAATTGTTGCTCCCCCTCGTTTAATGAGAGAAAAACCCCCGGCATCCACCAAATAACTGGAATCTGCCAGACTGGAATTTGCCAAAACTTCATGTTGACAAGCCACAAAGCTTCCAGGAGAATGTCCTATGGACAGAGGAGACAAAAATCGAAGAGGTGCAGCAGGGCACATCAGCTCTATCATTACGGACGGAAAAATGAAGCCTATCTTAGAGAAAGAACGCTGTCCCTACTGTGACACATGGAGGAGGCTCTGTTATGTTCTGGGGCTGCTTTGCTGCATCTGGCACAGAGTGCTCATGTCTGCAGGGCACAGTGATCTCAAGACCATCAGGATTCTGAGAAATGTAATACCCAGTGTCAAAAAGCTAGGTCTCAGTACTTTGAGTCATGGGTCTTGTAACAGGATAATGACAAAAACACACAGCTAAAAAACCCCAAGAATGGCTAAGAGGGGAAACATTGGACTATTCTGAAGTGGCCTTCTATGAGCCATGACCACTAAATCACAATGGAGCTGGCTGCAAAGTGGCGTCTGGAAAGGCACCCTTCACACCCGAGACAACTGGAGCAGTTTGCTCATGAGGAGTGGCCAAAATCCCTGCTGAAAGCTGTGAAGTCTCATTGCCGATTACAGGAATCGTCGATTGCAAGGATTGCCTCAAAAGGTTGTGCAACTAAATATTAAGTTACGGGAACCCTCATTTCTGTCCAGGCCTGTTTCATGCTGAAGCCTGGTTGGAAAGCAATGTCTGACTTTCATTTGTTCATTTTCATAGAATTTTTATATATTATTACTTGTGTCAGATTCCAGTTATTTCTGTGACCATTGTGGGGTTTTCTTTCATTAAGCAGCGAGGGAGGGGAACAACTTTGTCCACGTATGTGTGTATATATATATATATATATATATATATGTGTGTGTGTGAACACAAGGCGATATGTACTAAGCATGGTATGAAAGGTTAAATGTTCTATAATACCAGAGACCAGCAGGATAGCATCAGTAATTTGTTATATAATACCAGAACCAGCACAGATGATATCACCTGCACGATATAGGATATATATATATATATATATATATATATATATATATATATACATACATAACATATATACACACACAGGTTATATTATATAATAGCAGCTGACATCAGAGAGCACTAGCAGCGCTGAGGTCATGCTGCCTGGTCACATGAAAGCCGATACACTAATTAAACCAATAAGGAGCTGAAGCAAACAGCAGCAACACAGCCTGGCCAGAGAGTTAATCTGCCCGGAGTCTACAAGGCCTGCAGAAGGTAAGTCTGGATTGTTCCTTGTCTGGCAGATGATCTGCAGCCTGGAGAGCAGCCATGACTTCGCTGGTGTAAGATGTGGAGCAGAGGCCGAAAGTAACCAGCACAGTTCAGGGTGACAAGGGTTAATATCAGCAGTATATGCAGCAGGTAAGTCTGGATAGAAGACGTGCTTACCTGCCACCTGGTGTGATAGATCAGACACCTGCACACCTTCCCAGATCCAGGACCATGAGAGGATTTCTATGGGCGGATATCCAGGAGCTCAGTGTAACCACAGGCTGTGTACCAGGTGGATGTCCAGAGCTGGGGTCATCTTGGTGCAGCTTCAGGCAGAGGGACAGGGACCGCCTTGTATATAGACTGCAACAAGGATCCAGCACCGCCATCTTTGTACACCTTCAGGCAGAGGGACAGGAACCCACTCTGTATATAGCCTGCAACAAGGCTCAATGCTGCCATCTTTGTACACCTTCAGGATGAGAGACAGGGACCCGCCCTGTATATAGCCTGCAACAAGGCTCAGCGCCGCCATCTTTGTACACCTTCAGGATGAGAGACAGGAACCCGCCCTGTATATAGCCTGCAACAAGGCTCAGCGCCGCCATCTGTACACCTTCAGGATGAGAGACAGGAACCCGCACTGTATATAGCCTGCAACAAGGCTCAGCGCCGCCATCTTTGTACACCTTCAGGCAGAGGGACAGGAACCCGCACTGTATATAGCCTGCAAAAGGCTCAGTGCCGCCATCTTTGTACACCTTCAGGCAGAGGGACAGGAACCCGCTGTGTATATAGCCTGCAACAAGGCTCAGTGCCGCCATCTTTTGTACACCTTCAGGCAGAGGGACAGGAACCCGCCCTGTATATAGCCTGCAACAAGGCTCAGTGCCGCCATCTTTGTACACCTTCAGGATGAGAGACAGGGAACCCGCCTGTATATAGCCTGCAACAAGGCTCAGCGCCGCCATCTTTGTACACCTTCAGGATGAGAGACAGGAACCCGCACTGTATATAGCCTGCAACAAGGCTCAGTGCCGCCATTTTTGTACACCTTCAGGCAGAGGGACAGGAACCCGCCCTGTATATAGCCTGCAAAAGGCTCAGTGCCGCCATCTTTGTACACCTTCAGGCAGAGGGACAGGAACCCGCTCTGTATATAGCCTGCAACAAGGCTCACGCTGCCATCTTTGTACACCTTCAGGATGAGAGACAGGAACCCGCTGTGTATATAGCCTGCAACAAGGCTCAGCGCCGCCATCTTTGTACACCTTCAGGATGAGAGACAGGAACCCGCACTGTATATAGCCTGCAAAAGGCTCAGTGCCGCCATCTTTGTACACCTTCAGGATGAAGAACAGGAACCCGCTCTGTATATAGCCTGCAACAAGGCTCAGCGCCGCCATCTTTGTACACCTTCAGGATGAGGGACAGGAACATGCCCAGTATATAGCCTGCAATAAGGCTCAGCGCCACCATCTTTGTACACCTTCAGGCAGAGGGACAGGAATTATTATATCACAGCACCCGAACTCACCGCACCCTTGTACTATTATATCATGGCATCGCCTGAGCTCACTGCACCCCTTGTACTATTATATCATGGCATCGCTTGAGCTCACCCGCACCCCTTGCTATTATATCATGGCATCGCCTGAGCTCACCGCCTTTTTGTACTATTATATCACAGCGCCTGAGCTCACTGCACCCACTTATACTATTATATCAAGGCATCGCCTGGCTCACCGCTCCCCTTGCTATTATATCATGGCATCGCCTGAGCTCACTGCACCCCTTGTACTATTATATCATGATCGCCTGAGCTCACTGCACCCCTTGTACTATTATATCATGGCATCGCCTGAGCTCACTACACCCCTTGTACTATTATATCACAGCGCCTGAGCTCACCGACCCTTTCTACTATTATATCATTGCATCGCCAGAGCTCACCGCACCCCTTGTACTATTATATCACAGCGCCTAAGCTCACCACACCCCTTGTACTATTATATCATGGCATCGCCTGAGCTCACCGCACCCCTTGTACTATTATATCATGGCATCGCCCGAGCTCACCACACCCTTTGTACTATTATACCGTGGCACCATCAGTGAATGTGTTGTCAGAGCAGTACAGTAGGGCCGCAGTGAGGAACACAGGGACTACAGACGACTAAGATGCTGGAAGTCCTGGTCCTGACACCAGGTCTGTATCTTGCAGATAAATCCTCTGGTATGAAGCCTGTCTTAGGTGAGGTTCACACTTGTGCCTGGTATCAGTCTGCTGCCAATCCATATAAAAAAACAAAAAAAAACGGATTGGTGAAAAGACGGATTGAAACTGTCCCTCTGTTTGTGTCTGTTTTTGACAAATAGTTAATTTTTCTCCCCCTACTTAATTCTGGGCACCTACAGGGAAGCAGACACAAAGTGATGACTATCTGCAGGTAATCTGGTTGGGCGGGCGGGGGATGGTTGTAAAAACCTATTCAAGTCAATGACCCCGTCTAGTCAGTTTTTATGATCTTTAGCCGGGTCACAAAAACTGATTCCTTGTGGAGAAAACAATGCAAGTGTGAACCCTGCCTTAGGCGGAGGCTACACATTCTGGAAAAGCTGCTTTTCATTTTTGGAGAATCAGGGGGCATGTTAGCAGCGCCTCCTTCATGTGTCCCATTCCTTTAGGAGCCTCTCTTGGCTTAAAAAAAAAAAAATGTAGCAAAATCTGTAACCAAAAAAATTCATTTTTTCTGCAATGTGTGGCCTCAGGCTAGGGCTACATTCACACCCGGGTGAAAAACATCCAATGAAAGCCGCCTTGTGCCCGTCTCCCATATATTTGAGTGTATAATGGACACAAATAGGACACGACTTCTACTTTGATAGTCCGTTACAACAAAAAGGTGCAAGTAGCTTAATAAATACTATAAGGTAATGGCAGGAGTGCAGACAACACAAGTGAGTAGTATGGGAAGACTTGCCCCCGCTCTCGCCCCACTCCTGGTCTGGGCCACGTTCAGACCATGTCATGTGTATCTTGTCGCTGCTCGGTGAGTAGTACGGGAAGACTTGCCCCTGTCCTGACCCCACTCCTGGTCTGGGCCACATTCAGACCATGTCATGTGTATCTTGTCACTCGCTGAGTAGTATGGGCAGAGGCTGCCCCGTTCTCACCCCACTCTGGTCTGGGCCACATTAGACCATGTCAAGTGTATCTTGTCGCTCGGTGGTAGTCGGGAAGACTTGCCCCTGTTCTCACCCCCACTCCTGGTCTGGGCCACATTCAGACCATGTCACGTGTATCTTGTCGCTCGGTGGTGGTACGGAAGGTTTGTGTCCTCCCCACTCCTGGTCTGGGCCACATTCAGACCATGTCACGTGTATCTTGTCGCTGCTCGGTGAGTAGTACGGGAAGACTTGCCCCTGTCCTGACCCCACTCCTGGTCTGGGCCACATTCAGACCATGTCACGTGTATCTTGTCGCTGCTCGGTGAGCAGTACGGGAAGACTTGCCCCTGTCCTAGCCCACTCCTGGTCTGGGCCACATTCAGACCATGTCCCGTGTATCTTGTCGCTGCTCGGTGAGTAGTACGGGAAGACTTGCCCCTGTCCTGACCCCACTCCTGGTCTGGGCCACATTCAGACCATGTCATGTGTATCTTGTCACTCGCTGAGTAATGATATAGAGTGCCAATGAATCAGTTTCAGTGACTGAGACGAAAAGCCGGTGGCCCCTGAATTGAACACGACTAGTGCACCATTCAGGAACAGTGCAGCACCTCGGCACGGCCTACAATCACTGAAGCAAAACACTGACTGTGTGAACGCAGCCTTAGACCTCATGACTGTGTGCGAGGGGGGCCACCTAGATAATTATAGAGCGGGTCCCATCCTGCTCCATGAAAACGGATCAGAGAAACCCCCCAATTAAATGAATGGAGCATGGAAGGCGCTTGGATAACACATGGTGGAAGAGGCCTTGGGGGTGACACACAATGCTGGTGTGAGTACGAGCACCTGGGTCCGGCTGTGTGCACACTCAGCCAAGCAGGTGTGTCAGTGCACCAGGCCGCACCTTCTTGGACGGCTGCACCAGGCAGTGTAATGAACGCTTCCCCGACATGGGCCAACAAAAACACTGCAAAGGTACAGAGTGTCACATGAATGTCAAAATTGGCCGTGTGGTGGTTGTTTAATGGCCAACCTAAAATGAGGGCGTTCCTAAGGGCCTATTCACATGAAAAATGAATCCGTTCACATTTTTCATGGATGATTTAGGTTACAGTGGTGTGAATAAAGCCCAAAGCCGCCGGCCATAGACATGTTCTGGACGACTGAGATGCAACCGCCTGATCAATGATGGGATCTTTCATTTCCCACACAGTGAACCTATTTTTGACTTGTGGCCTAGAGAACCAATGTTCAGGGTATTTTCATGGTCGATCGTTGCCTAAAATCTGCCGTTTTAGCCATAGACAATCTAATATGTACGGCTAGCGATGGGCTACCGCTACAATGTGTACGGTTAGCAATGGGCTACCGCTACAATGTGTACGGTTAGCAATGGGCTACCGCTACAATGTGTACGGCTAGCGTTGGGCTACCGCTACAATGTGTACGGCTAGCGATGGGCTACCGCTACAATGTGTACGGCTAGCGATGGGCTACCGCTACAATGTGTACGGCTAGCGATGGGCTACCGCTACAATGTGTACGGCTAGCGTTGGGCTACCGCTACAATGTGTACGGCTAGCGTTGGGCTACCGCTACAATGTGTACGGCTAGCGTTGGGCTACCGCTACAATGTGTACGGCTAGCGATGGGCTACCGCTACAATGTGTACGGCTAGCGATGGGCTACCGTTACAATGTGTACGGCTAGCGATGGGCTACCGTTACAATGTGTACGGCTAGCGATGGGCTACCGTTACAATGTGTACGGCTAGCGATGGGCTACCACTACACAGCACCTGTGGTTGTGACAAGTTGTAGAGTCAAACATGCTGTGTGGCCCCGCGTACATCACACCTAAAGAAAGAGAGAAAATTCTGTCGCGCTCTGGCTCCGAAATTGTAAAGACTGCCACACGAAAATCACTGAAGAGACAGCAACTGGTAAGACGACTGCACTCACTTTGTTGATGCGATGCAAGCAGCGCGAAGGAGCGATCTCTGGACACAACACTGTGTTCTAACATTGGGGAGGAATAGCCTACATCACTATACGATACCTGAACACAGATCTACCATGTGTGAACATAGTCTTACAGAATGTGTACATATAATCAGCATGTGCATGAGCACTTAAAGTGACAGGCTCTCACTGTGCCATGTGGTATAGGTATACAGTGGGGTGTACGTGCTCACCGTATATGTGCTGGATATGATGATCCCAGTGGTATCATCGGTGGGGGGCTCAGCCTTTACACCTGTCTTTGATCGCTTCTCGGCCTCTTGGCTAAGATCACGTGTAGTATCTGTTCTTATCAGTAACAGCCAGTAGGTTGGTTCCGCCAGGGGGAGGCACAAATTCTCCTGTTGGGAGCCAACTGAAAACTGTGAACATGGGGCAGAGAACCACACCAGGGTTTGAGGGGGCCCTGGTAGATCGAAGCCAAGGGGCTGGGGAGGCTTTCGAAGGTCTCATGGTGCAAGTGCCTCTGGGGATGGTGACTCCAGAGGTGCCTTAACTCACTGGGCGTGGGAAACCCACTGAGTATGGCACATTGCACAAGCACTTGAACACACCTTAGGAGCACTCGCCCTATTGCTTGGTTTATCCAGCATGGGTAATTTTTTATAGATCCGGCGGATAGACCGGGCCAGTACACTGGCACTCTATTCACTTATTCTTTTTTGTTTATCACGTTTTGTCACCTGTTTGTCACTGTTTTTGTGTGGATGTAGGGGTGCGGAAACCCTTTTGGGTCCTACCCGAAGTCTAGGAGTTGGAGTGTGTGGCCCTCGGGTTCCCTCCTTCTTTCCTCTCCAGTGTCTGTCTCTGTTACATATTATATATACCCCTCTGTATACTGACGCTATTCTACCTCACGTCCTGTATATATTATATATCCCCCTCTGTATACTGACGCTATTCTACCTCACGTCCTGTATATATTATATATCCCCCTCTGTATACCTGACGCTATTCTACCTCACGTCCTGATATATTATATATCCCCCCCCCTGTATACTGACCCTATTCTACCTCACGTCCTGTATATATTATATATCCCCCTCTGTATACTGACGCTATTCTACCTCACGTCCTGTATATATTATATATCCCCCTCTGTATACTGACGCTATTCTACCTCACGTCCTGTATATATTATATATCCCCCTCTGTATACTGACGCTATTCTACCTCACGTCCTGTATATATTATATATCCCCCTCTGTATACTGACGCTATTCTACCTCACGTCCTGTATATATTATATATACCCCTCTGTATACTGACGCTATTCTACCTCACGTCCTGTATATATTATATATCCCCCTCTGTATACTGACGCTATTCTACCTCACGTCCTGTATATATTATATATCCCCTCTGTATACTGACGCTATTCTACCTCACGTCCTGTATATATTATATATACCCCCTGTATACTGACGCTATTCTACCTCACGTCCTGTATATATTATATATTGGGAGTTTCTACCTCACGTCCTGTATATATTATATATCCCCCTCTGTATACTGACGCTATTCTACCTCACGTCCTGTATATATTATATATACCCCTCTGTATACTGACGCTTTTATTCTACCTCACGTCCTGTATATATTATATATACCCCTCTGTATATTTCTGACGCTATTCTACCTCACGTCCTGTATATATTATATATCCCCCTCTGTATACTGACGCTATTCTACCTCACGTCCTGTATATATTATATATTGATACTGACGCTTTCTACCTCACGTCCTGTATATATTATATATCCCCCTCTGTATACTGACGCTATTCTACCTCACGTCCTGTATATATTATATATCCCCCTCTGTATACTGACGCTATTCTACCTCACGTCCTGTATATATTATATATACCCCTCTGTATACTGACGCTATTCTACCTCACGTCCTGTATATATTATATATTATACTGCTCTACCTCTCGTATATATATTATATATCCTCTGTATACTGACGCTATTCTACCTCACGTCCTGTATATATTATATATACCCCCTGTATACTGACGCTATTCTACCTCACGTCCTGTATATATTATATATACCCCTCTGTATACTGACGCTATTCTACCCCTTATATATTTTATATACCCCTCTGTATACTGACGCTATTCTACCTCACGTCCTGTATATATTATATATACCCCTGTATACTGACGCTATTCTACCTCACGTCCTGTATATATTATATATCCCCCTCTGTATACTGACGCTATTCTACCTCACGTCCTGTATATATTATATATATTTCTCTCCCTTATATATTATATATACCCCTCTGTATACTGACGCTATTCTACCCCCTCCCGTCCTGTATATATTATATATACCCCTCTGTATACTGACGCTATTCTACCTCACGTCCTGTATATATTATATATCCCCCTCTGTATACTGACGCTATTCTACCTCACGTCCTGTATATATTATATATACCCCTCTGTATACTGACGCTATTCTACCTCACGTCCTGTATATATTATATATCCCCCTCTGTATACTGACGCTATTCTACCTCACGTCCTGTATATATTATATATACCCCTCTGTATACTGACGCTATTCTACCTCACGTCCTGTATATATTATATATCCCCCTCTGTATACTGACGCTATTCTACCTCACGTCCTGTATATATTATATATCCCCCTCTGTATACTGACGCTATTCTACCTCACGTCCTGTATATATTATATATCCCCCTCTGTATACTGACGCTATTCTACCTCACGTCCTGTATATATTATATATACCCCTCTGTATACTGACGCTATCTCCTCCGTCCTGTATATATTATATATCCCTCTGTATACTGCGCTATTCTACCTCACGTCCTGTATATATTATATATACCCCTCTGTATACTGACGCTATTCTACCTCACGTCCTGTATATATTATATATCCCCCTCTGTATACTGACGCTATTCTACCTCACGCCCTGTATATATTATATATACCCCTCTGTATACTGACGCTATTCTACCTCACGTCCTGTATATATTATATATACCCCCTCTGTATACTGACGCTATTCTACCTCACGTCCTGTATATATTATATATACCCCTCTGTATACTGACGCTATTCTACCTCACGTCCTGTATATATTATATATCCCCCTGTATACTGACGCTATTCTACCTCACGTCCTGTATATATTATATATACCCCTCTGTATACTGACGCTATTCTACCTCACGTCCTGTATATATTATATATACCCCTCTGTATACTGACGCTATTCTACCTCACGTCCTGTATATATTATATATACCCCCTCTGTATACTGACGCTATTCTACCTCACGTCCTGTATATATTATATATCCCCCTCTGTATACTGACGCTATTCTACCTCACGTCCTGTATATATTATATATCCCCCTCTGTATACTGACGCTATTCTACCTCACGTCCTGTATATATTATATATCCCCTCTGTTTGCGCTATTCTACCTCGTCCTGTTATATTCTGTATACTGACGCTATTCTACCTCACGTCCTGTATATATTATATATACCCCTCTGTATACTGACGCTATTCTACCTCACGTCCTGTATATATTATATATACCCCTCTGTATACTGACGCTATTCTACCTCACGTCCTGTATATATTATATATACCCCTCTGTATACTGACGCTATTCTACCTCACGTCCTGTATATATTATATATACCCCTCTGTATACTGACGCTATTCTACCTCACGTCCTGTATATATTATATATACCCCCTCTGTATACTGACGCTATTCTACCTCACGTCCTGTATATATTATATATACCCCTGTATACTGACGCTATTCTACCTCACGTCCTGTATATATTATATATCCCCCTCTGTATACTGACGCTATTCTACCTCACGTCCTGTATATATTATATATACCCCTCTGTATACTGACGCTATTCTACCTCACGTCCTGTATATATTATATATACCCCTCTGTATACTGACGCTATTCTACCTCACGTCCTGTATATATTATATATACCCCTCTGTATACTGACGCTATTCTACCTCACGTCCTGTATATATTATATATACCCCTCTGTATACTGACGCTATTCTACCTCACGTCCTGTATATATTATATATACCCCTCTTTCCCCTCTGTATACTGACGCTATTCTACCTCACGTCCTGTATATATTATATATACCCCCTGTATACTGACGCTATTCTACCTCACGTCCTGTATATATTATATATACCCCTCTGTATACTGACGCTATTCTACCTCACGTCCTGTATATATTATATATACCCCCTCTGTATACTGACGCTATTCTACCTCACGTCCTGTATATATTATATATACCCCTCTGTATACTGACGCTATTCTACCTCACGTCCTGTATATATTATATATACCCCCTCTGTATACTGACGCTATTCTACCTCACGTCCTGTATATATTATATATCCCCCTCTGTATACTGACGCTATCTGACGCTATTCTACCTCACGTCCTGTATATATTATATATACCCCTCTGTATACTGACGCTATTCTACCTCACGTCCTGTATATATTATATATATCTACCCTACGCCTGTATATATTATATATCCCCTCTGACGCTATTCTACCTCACGTCCTGTATATATTATATATACCCCTCTGTATACTGACGCTATTCTACCTCACGTCCTGTATATATTATATATACCCTCTGTATACTGACGCTATTCTACCTCACGTCCTGTATATATTATACTATCCCTCTGATACTCACGTCCTGTATATATTATATATCCCCCTCTGTATACTGACGCTATTCTACCTCACGTCCTGTATATATTATATATCCCCCTCTGTATACTGACGCTATTCTACCTCACGTCCTGTATATATTATATATCCCCCCTGTATACTGTTCCCCTGTATATATTGTATACTGACGCTATTCTACCTCACGTCCTGTATATATTATATATACCCCTCTGTATACTGACGCTATTCTACCTCACGTCCTGTATATATTATATATACCCCTCTGTATACTGACGCTATTCTACCTCACGTCCTGTATATATTATATATACCCCTCTGTATACTGACGCTATTCTACCTCACGTCCTGTATATATTATATATACCCCTCTGTATACTGACGCTATTCTACCTCACGTCCTGTATATATTATATATACCCCTCTGTATACTGACGCTATTCTACCTCACGTCCTGTATATATTATATATCCCCTCTGTATACCCTGTATACTGACGCTATTCTACCTCACGTCCTGTATATATTATATATCCCCCTCTGTATACTGACGCTATTCTACCTCACGTCCTGTATATATTATATATACCCCTCTGTATACTGACGCTATTCTACCTCACGTCCTGTATATATTATATATACCCCTCTGTATACTGACGCTATTCTACCTCACGTCCTGTATATATTATATATACCCCTCTGTATACTGTATACTGACGCTATTCTACCTCACGTCCTGTATATATTATATATCCCCCTCTGTATACTGACGCTATTCTACCTCACGTCCTGTATATATTATATATACCCCTCTGTATATTGACGCTATTCTACCTCACGTCCTGTATATATTATATATACCCCTCTGTATACTGACGCTATTCTACCTCACGTCCTGTATATATTATATATCCCCCCTGTCTGTATACTGACGCTATTCTACCTCACGTCCTGTATATATTATATATACCCCTCTGTATACTGACGCTATTCTACCTCACGTCCTGTATATATTATATATCCCCTCTGTATACGCGCTATTCTACCTCACGTCCTGTATATATTATATATCCCCCTGTATACTGACGCTATTCTACCTCACGTCCTGTATATATTATATATCCCCCTCTGTATACTGACGCTATTCTACCTCACGTCCTGTATATATTATATATACCCCTCTGTATACTGACGCTATTCTACCTCCGCCTGTATATATTATATATCCCCCTCTGTATACTGACGCTATTCTACCTCACGTCCTGTATATATTATATATCCCCCTCTGTATACTGACGCTATTCTACCTCACGTCCTGTATATATTATATATACCCTCTGTATACTGACGCTATTCTACCTCACGTCCTGTATATATTATATATACCCCCTGTATACTGACGCTATTCTACCTCACGTCCTGTATATATTATATATACCCCTCTGTATACTGACGCTATTCTACCTCACGTCCTGTATATATTATATATCCCCCTCTGTATACTGACGCTATTCTACCTCACGTCCTGTATATATTATATATACCCCTCTGTATACTGACGCTATTCTACCTCACGTCCTGTATATATTATATATACCCCCTCTGTATACTGACGCTATTCTACCTCACGTCCTGTATATATTATATATACCCCTCTGTATACTGACGCTATTCTACCTCACGTCCTGTATATATTATATATCCCCCTCTGTATACTGACGCTATTCTACCTCACGTCCTGTATATATTATATATACCCCTCTGTATACTGACGCTATTCTACCTCACGTCCTGTATATATTATATATCCCCCCTGTATACTGCCTATTTCTGTATATATTATATATCCCCTGTATACTGACGCTATTCTACCTCACGTCCTGTATATATTATATATCCCCCTCTGTATACTGACGCTATTCTACCTCACGTCCTGTATATATTATATATCCCCCCTGTATAGCTGACGCTATTCTACCTCACGTCCTGTATATATTATATATACCCCTCTGTATACTGACGCTATTCTACCTCACGTCCTGTATATATTATATATACCCCTCTGTATACTGACGCTATTCTACCTCACGTCCTGTATATATTATATATACCCCTGTATACTGACGCTATTCTACCTCACGTCCTGTATATATTATATATCCCCCTCTGTATACTGACGCTATTCTACCTCACGTCCTGTATATATTATATATCCCCCTCTGTATACTGACGCTATTCTACCTCACGTCCTGTATATATTATATATACCCCTCTGTATACTGACGCTATTCTACCTCACGTCCTGTATATATTATATATCCCCCCGTGTATACTGACGCTATTCTACCTCACGTCCTGTATATATTATATATCCCCCTCTGTATACTGACGCTATTCTACCTCACGTCCTGTATATATTATATATACCCCCTCTGTATACTGACGCTATTCTACCTCACGTCCTGTATATATTATATATCCCCCTCTGTATACTGACGCTATTCTACCTCACGTCCTGTATATATTATATATCCCCCTGTATACTGACGCTTCTCCTCCGTCCTGTATATTTATATATCCCCCTCTGTATACTGACGCTATTCTACCTCACGTCCTGTATATATTATATATACCCCTCTGTATACTGACGCTATTCTACCTCACGTCCTGTATATATTATATATACCCCCTCTGTATACTGACGCTATTCTACCCCGTCTGTATACTGCTATTATATATACCTCTGTATACTGACGCTATTCTACCTCACGTCCTGTATATATTATATATCCCCCTCTGTATACTGACGCTATTCTACCTCACGTCCTGTATATATTATATATCCCCCTCTGTATACTGACGCTATTCTACCTCACGTCCTGTATATATTATATATCCCCCTGTATACTGACGCTATTCTACCTCACGTCCTGTATATATTATATATCCCCCTCTGTATACTGACGCTATTCTACCTCACGTCCTGTATATATTATATATACCCCTCTGTATACTGACGCTATTCTACCTCACGTCCTGTATATATTATATATCCCCTGTTCGCTTTCTCCGTCTGTTATATTATATATCCCCTCTGTATACTGACGCTATTCTACCTCACGTCCTGTATATATTATATATACCCCCTCTGTATACTGACGCTATTCTACCTCACGTCCTGTATATATTATATATCCCCCTCTGTATACTGACGCTATTCTACCTCACGTCCTGTATATATTATATATCCCCCTCTGTATACTGACGCTATTCTACCTCACGTCCTGTATATATTATATATCCCCTCTGTACGTACGCGCTAGCTTCTACCTCACGTCCTGTATATATTATATATACCCCTCTGTATACTGACGCTATTCTACCTCACGTCCTGTATATATTATATATACCCCTCTGTATACTGACGCTATTCTACCTCACGTCCTGTATATATTATATATACCCCTCTGTATACTGACGCTATTCTACCTCACGTCCTGTATATATTATATATCCCCCTCTGTATACTGACGCTATTCTACCTCACGTCCTGTATATATTATATATCCCCCTCTGTATACTGACGCTATTCTACCTCACGTCCTGTATATATTATATATACCCCTCTGTATACTGACGCTATTCTACCTCACGTCCTGTATATATTATATATCCCCCTCTGTATACTGACGCTATTCTACCTCACGTCCTGTATATATTATATATACCCCTCTGTATACTGACGCTATTCTACCTCACGTCCTGTATATATTATATATACCCCCTGTATACTGACGCTATTCTACCTCACGTCCTGTATATATTATATATCCCCTCTGTATACGCGCTTTCTACCTCACGTCCTGTATATATTATATATACCCCTCTGTATACTGACGCTATTCTACCTCACGTCCTGTATATATTATATATACCCCTCTGTATACTGACGCTATTCTACCTCACGTCCTGTATATATTATATATACCCCTCTGTATACTGACGCTATTCTACCTCACGTCCTGTATATATTATATATCCCCCTCTGTATACTGACGCTATTCTACCTCACGTCCTGTATATATTATATATCCCCCTCTGTATACTGACGCTATTCTACCTCACGTCCTGTATATATTATATATACCCCCTCTGTGTATATATTGTACCCCTATTCTACCTCACGTCCTGTATATATTATATATCCCCCTCTGTATACTGACGCTATTCTACCTCACGTCCTGTATATATTATATATCCCCCTCTGTATACTGACGCTATTCTACCTCACGTCCTGTATATATTATATATACCCCCTCTGTATACTGACGCTATTCTACCTCACGTCCTGTATATATTATATATCCCCCTCTGTATACTGACGCTATTCTACCTCACGTCCTGTATATATTATATATACCCCTCTGTATACTGACGCTATTCTACCTCACGTCCTGTATATATTATATATCCGACCTCCGTCCTGTATATATTATATATCCCTCTGTATACTGACGCTATTCTACCTCACGTCCTGTATATATTATATATACCCCCTCTGTATACTGACGCTATTCTACCTCACGTCCTGTATATATTATATATCCCCCTCTGTATACTGACGTTTTCCTCCGCCTGTATATATTTATATATCCCTCTGTATACTGACGCTATTCTACCTCACGTCCTGTATATATTATATATCCCCCTCTGTATACTGACGCTATTCTACCTCACGTCCTGTATATATTATATATCCCCTCTGTTTTTCCTCCGTCCTGTATATATTATTATCCCCTCTGTATACTGACGCTATTCTACCTCACGTCCTGTATATATTATATATCCCCCTCTGTATACTGACGCTATTCTACCTCACGTCCTGTATATATTATATATACCCCTCTGTATACTGACGCTATTCTACCTCACGTTTTCCTGTATATATTATATATACATACCCTCTGTATACTGACGCTATTCTACCTCACGTCCTGTATATATTATATATCCCCCTCTGTATACTGACGCTATTCTACCTCACGTCCTGTATATATTATATATCCCCCTCTGTATACTGACGCTATTCTACCTCACGTCCTGTATATATTATATATCCCCCTCTGTATACTGACGCTATTCTACCTCACGTCCTGTATATATTATATATCCCCCCTCTGTATACTGACGCTATTCTACCTCACGTCCTGTATATATTATATATCCCCCTCTGTATACTGACGCTATTCTACCTCACGTCCTGTATATATTATATATACCCCTCTGTATATTGACGCTATTCTACCTCACGTCCTGTATATATTATATATACCCCTCTGTATACTGACGCTATTCTACCTCACGTCCTGTATATATTATATATCCCCCTCTGTATACTGACGCTATTCTACCTCACGTCCTGTATATATTATATATACCCCTCCCTCTGTATACTGACGTATCTATTCTACCTCACGTCCTGTATATATTATATATACCCCTCTGTATACTGACGCTATTCTACCTCACGTCCTGTATATATTATATATCCCCCTCTGTATATTTATGCTATTCTATATCCCCTCTGTTACTGTCCCTCCTCCTGTATATATTATATATCCCCCTCTGTATACTGACGCTATTCTACCTCACGTCCTGTATATATTATATATCCCCCTCTGTATACTGACGTTTTTCCGTCCTGTATATATTATATATCCCCCTGTATACTGACGCTATTCTACCTCACGTCCTGTATATATTATATATACCCCTCTGTATACTGACGCTATTCTACCTCACGTCCTGTATATATTATATATCCCCCTCTGTATACTGACGCTATTCTACCTCACGTCCTGTATATATTATATATACCCCTCTGTATACTGACGCTATTCTACCTCACGTCCTGTATATATTATATATACCCCTCTGTATACTGACGCTATTCTACCTCACGTCCTGTATATATTATATATACCCCTCTGTATACTGACGCTATTCTACCTCACGTCCTGTATATATTATATATACCCCTCTGTATACTGACGCTATTCTACCTCACGTCCTGTATATATTATATATCCCCCCTCTGTATACTGACGCTATTCTACCTCACGTCCTGTATATATTATATATCCCCTCTGTATACTGACGCTATTCTATCTCACGTCCTGTATATATTATATATACCCCTCTGTATACTGACGCTATTCTACCTCACGTCCTGTATATATTATATATACCCCTCTGTATACTGACGCTATTCTACCTCACGTCCTGTATATATTATATATCCCCCTCTGTATACTGACGCTATTCTACCTCACGTCCTGTATATATTATATATACCCCCTCTGTATACTGACGCTATTCTACCTCACGTCCTGTATATATTATATATACCCCCTCTGTATATATTATATATCCTCTGACGCTATTCTACCTCACGTCCTGTATATATTATATATACCCCTCTGTATACTGACGCTATTCTACCTCACGTCCTGTATATATTATATATACCCCTCTGTATACTGACGCTATTTCTACCTCACGTCCTGTATATATTATATATCCCCCTCTGTATACTGACGCTATTCTACCTCACGTCCTGTATATATTATATATACCCCTCTGTATACTGACGCTATTTTTCTACCTCACGTCTCCTGTATATATTATATATACCCCTCTGTATAGGGCTGACGCTATTCTACCTCACGTCCTGTATATATTATATATCCCCCTCTGTATACTGACGCTATTCTACCTCACGTCCTGTATATATTATATATACCCCTGTTCTGCGCTTTCTCTCCGTCCTGTATATATTATATATCCCCTCTGTATACTGACGCTATTCTACCTCACGTCCTGTATATATTATATATCCCCCTCTGTATACTGACGCTATTCTACCTCACGTCCTGTATATATTATATATCCCCCTCTGTATACTGACGCTATTCTACCTCACGTCCTGTATATATTATATATCCCTCTGTATACTGACGCTATTCTACCTCACGTCCTGTATATATTATATATCCCCCTCTGTATACTGACGCTATTCTACCTCACGTCCTGTATATATTATATATACCCCTCTGTATACTGACGCTATTCTACCTCACGTCCTGTATATATTATATATCCCCCTCTGTATACTGACGCTATTCTACCTCACGTCCTGTATATATTATATATCCCCCTCTGTATACTGACGCTATTCTACCTCACGTCCTGTATATATTATATATCCCCCCTCTGTATACTGACGCTATTCTACCTCACGTCCTGTATATATTATATATTATTAACCCCTCTGTATACTGACGCTATTCTACCTCACGTCCTGTATATATTATATATCCCCCTCTGTATACTGACGCTATTCTACCTCACGTCCTGTATATATTATATATCCCCCTCTGTATACTGACGCTATTCTACCTCACGTCCTGTATATATTATATATCCCCCTCTGTATACTGACGCTATTCTACCTCACGTCCTGTATATATTTATATATACCCCTCTGTATACTGACGCTATTCTACCTCACGTCCTGTATATATTATATATCCCCCTCTGTATACTGACGCTATTCTACCTCACGTCCTGTATATATTATATATCCCCCTCTGTATACTGACGCTATTCTACCTCACGTCCTGTATATATTATATATCCTTTTTCTCCGTCCTGTATATATTATATATCCCCCTCTGTATACTGACGCTATTCTACCTCACGTCCTGTATATATTATATATCCCCCTCTGTATACTGACGCTATTCTACCTCACGTCCTGTATATATTATATATACCCCTCTGTATACTGACGCTATTCTACCTCACGTCCTGTATATATTATATATACCCCCTCTGTATACTGACGCTATTCTACCTCACGTCCTGTATATATTATATATCCCCCTCTGTATACTGACGCTATTCTACCTCACGTCCTGTATATATTATATATCCCCTCTGTATACTGACGCTATTCTACCTCACGTCCTGTATATATTATATATACCCCTTCTGCGTATACTGACGCTATTTCTACCTCACGTCCTGTATATATTATATATACCCCCTCTGTATACTGACGCTATTCTACCTCACGTCCTGTATATATTATATATCCCCCTGTGTATACTGACGCTATTCTACCTCACGTCCTGTATATATTATATATCCCCCTCTGTATACTGACGCTATTCTACCTCACGTCCTGTATATATTATATATCCCCCTGTATACTGACGCTATTCTACCTCACGTCCTGTATATATTATATATACCCCTCTGTATACTGACGCTATTCTCCTCACGTCCTGTATATATTATATATACCCCCTTCTGTATATGCGCTATTCTACCTCACGTCCGTATTATTTTTCCCCTGTTTGCGCTATCCCTGTATATATTATATATCCCCCTCTGTATACTGACGCTATTCTACCTCACGTCCTGTATATATTATATATACCCCTCTGTATACTGACGCTATTCTACCTCACGTCCTGACCGCCTCCCCGTATATATTATATATCCCCCTCTGTATACTGACGCTATTCTACCTCACGTCCTGTATATATTATATATCCCCCTCTGTATACTGACGCTATTCTACCTCACGTCCTGTATATATTATATATCCCCCTCTGTATACTGACGCTATTCTACCTCACGTCCTGTATATATTATATATCCCCCTCTGTATACTGACGCTATTCTACCTCACGTCCTGTATATATTATATATCCCCCCCTGTTATACTGACGCTATTCTACCTCACGTCCTGTATATATTATATATCCCCCTCTGTATACTGACGCTATTCTACCTCACGTCCTGTATATATTATATATACCCCTCTGTATACTGACGCTATTCTACCTCACGTCCTGTATATATTATATATCCCCCTGACGCGCTTTCCCCCGCCTGTAATATTATATATACCCTCTGTATACTGACGCTATTCTACCTCACGTCCTGTATATATTATATATCCCCCTCTGTATACTGACGCTATTCTACCTCACGTCCTGTATATATTATATATCCCCCTCTGTATACTGACGCTATTCTACCTCACGTCCTGTATATATTATATATCCCCCTGTACTGCCTGTATATTCCTGACGCTATTCTACCTCACGTCCTGTATATATTATATATCCCCCTCCCCTGTATACTGACGCTATTCTACCTCACGTCCTGTATATATTATATATCCCCCTCTGTATACTGACGCTATTCTACCTCACGTCCTGTATATATTATATATCCCTGTATGTATACTCTATTCTACCTCACGTCCTGTATATATTATATATCCCCCTCTGTATACTGACGCTATTCTACCTCACGTCCTGTATATATTATATATCCCCCTCTGTATACTGACGCTATTCTACCTCACGTCCTGTATATATTATATATACCCCTCTGTATACTGACGCTATTCTACCTCACGTCCTGTATATATTATATATCCCCCTCTGTATACTGACGCTATTCTACCTCACGTCCTGTATATATTATATATCCCCCTCTGTATACTGACGCTATTCTACCTCACGTCCTGTATATATTATATATCCCCCTCTGTATACTGACGCTATTCTACCTCACGTCCTGTATATATTATATATCCCCCTTTGTATACTGACGCTATTCTACCTCACGTCCTGTATATATTATATATACCCCTCTGTATACTGACGCTATTCTACCTCACGTCCTGTATATATTATATATACCCCTCTGTATACTGACGCTATTCTACCTCCGTTTTTCCCCTGTATACTGACGCTATTCTACCTCACGTCCTGTATATATTATATATCCCCCCTGTATACTGACGCTATTCTACCTCACGTCCTGTATATATTATATATCCCCCCCTCTGTATACTGACGCTATTCTACCTCACGTCCTGTATATATTATATATCCCCCCTGTATACTGACGCTATTCTACCTCACGTCCTGTATATATTATATATCCCTCTGTGTATACTGACGCTATTCTACCTCACGTCCTGTATATATTATATATACCCCTCTGTATACTGACGCTATTCTACCTCACGTCCTGTATATATTATATATACCCCTCTGTATACTGACGCTATTCTACCTCACGTCCTGTATATATTATATATCCCCCCTCGTATACTGACGCTATTCTACCTCACGTCCTTGTATACTCGCTTTCTACCTCGTCCTGTATATATTATATATCCCCCTCTGTATACGTTCTCTCACGTCCTGTATATATTATATATCCCCCTCTGTATACTGACGCTATTCTACCTCACGCCTGTATATTTTTTCCCCTCTGTTCTGACGCTATTCTACCTCACGTCCTGTATATATTATATATACCCCTCTGTATACTGACGCTATTCTACCTCACGTCCTGTATATATTATATATACCCCTCTGTATACTGACGCTATCTACCTCCGTCCTGTATATATTATATATCCCCTCTGTATACTGACGCTATTCTAGTTGTTTTTTTCCTGTTCTTCTACCTCACGTCCTGTATATATTATATATCCCCCTCTGTATACTGACGCTATTCTACCTCACGTCCTGTATATATTATATATCCCCCTCTGTATACTGACGCTATTCTACCTCACGTCCTGTATATATTATATATCCCCCTCTGTATACTGACGCTATTCTACCTCACGTCCTGTATATATTATATATACCCCTCTGTATACTGACGCTATTCTACCTCACGTCCTGTATATATTATATATACCCCCTCTGTATACTGACGCTATTCTACCTCACGTCCTGTATATATTATATATACCCCCTGTATACTGACGCTATTCTACCTCACGTCCTGTATATATTATATATACCCCTCTGTATACTGACGCTATTCTACCTCACGTCCTGTATATATTATATATCCCCCTCTGTATACTGACGCTATTCTACCTCACGTCCTGTATATATTATATATCCCCCTCTGTATACTGACGCTATTCTACCTCACGTCCTGTATATATTATATATCCCCCTCTGTATACTGACGCTCTTTTCCTCACGTCCTGTATATATTATATATCCCTCTGTATACTGACGCTTTCTCCTCACCTCCTGTATATATTATATATCCCCCTCTGTATACTGACGCTATTCTACCTCACGTCCTGTATATATTATATATCCCCCCCTGTATACTGACGCTATTCTACCTCACGTCCTGTATATATTATATATCCCCCCTGTATACTGACGCTATTCTACCTCACGTCCTGTATATATTATATATACCCCTCTGTATACTGACGCTATTCTACCTCACGTCCTGTATATATTATATATCCCCCTCTGTATACTGACGCTATTCTACCTCACGTCCTGTATATATTATATATACCCCTCTGTATACTGACGCTATTCTACCTCACGTCCTGTATATATTATATATACCCCTCTGTATACTGACGCTATTCTACCTCACGTCCTGTATATATTATATATACCCCTCTGTATACTGACGCTATTCTACCTCACGTCCTGTATATATTATATATCCCCCTGTATACTGACGCTATTCTACCTCACGTCCTGTATATATTATATATACCCCTCTGTATTACTGACGCTATTCTACCTCACGTCCTGTATATATTATATATCCCCCTCTGTATACTGACGCTATTCTACCTCACGTCCTGTATATATCGTTATATATATCCCTCTGTATACGGCTATTCTACCTCACGTCCTGTATATATTATATATCCCCCCTCTGTATACTGACGCTATTCTACCTCACGTCCTGTATATATTATATATCCCCCTCTGTATACTGACGCTATTCTACCTCACGTCCTGTATATATTATATATCCCCCTCTGTATACTGACGCTATTCTACCTCACGTCCTGTATATATTATATATACCCCTCTGTATACTGACGCTATTCTACCTCACGTCCTGTATATATTATATATCCCCCTCTGTATACTGACGCTATTCTACCTCACGTCCTGTATATATTATATATCCCCCTCTGTATACTGGCGCTATTCTACCTCACGTCCTGTATATATTATATATCCCTCCTGTATACTGACGCTATTCTACCTCACGTCCTGTATATATTATATATACCCCTGTATACTGACGCTATTCTACCTCACGTCCTGTATATATTATATATACCCCCTCTGTATACTGACGCTATTCTACCTCACGTCCTGTATATATTATATATCCCCCTCTGTATACTGACGCTATTCTACCTCACGTCCTGTATATATTATATATACCCCCTGTATACTGACGCTATTCTACCTCACGTCCTGTATATATTATATATACCCCTCTGTATACTGACGGTCCTGTATATATTATATATCCCCCTCTGTATACTGACGCTATTCTACCTCACGTCCTGTATATATTATATATACCCCTCTGTATACTGACGCTATTCTACCTCACGTCCTGTATATATTATATATCCCCCTCTGTATACTGACGCTATTTATTACGCCTGTATATATTATATATCCCTGTATACTGACGCTATTCTACCTCACGTCCTGTATATATTATATATACCCCTCTGTATACTGACGCTATTCTACCTCACGTCCTGTATATATTATATATCCCCCTCTGTATACTGACGCTATTCTACCTCACGTCCTGTATATATTATATATCCCCCTCTGTATACTGACGCTATTCTACCTCACGTCCTGTATATATTATATATACCCCCTGTATACTGACGCTATTCTACCTCACGTCCTGTATATATTATATATACCCCTCTGTATACTGACGCTATTCTACCTCACGTCCTGTATATATTATATATACCCCTCTGTATACTGACGCTATTCTACCTCACGTCCTGTATATATTATATATACCTTCCCTCACTGCCATTGTTGCGCGCCTTATGTTGCACCCACCTCGCGCGCCCCGCGCTACGGGTCGGGAGGGACCTGTCGCCGTGGTGACAGTGACGTCACTGCGATGAGGCTGTGTATATAGTGCCAGGGGCAGCGCGTTGTCTTTTCAGTCAGGCTGGAGGTAGTGCGTGGCGCGTCCCCGGCGAAGGAGACCAAGGAACTGACAGCATGGGATACGGGGTGTATAGTATAGTAGGGGTACCAGGGCCTGGGCAGGACAGCTGTAGGGGGCGGGCGGTGGAGGGGCAGTAGGGGCTGGGCAGGGGGACTGGAAGGGGTGGGGTAGTAGGGACTGGGCAGGCCGGCTGTGGGGGGCCAGTAGGGACTGGGCAGGCCGGCTGTGGGGGGCCAGTAGGGACTGGGCAGGCCGGCTGTGGGGGGGCCGGTAGGGACTGGGCAGGCCGGCTGTGGGGGCCCAGTAGGGATTGGGGGGGCTGGGCGGCCGGCTGTGGGGGGCCTGTAGGGATTGGGTAGGCCGGCCGGCTGTGGGGGGCCAGTAGGGATTGGGTAGGCCGGCCGGCTGTGGGGGGCCAGTAGGGATTGGGTAGGCCGGCCGGCTGTGGGGGGCCAGTAGGGATTGGGTAGGCCGGCCGGCTGTGGGGGGGCTGTAGGGACTGGGCAGGCCGGCTGTGGGGGGCCTGTAGGGATTGGGTATTCCGGCTGTGGGGGGCAGATTGGGATCTTGGTGGTTCTTCTTGTCCGCCTGTTATATTGCTTTTCTTTCAGCTGTTTAGGGTTATTTGTTGGGGTTTTGTGGACTTCATGGTACTGGGCAGGTGTTGGGGCGGCTCACTTTGGGTTGGTTTTTCCGTCTGTATTGATGCGGTGCCCCTTCCTGTTATTGGCTCCTCTTAGAGCTCTGGGTAGAGTTGTCGGGCCTTCTCCATTGCTGTCATCTTGGCAGTGAATGGGTTAAGCGTTGGCATGGTGGCCTCCGGTGGCAGGAAGAGTCTGCATTGTGAAGGGGGGTGGGTGACGTCTGGGCTCTGAGGATGCGGCAGTGATGCCAGGGATGGAGTGTGTGCCAGTCACTTCCCTCCTTTCACTTGTAAATTAGTGTTGGCGCCTCGGCTGCCCCCTGACACTGGCAGCTGTCAGGGCCACGTGTCCCTGCGGCTGTAGCATACAGTGGTGTGTGCGCTCCTGGCCCGGTCAGTGGGGGGCACATACTTCTGTACTGTATGTGATGCAGGCAGGCCAGTCCTACGGGAGGATCCTGTTCTGCACGAGTTAAGGCCTTTACATTAGCGTTACCTGCATCCTGGTGGGTGGGGGAGATTCTATGTTTAGCTCAGGGGAGGTGGGGTCTACACAGATACTTGTGCTGTCATTCCCTGGGATAGGTGGTCTCCTCCTGGATGGCCCACGAATACACGAGGGGCTACATGACCTTGCTGTGTCTTTGCAGATTGTGCTGCAGCCGATCCTGCAGTGGAGGAGGGCTCTGTGCCAATGTGTAAGGGCATCACATGGTTAACAATAAGGGGTGACTCTTTGAGTGGCCGACCACCAGGATCTCCTGCATATACCTCTGTCTCCTCACCCATTCCTTCTGTACAGTACCCCCCCCCCCCTTTTTGCTGCCTTGGTGCTCTCTGTACTTTGCCCCCCTTACGTAATTTTGAGTGTTCCTGCTGTATTTTGTCCCTTCCCTACTGTTGCCTGTTCCTGCTGTATTCTGCCACCTTCCTTTATACTGTCTGCCTGCTGTGCCCCCTTCCTTATTGCTGCCTGTAAGCCCGCTGTGCCCTCTGGTTGGAGAGCAGCATTTTATGGACCCTCCATGGCTCCAGCTCATCCCGGACTGTGCAGTTGCTGTGGGGGATGGGCACTGCAGTGCTGGTGCAGATATTTGCAGCTGGCACAAGTTTTCATGGATATTTTTGTTTCAGTAAAGTACTTTGTGGGGATAGGTGGTCCAAACATCAGCAGTGCTGGTGCACTATAAAGGGTTAATGTCTGAGGCTGTGAAATGCTCCGGTAGGTGTGTTCTGTTCCCAGGACGTGTGTCTGGCATTGCTCCTGTGCCCTGAGGGTGTGTCAGGCCTCCTCACCTAACCTCTTCTCGCCAGAGGACACCTCTAGTCATAAGAACAGAAGCACATCCTGAGGCCAAAGTTCTGACGTTCCCCTTTATGGCCCCCCTAAATCTTTCCCAGGCTCCTGAATGGCAGTGATGTATCCTCCACCTGTACACAAGTGGGCACAGTGTACTGCCTGGATGTGAGTGAACGAACACCAGAGTGTGTGATAAGAGTAGTGGTTGCTGGACTGTACTGATGGGTTTATCGCTCCCTAGCAGTGGGCCCCTCACCTCACTTGGGGTGTCTGCAGCCACAGGGCCTACGTTTGTATTCTGTAGAGTTTGGTGCATTTTGACGCTGAGATGATTGGATTATAAGACTCTGTGCACCGCTGTGCTGGGTGATGTGCAAGTACATCCCATACCCTGTCGTGTGCAGGTCCATGGGCTACCCTCCATTTCTCCATTAGGTGATGTGCAAGTACATAACCCGTAAGGTTGCGGCGCGTGGGTTGTACAGCATGTCTCACTGGCACCATCTTATTGTCTTTTTGGTGGCCTGTGGGGTGTGCGGTTCTGCCTATGACCTTGGACAAGGTCATTGTTGACGTTGGAACCTCCAGGCATTGTCGAAGAGTCGTATTCCTGTAATGATTAAGTTTATAATGGGCGGAGTCTGAGGACTGAACGGAGGGGTCATGAGCGCCATAGTATGATGGTTTGCGGATTTGCTTCTACAAATAAATAAAATCTGTTCCATACATGTGAACGGTGAGGTCATAGAAGTTTTATCTACAAACCTGCCGTGTGTACCTTCACCCTGTGTGCACCACCTCCCCGGCCATTGTCTGGTCATCTTCATTACCCTTGCATCATCTTGAGCCCTGGAGCTGTTGGCTATTACTTTTTGGGCTGCACCCACCCATAGTCCTTGCAGCGCTGGGCCTGTGGCTGTAATGACTGCCCTACAACCTGCTGGGATATACTGGATCGGCTCTACCCACAGTCATCCCTGTCCCACTACATGCCCAGGGGGTTGTGCAGGATGGAAATACTGGGAGCTGTCAGAGAAAGGGTTACTGTGCTCCTTAGCTTGTGGAGTCTCCGGTGTCTTTGCTGGGGAGCCCTGGTGGGAGCAGAGTCATGGAAACAGTGGCTGCAGATTATGAAAACTGCCCTCCCTGTGCTGTGTGACTGCAGCATTGTGCAAGGCTGGGGGTGGGGGCAGGACATTAACCCTGTCAGCGTTCACATTGCTGCATGACTCATACATCGCCAGCTCTGCTCCGCTGTCACTTGTTTTCTTGTTAATGGGCAGCGCCAGGCGACGTGCCCCATAGCAGTGCGGCAGGGCTACTCGTATGTCTGGGGACCGGTGGCCCCTGCCAGCTGTAATCCTCAATGTTGGCACCATCGTCATGTATAATCTGATGAGTATTAGCAGCTGTGTCCTGCAGTCCTGTTACATCATCTGTTTCTCTGCAGGCCGGACGTGATGAGTATGAGCCCGCAGCCACTTCTGAACATGGCGGCAAGAAGAAGGGCAAAGGGAAGGATAAGGATATGGATGAGCTCAAGAAGGAAGTGTCACTGGTAAGAGGACACCTTGGTGGATACATGGTAGATCTTGCATGACTCTTATCCCTCCATGCTTTCTCTCAACTGCTCTCCTCTTTACATACAGGATGACCATAAGATGACCCTAGAAGAGCTGCATCGCAAGTATGGGACCGATCTGACTCAGGTAACATATGGCTGCCGGCATTGTGATGGCTATGTAATTGTCATTGCTTTGTCTGGTCATATAACACACGTGTTCTACTTACAGGGGCTTACCACAGCTCGGGCAGCCGAAATCCTGGCACGAGATGGTCCGAATGCCCTGACCCCACCTCCCACCACCCCAGAATGGGTGAAGTTCTGCCGCCAACTGTTTGGAGGCTTCTCTATGCTGCTGTGGATTGGGGCCATTCTCTGCTTCCTGGCATATGGTATTCGGACTGCAACTCAGGATGAGCCACAAAATGATGATGTGAGTACAAGTGGCACCACCCTAAGATATAACTCCATGGTGTTGTGTTCTTTGTGTGACGTGTGGTCTTCTCCCCTCCTCAGCTCTACCTCGGTGTTGTCCTGTCCGCTGTTGTAATCGTCACTGGCTGCTTCTCCTACTACCAAGAAGCAAAGAGCTCAAAGATCATGGAGTCCTTTAAGAACATGGTACCTCAGGTGCGTTCTTCAGCGGGCTGTGCACAGGTGACTGGTTATATCTTGTAGTTGTCTATTATACAGACCTGTCGTCTTCTCCCGCAGCAAGCCCTGGTTATCCGAAATGGCGAGAAGCTTAGTATCAATGCGGAAGAGGTTGTCCTGGGAGATCTTGTAGAAGTCAAGGGCGGTGACCGGATCCCAGCTGATCTCCGGATCCTCTCTGCCCATGGTTGTAAGGTGAGGGGAGCCGCATACAAACTTCGTGGCTGGTTCAGCACTTGTGTCAACCTATTCACGCGCTCTGTCCAATCCCACTAGGTGGACAACTCTTCCCTGACTGGAGAGTCCGAGCCCCAGACCAGATCTCCAGACTTCACTAATGAGAACCCTCTGGAGACCCGGAACATCGCCTTCTTCTCCACCAACTGTGTGGAAGGTAAGTGGCTGCTGGGACTTGTTAGGTGCAGTCTGGGAGATTCTAAGGCTCTGGTGTGACACTTTATTGCCCTCTAAACAGGAACGGCTCGTGGTATCGTCATCAACACCGGTGACCGCACTGTTATGGGACGTATTGCAACCTTGGCTTCTGGTCTTGAGGGTGGCCGTACCCCCATTGCTGTTGAGATTGAGCACTTCATCCATATCATCACCGGTGTGGCCGTCTTCCTGGGTGTCTCTTTCTTCATCCTATCACTCATCTTGCAGTACACTTGGCTTGAAGCCGTCATCTTCCTCATCGGTATCATTGTCGCCAACGTGCCTGAAGGTCTCCTGGCTACAGTCACTGTAAGTAGCTTGGGCTGGGAGTTACTATGATGCCCTCTAAGCAGATCTTAGTGATAATCCTGTCCCATAGGTGTGCCTTACACTCACCGCCAAGAGGATGGCTCGTAAAAACTGCCTGGTGAAGAACTTGGAAGCCGTGGAAACCCTTGGATCTACCTCAACCATCTGCTCTGACAAGACCGGAACCCTGACTCAGAACCGCATGACCGTGGCACACATGTGGTTTGACAACCAGATTCACGAAGCAGACACCACAGAAAATCAGAGCGGTACGATCATCTCTCTAAGGCTGTGAGGGGAGGGTCCTGGGGTCTATGGGATGCTGGAAGGAGGGTGGAAGTCTCATCTTTGTCTCTCGCCACAGGTGCCTGCTTTGATAAGAGCTCCCCCACCTGGACAGCCCTGGCTCGTATTGCTGGTCTCTGTAACCGTGCGGTGTTCCAGGCCGGTCAGGAGAACACTCCTATTCTGAAGGTGAGTTCCTCTGGTTCCTGGCCTGTTGTTCTGTAGGTTTTCTGACTCTGTGGCTCCTCACTCTCGTCTTCTGTCTTGTAGAGGGATGTGGCCGGAGACGCCTCAGAATCTGCTCTGCTGAAGTGTATTGAACTCTGCTGCGGCTCGGTCAGGGACATGAGAGAAAAGAACCAGAAAGTGGCTGAGATCCCCTTCAACTCTACCAACAAATACCAGGTGATCATGGGGAAGATGTTTTTTAATCTGTGTTGTCAGGCAATGCACTAATAGTATACACCGTATGTAAAAACTATCTAGTTGGTAGTGTCAGGAGGTGTTGGTGCTCTGCTGTAGGCTTGAAATGTGATGAATGCTGCTGTGGTGTCTGATAAAGGCCAGGCCATCAAGTCTGCTTAAAATAAACCTGTAATCTTAAGTGCAGCTGAGGCTATTAAATGTGGCATAGCTGAGCTCGTTCGCTGCCTTCCTGTGTATGTGAAGAGCACTTGCGGTCTGCTCACATGGTGTCGCTGTGGTCAGTGTTCCTGGTCCACTGACCGACTATGGTCTACTAATACATGTATGTGAATGACAGAACCAGGAGGATGAATTTACCTTTGTATGGATTACGCCGAGCTCCTGAAGCGCCACTTTGTGTATATAGACTGCCTGGGTGGCGATGCAGTCCTGTACACCTCTGGCCATGTGGTGCGGCTTCAGTCTCAATTGGCTGCCTTCTCCTGCGCTCTCAGTAATAAGCCGCTTGCTGTGGATTTACGGCTCTGGTTTGGACATTCCATGAGGCTTATCCTTTCTGGTAGGAGCTTTATGATTTGTGTCTTCAGTGGCCACACCTGACCGCTGGGGACTTAATCTGTATGGAGAGGCTGAGACACATAGGTATGTCTAGAAGAGGGAGACTCTTATACTATTCCTAATGTCCACAGTTGTCCATACACAAGAATGCCAACTCCTCAGAGTCCCGATACCTCCTGGTTATGAAGGGTGCCCCCGAAAGGATCCTGGACCGTTGCTCTACCATCCTGCTGCAAGGCAAAGAGCAGCCCCTGGACGAGGAGCTGAAGGACGCTTTCCAGAATGCTTACATGGAGCTTGGTGGCCTGGGGGAGCGAGTACTGGGTAAAGCCTCAATCCTCTGCCCCCTCCTATCCTGTTACCAGCCAGCAGACATCTTATCTGGTACCTTCTCTCCGCAGGTTTCTGCCACTTGATCCTCAATGATGACCAGTTCCCTGAAGACTTCAACTTTGATACAGAAGATGTGAATTTCCCCACAGAGGGCCTGTGCTTTGTTGGCCTCATCTCCATGATTGACCCTCCCCGTGCCGCTGTGCCTGATGCAGTTGGCAAATGCAGAAGTGCTGGAATCAAGGTGGGCCGCCTTCTCTTGTTCTGATGCTGCTGTAGACTTGTAACGCCCTTTCTGTGGGTTTAACGTCCGTGTTGCTGTGTCTTTCAGGTTATCATGGTCACTGGTGACCACCCCATCACTGCCAAGGCTATCGCCAAGGGAGTAGGTATCATCTCTGAGGGCAACGAGACGGTGGAAGACATTGCAGCCCGCCTCAACATCCCAGTGAACCAGGTGAACCCCAGGTACGTGGTGAGGCAGGCTTGCTTATATTGTCCTGCCCTCTCGTGTCCACGCTGGGGACTCACTGATTCCTGTCTTTCCCTTAGGGATGCTAAAGCATGTGTGATCCACGGTACAGACCTGAAGGACATGGCCTCGGATCAGATTGACGACATCCTCCGACACCACACAGAAATTGTGTTTGCCAGAACCTCCCCTCAGCAGAAGCTCATCATTGTGGAGGGTTGTCAGAGATTGGTACGTGGCTTAATACTCCTGTTGTCCATACACACTGGGCTAGGAGGTGACAGTGGCTAATCCTGAATACTGTTGTGTCCTGCAGGGAGCCATTGTGGCCGTGACTGGTGATGGTGTGAACGACTCCCCCGCTCTGAAGAAGGCCGACATTGGGATTGCGATGGGTATTGCGGGCTCTGATGTCTCCAAACAGGCTGCAGATATGATTCTGCTGGACGACAACTTTGCCTCTATTGTGACTGGTGTGGAGGAAGGTAAGTGCCCCATCGTGACCACCCCCCATCCTTCTTGTCCCCTCTTTCCTCTCTTACCTTTCCCTTCTCTTCCAGGACGTCTGATTTTCGATAACCTGAAGAAATCTATTGCCTACACCCTGACCAGTAACATCCCTGAGATCACCCCTTTCCTCATCTTCATCATGGCCAACATCCCCCTGCCCCTGGGCACAGTCACCATCCTCTGTATTGATCTGGGCACTGACATGGTATGTAGCCGACACTCTCCATGGTGGGCTGGTGATGTAGAGGTGTTGGGGGTCACTGATCGTCTTACTTTCATTAGGTCCCTGCCATTTCCCTGGCCTATGAACAAGCAGAAAGCGACATCATGAAGCGTCAGCCCAGAAACCCCAAGACTGACAAGCTGGTGAATGAGCGACTCATCAGTATGGCGTACGGGCAGATTGGTGCGTATCCTTCATGTCTGGTCTGGTGTCCTGGTCTCTGGTTTCTCCTCCTGCTCTCATCTCCTCCTTGTCCTCACAGGTATGATCCAGGCCCTTGGAGGGTTCTTCACCTACTTTGTAATCTTGGCGGAGAATGGCTTCCTGCCGTCAACGCTGCTCGGCATCAGGGTGAACTGGGATGACCGATGGGTAAACGATGTGGAGGACAGCTACGGGCAGCAGTGGGTGAGTGTCTTTCTCTGTGCCTTGAAGTGGGTGTGTCGGCCACCATACCCCAGGATCCTGACTCTCTTGTCTCCTGACAGACCTACGAGCAGAGGAAGATCGTGGAGTTCACCTGTCACACCTCCTTCTTCGTCAGCATTGTCATTGTGCAATGGGCTGACCTGATCATCTGTAAGACCAGGAGGAACTCTGTGTTCCAGCAGGGAATGAAGTGAGTACAACTTTGGGATGTCATTGTCCGAGAGGATGTGGTTGATGGTACGTAGGAGTTCTGCTGCTGAGGTGTAGGGATGTAACTGTGCTGTCCTATTATAGGAATAAGATCCTGATCTTTGGCCTGTTTGAGGAGACCGCATTGGCCGCCTTCCTGTCATACTGCCCGGGCATGGATGTGGCGCTCCGCATGTACCCACTGAAGTAAGTGCTGGCCATTGGGATGTGATCGGCCCGCTTGTGTGCTGCGGGGGCAACTTCTAATCACTTGTCTATTTCAGGCCAACATGGTGGTTCTGTGCCTTCCCCTACTCTCTGCTCATCTTCATATATGATGAAATCCGAAAACTGATCATCAGACGCAGCCCTGGCGGTGAGTGTGCTGTGACAGTGTTCCATGCCTTCTGCTTGTTGTGCCTACACTGTCGTCGCAGTCGCTGATTTGGTTTCTCTTGTTTTCCAGGCTGGGTGGAGAAAGAAACCTATTATTAAGCACGCGGTTTGTCCTGACATTTCACACATTGCCCTCCTTCCCTTCCGCCTGCCTGCACACCCTTGTTCCCTGCGTGCACCCGTCCGGCCTGTTTCCCGTGAAAGAAGATGCTTTTTGGCGAGGGGCGCAGAGTCGCCTGTGTGCGTCCTGTTCAGAGTTCTCATTGTGCCTTCTTTTGTTTAGTTTTTGTAAGGGCGCACATCCCCAAAATGTTTTATATATATATATATCTGCATTTTTACAATAAAGTTGAGTTTCTGAGGTCTTCCCCTTGTCTGTCTCTTGTAATGGGGCCAGGCCCCTGGTGTTGGTGCAGACTTTTATCACAGGGGTCATTAGTAAGTACAATATGTAGTATTAGGTCTGGCTGTGACTGGACTAGGTGTGAGCTAGGACTGATCCTACCATCTGAAGGGTCTGACCTGTTATGTGGTGTCTGTTGGTCTATGAATATGGGCTCTGTGGACTGGGGCCCCAAGGAGCTGCTGTATATAGTGGGTGTACGGGGACACGTGAAGGTCTTGTGTATGGATTTCCATACTGGGGTTGACTGCTGCATATTAGATGATCCAGGAGAATGTGCCAGACAATGGGGTTCTGTTCAGCATCTTATGATTCCTGTGGGGGCCACACTGTGCTGACTGGCTGATGGAGCGAGGATGGGGCAGGGCTGTGTGCATAATGTGCTCCACAATATCAGCCACACACCAGAGAACAGCCACAGGGAATGACGAATCCCCCCCCCACCCAGTGCGTCCAGTATAGAAAACAGGTGGCTATAACATTCTTGAGCAAAAAATCTTCAGGGCTTAGGTCTGGGCATTAAGGAGGGTCAGTGGCTGTGATGAACTGTGCCATGCTGTGGACAGTCTGCAACTCTGGTGGATCGTGCCATATTGTGGACAGTCAATGACAATGGTGGACCATGTCTTGTTGATGACCATGGTGCGTTGGGGACAGTCAATGACCATGGTAGACCATGTTTTGTTGGTGACCAGAGTGCATGGTGTGTTGTGGACAGTCGGTGACTGTGGTGATCGGTGCTTTTTTTGTGCCATCCCGGCTGCAGTCAGAATTTCTCAGGCCTAACCTCACTACATAAACAGTCATCTTCCCCGTCTGACTACGGTGTCATGTATGATCAGGCACTGGGATGACGCGACGTGCCATTCTGAGGCCTGCACTGAGCAGCAGAATTATCTCCAATGAAGTTCCTCTGTGGGTGGATTAAGTTAGTATAAACTGCCTTGTCCCCCGGAGAGCGAGCCGCAGATGCTGACAGTGACAATTCCCATCAAAGAGTGGAAAATTCCTCCCTGACATGTGAGAATTCCTAGAGATAGATATATATGTGCAGACAGGAGAGCAGATCCAGGGAAGGGAGGGTGTGTAACCACTTTGTACAGTATCGGCCATAGTCTCCGGCACTCACACATGTCTCACGCCCTGGACGTAGGTGCAGACAGAGGAGAGCAGAACCGATGGAAAGGGGTGTTGCTCTATAGACATGGGGGTAACATAAAAGGTGAGAACACTTCCAGAGTGGTGTATTCACTCCATACAGTATCATAGTCCCAGCCATAGTCTCCGGCCCTCATTCAGGTCTCACTCCCTGGATGTAGGTGAAGTCGCCTCTGGCTGGAATTACACAGACTCATGGAAAGTCTTTCAATAATACATCAAGGCCCCTGGAGCAACCCGGCATCGCCAGTAGTGGAGCGTGCACACAGCAGTCGACTCTAGTGAGGTGTGGGCAGGTGAAGGGTTAATGCCCCCCCTCCTCCCCACCCAGCAGATGAATGGTTAACCAGTTACACTGCAGTAACACTAAGAGATTAATTATATTTGGCAGCATGGACAGCTTCTGGCACCAGGTGCTGCTGACGTCACTGCCACATAAGAGTGTCAGAGACTGAGCAGAGACATGATGGCGAGCAGAAACCGGGAAGAACCACAACAAGTGCAGGAAGAGACACCTGCTGGAAGGGAACACAATAGAGGGGTGGCCGACAGCCTGAAAGATAGTAAAGACCCCCCCCCCCAATTGATGGGTATGTGCCAGTCTTCCACCCTTGGAAGTTAGGAGGCTCCCATAGATGAGCAGACTGGAATAGGACTCTACAACAAGTCTACCACCCAATACCAGGAGAGCGGTGACCAGATCTCTGAAACCTCAACATGACAAAACCTTCCAGCCTCACAGATGATCGTCCTCAGAGCTGTGGCTTCTCTTAGGCCAGTCATCGCCAGGTTTCCTTCACAAGGCAAAGTTTCCATGGCCAGCCTAGATCACAGTGCCAATGTAGAGTGATTTGTTGGTGCTGAGTTTAGCCATTGGCACCTTTTTCTGTAGCTTCACTGCTGGCCTTAAAAGCAACTTATGGTGCCCTGTTATGCCTCCATGTTCAGATCTCTGGAGGCCACATTCCGGGTGTTGCTATGGGGCCTCATGGTTAATTGTGAAACCTTTAAGCTGGAGGTCTGGGAATCTCTTGTAGCACCCAAAGTTGGCCAAAGTTGGTTAAATAGATGATGTTAACCATTTCCGCCAACTGTTACTATAAAATTATACATGAACAACCATCCATCATGGCTGACGGCAGACTCCTATCTGCCAAACAAGTCATCGGCCATGTTAAAAATTTCTTGGCCTATTCACAACCTACACCATACGTGTATATAACGTCATAGTCATCCAGTATAATGATTATTTGGACCCAGTAGAGCGAGGATTGTGGTCACTTCAGTCATACCGACTTTTGTCACGGTGAAACCTGTGTTAATATTTTATAACCTGATGTTAGGAGACAATGGAGAGATCAGAGGTCATAAACTGTTCTGGAAGACCAAGCTCCGAGTGTGTCTTATGTAACCCCAGAGGGTGTGTAGTGACTATACTGAGTACAAAGTGCAGAGCTCACCACCGGCTCCGCACTAATGTAGCGATATCTTCTCCTGTCCTGGATTGTAGGTGGAATCAGTCTGGAGCCACATGACAAAGGCATTTCCCTTGTTTCCTACCAGCTGCACAATAATGGGGTATATCTGCCCCTGTGTGCTGGTAGGACAGACAGAATATTTCATTTAAATAATTCATTTTTGGCGCCATTGGAGTGGCAGCCTGTTACAGCAGCTCCTGCTCACCTTGAGCTTTCTCTTTTCCTTTCTTTGTTTTGTCTTATTACTCTACTTAAAGGGCATTGCACTATGAAGAACCATATGAGGACTTGGACTTTTGTAATACTTTTTATTGTGTTTTCGCTGGGAACTATTGTGCCTGGAGATAGTGTATTTAGCCAGGATTCTATTGTCTACTCCAGGGAGGAAATGCTGCGGCTTAAGGACTCAACAGGGCAGCATGCTACTAGACCAGACATCCCTCAGGAACTAAGGAAGAAAAAGAGAAGAATTTGTAGAGCTGGAGTCTTTCGGAGGGCTAGGAGGAGATGCTATAGACCTGTTCTCCCCTCCATCATTATGGGCAATGTGAGATCTCTTGCGAATAAGATGGACAAACTGGTGGCGCTCACCAGGCATCATCAGGAGTTTCGGGAGTGCAGCATGATGCTGTATACAGAGACTTGGCTTACCGAAGTTACTCCGGACACTCTTGTCTCCTCGGATGGCTTTAAACTCCTTCGGGCGGACAGGACAAGGGAGAGCGGTAAAAGAAAAGGAGGAGGGCTGGCGATATTTGTTAATGATAGATGGTGTAACTCTAGGCACATTGTGATTAAGGAGCAAACTTGTTGTAAGGACATTGAACTATTAGTTGTGAGCATGAGACCTTTCTATTTACCGAGGGAACTATAGCATGTCATCGTGATAGCTGCATATGTCCCCCCTCTGCGAAAGCTGAGGCTGCCTGTGAGGTCCTACAAGCCACGGTGAGTCAGTTGCAGTCGCGACACCCCCAGGCCCTCCTTCTTGTGTCTGGAGATTTCAACCATGTCTCTCCATCATCCACACTGCCCAGTCTCACACAGTATGTAACCTGCCACACAAGAGACAACAAAACATTGGATTGTTCTTTGCCAATGCGAGGGAGGCATACATCTCATCAGCCCTACCGCCCCTGGGGAGATCGGATCACAACCTAGTACATCTCCGACCTGTGTACAAGCTACTTGTATGTAGAGAACCAGCTGTCACCCACACAGTGAGGATATGGTCCCAGGAAGAGTGATGAGGGATTTTTTTTTTGACACAACCGCATGGGAAGTGCTGCAGGATTCTTATGGGGAGGACATGGTAAGGTCTCACACACTGCATAACAGACTACATTAATTTTTGTGTGGACAACACAGTACCCACAAAAGTGGTGAGGTGCTTCTCCAACAACAAACCATGGATTAATTTTGATAAAGGCTCTTCTCAAAGAGAAGAAGATGGTATTTAGATCAGGAGACAAGGAAAGGCTGAAAGATGTGCAAAAGGAGCTGAGGCATCAAATCCGGGAGGGGAAAGCCAATTATAAGAGAAAGATGGAAGAGCACAAAAAGATTAGTGAGGTCTAGAAAAGTCTTAAGTCAATATCTGGACACAGACAGTCTGTCTCCCAGGTAGAAGGCGATACAAAGTTGCTTAACAAACTAAATCTATTCTTCAATAGATATGATCACACACCAGCTCCTCCCACCCCAGAATGTCATTCAATCATCTCTCCTACACTGACCTCACCTCCTGCTGTTAGTTCTCACCTCCAGATCAGTAAATCTAGCAATCAGTAATGTGGCTAAAGTCTGATCTTCACATGTGCCCAGGTGAGAAAGGAACTGAAAAGGATCAAGGCGGGGAAGGCCGCAGGGCCAGATGGCATCGTGTCAGGCTACTTAAGACTTGCGGGGACCAGCTGTGTGGGATTATTACATATATGTTCAATATGAGCCTGAAGCTGGGAATGGTACCACAACTGTGGAAATCATCTTGTGTAGTACCAGTTCCAAATACACCTCATCCGATGGACCTTAACGGCTACAGACCTGTAGCATTAACATTCCACCTGATGAAGGTCTTAGAGAGATTGGTTCTCACACATCTCCACCCTCTAGTGAGCTCGGCTATTGACCCTCTCCAGTTTGCCTATCGGCCGGGCATTGGGGTGGATAATGCCATCATCTACCTTCTACACAGAGCTCTTTCTCACCTGGAGAAACCAGGAAAAACTGTGAGAATAATGTTCTTTGATTTCTCCAGTGCTTTTAACACCATAAAGCCAGAGCTACTGAGAGACAAGCTGGCCCTTGCTGGAGTGGATCACCACCACTTCAAGTAGATCCTAGACTACCTCACAAACCGACCTCAGTATGTAAGAGCCCAGGACTGTGTGTTAGACACTGTGATCTGTAATACAGGGGCACCTCAGGGTACAGTTCTTGCCCCTTTCCTCTTCACACTACACTGCAGATTTTAGGTGCAACTCATCTAGCTGCTACTTACAGAAGTATTCTGATGACTCTGCGATACAGAGAGTACAGAGAACTGAACCAGGATTTTGTGGACTGGTGCCAGCGGAACCACCTTAGGATTAATGCTGGGAAGCCCAAGGAGATGGTGGTGGACCTTCGCAAGCGCAGATATCCACCAATACAAGTGGACATCCAGGGGACGGGCATTGATATACTGTAGTCAATGCCTATAAGTACCTGGGTGTGCTCCTCAATAATAAGCTGGACTGGGTAGATCACTTGGATGCACTGTACAGAAAGGGCCACTGCTTAGGAAGCTGAGAGCCTTTGGAGTCCAGGGGGCACTTCTTAGGGTCTTTTTCAACTCTGTAGTGGCATCAGCCATCTTCATCGGAGTGGCCTGCTGGGGGAGCAGCATATCAACCAGGGATAGGAATAAACTCAACAAGCTGATTAGAAGGGCCAGCTCTGTCCTGAGGAGCCCCCTGGACCCAGTGCGGGTGGTGGGTGACAGAAGGATACTGTCCGTGGTGAGCTCCATGCTGGAGAATAACTCCCATCCCATGCATGAGACCGTGATAGCACTGGGCAGTACTGTCAGTGACCGACTGCTCCACCCTAGGTGTGAGAAGGAGCGCTATCGGAAGTCTTTCCTCCCCGCTGCGTTAAGGCTGTACAACCAACACCAAGCTAAATCGAGATTAGTCCATACAGAGAACTGAAAGATCTTAAGTTGTGATATCTCTTCTACTACTTTTTTCCTGTACCTTTTTATCTGTACCTACTGTCACTGTGATGCCTCTACCTTGGAGCTTTTGTATTTGTATTATCTATGCACACTGAATTTCCCCATGGTGGGACTATTAAAGATTATCCTTGTCCTTGGTGCTTCAGGAGAAGTAGCCCTGAGAAGATCCTAGAGGACCACCAGAGGGAAACGTCCTGCACGGTTTCTGAATTGAGGTCAGAGTTATTCCTTACCCCAGTGCAAACTTGTGGACACTACCCCAGTTCACCCTGTTGCTTCTGTCCCCTTTGCTCCAGGATTGGACACTAATGTACCTGTGCCCTGGAGTTCCTTTTGTGTCCTGTTGAAGCCCTGAGAATGGACACTCACGCACCTGTGCCTCAGGGACCTCTGTTGTGTTGTCGACTCCCCTTCTCCCCGTGTTTTGATGGTGCCTGAGATTGGACACTGACGGACTTGTGCCTCAGGTACCAGGTCTTCGCCCATGTTCCCCTCTCCTTGGCGTGGACTTGTGATTGTCTTGCACATATTTCTCATGTTTCATTTGTTTTGCCTTGTTTGTCTTGTCTTTTCTGCTGTGGTTCTTTCCCTAGCCTGGACTAAGATTCACCGAGGGCAGCTCCGGTTAAAATAGAGGACAATTGCAGCATCCCAGAGGCTGCTGCTTTAAATTGTTTGTCTTTTGTGCCTCTGGGTTGTGTTGGTATGTCCTGTCTTCTGTGTTAAGTGTTGAGTGTCACTGTTTTGCAGCTTTCACTATTGTGTTTCCCCCTGCAGTTTTCAAACCTTGCCTTGGTTTAACCCTGGCCAATCATAGGCCACTGGGCGGGGTTGTGGGAGAACAGTGTGAGGAGCAGAGCAAGGCAGGTGTGCAGAGGATCTCTGCCGCTAGAAGCTGGACTGAGGCCAACGGCCACCTTCACAGCCGCCGGAAGGAGCATCACCAGCCCTGAGACAGCCCGGAGTAGTGGGTTCGGCTGCCTACAATTTTGGACCTTTCCGGTGCCATGCCAGGAGGAGCAGGAGAGGACCCTGACAGGAGGACCACATGTGGACCTAGTCCTCATTTAAGCAGAACCCTGTCAGGCCTCCCTGTACCACCACTCTCCCCAACATCCATATCTGGGAAGAAGCACGAGAGGAGTATTAGTGGCGCACAATTCTGTTATAGTTATCCCTGGGCACCCTCCTAGAACCAAGGCTGAGGAATTGGACACTGTACTACTACCCTATTCGGAAGCTGCCGTTTATCTGTTTCCAGTTGATGCAATAAACTGTTCCTTGCTCAACTCTTACCACTGGCTGCCTGAGTCGTGCCTGCCATAACATCAGGGCTCTTCCGACTAACACCACACCGGTTCAGAGAGGAGAGGTCCCCTCTCCAGCTGGAAGCGCCCTGGGGGGAAACTACTACCACCACCATCCGATAGTGCTGCAGGACCCCCCTCGATTCTGTCCGGCCCAGGAGTGGGGCTGGAGTGGTTGGCGAGTGTGCTCGGCCTAGTAGGTGGCACATCCTCAGCCACTACAACTCGTCCTCTGGTCTTCTCCATCTGGGTTGCGGCACGTAGACCTAAAGTGGAGTGCTTTGGCTTTTATAGCTAACTGATGGGTTACCTGTTTAGGACTATTCTTGACCCTCTGGCTTTGCTCCTTGTGGAGTCTTATTGCTCTGATGAAGAATTTTCGATTCCCCTTACGTCCGACAGCAGCACAATATGGGGTATCTCTGCCCCCGTGTGTTGTTTAGGACAGGTGGAACCTTTAATTAGCACCAAAAATAAAAAGGTGCCTCCTACTGGCCCTATAAGAGGGCACAAGAGACCTCCCTCCCATGTGTTTTTTTCTGTCCTGTGTGGGACAGGTGGACGGAGGTCTCTTGTGACCTCGCGTTGCTAGGGGTTTTTATCTACTCCTAGCTTGCCTTTAGGGGGTACCTCGGTCCATTCCGATGTTTTTTTCCAAAAAAAAAAAAACCTCCGGTCCTTCGCTCCGCAGCGCAGCATGTATCCGGCTCATCGCACTGCAGGCAGCGCGATCCTGGAAGTAAGTGGGGAACCTCCCTGGCCGGAACCTTTCTCTGGTCCCGTGTTCCCGGGGGGAAGGAAGCCTTTGCGCACCACCGTGGCCTATTTCCGGTTTTCTCGGAAAAAGTGCGGTAAGTTTGGAAATTGAAAATTTAAAGGCAAAATATAGAATTGATTTTTGCTGCTTGTATTTTGAGCCTCTGGCTTAGGCTTATGCTCCTCTATGTTCCATTATGGCGTATGACCCGTTTTGGCGCTGTATGAATGTTTCTTTGTTTGGCTTCCTCCCCTCGCTGCTGGATTACATTTAAAAGGTCTTCAGTCCTTTACTTGTTGAGCTGGTTTTTTCTAGCTCCTCGGCTGCGGTTTGTGGTGGCTGTTTTTTCCTGACGGGTTTTCTCTTCAAGTGACCGATTTAAAAAAAAAAAAAAAAAAAAAAGTAAGGTACCCCTTGGTTTTTTCTTCTTATGTGATGCTTGGCAATCTTCCATTCTTCATTGTCATGTGGCTGTTTGATGTTTCAGATGTCATCTTCTGCATCAGGTAATGGCGATGGGCTTAGGAGGAAAAAGTCCTCTAAACATGAACACCTAACGTGTTTGGATTGCTACCCCTTTACTTGATGGCTATGATTTTATCCGCTGTCACCAATGTCGCGGACCTCCGCCTTCCATAATAGAGGTTGTCACTTGGGTAAAGGACTATATGGAGGAGTCTCTTAAGGAGATCCGTTCTTCCATTGCCCAGATTGCCAAGAGACCGCAGGTTGAGACACAACCTTCCTTACGGATCTCTGATGAAGATTATCAGATAGTGGACGAGACACTCTCATCTGACGATTCCACTGAAGATCCCAGCAGGCCGTGCTTCCCACTCGAAAGATTAAGCCGGCTGCTGAAGTCCATCCGGTCAAAGGATCGTGATGTTGATGGGGAAGCCTCCACGTCCACCTATAGAGGGCCTAGGGTCTTCCAAGTGGACCAGACATTACAAAAATTAATGTCCTCAGAGTGGAGATGTACTGAAAAACCTCTTGTGGTTTCTAGGAGGTTCAAGGCTTTATTCCCAGTTGCTCAATGGGGTCCTCCTCCCAAGCTGGATATGGCGATGGCCAAATTGTCCCTCTGCACTATGGTACCATCAGATGATGGAGGAAATTTGCACGACGCCATAAACAGGCGCATCGACAATACCCTCAAGAAGGCTTATTCAGCTGCCTCGGCCCAGACCGCTGTGGCGGTTGCGTCTTATGAAATGTCAGCCAAATTACACACTGACCTGGTCCACCTCGAGAGGGACATCGACTCTGGAGTCTCCAGAGACGAGCTGCTAGGGTTTCTAGGCTTGGTTTCCCTGGCAGCTGAATATTTAGCGGAGGCCTCCCACTATCAATTAAGGCTGGTGGCCAAATCTCTGGCACTTACCACTGCAGCAGGAAGACCTCTATGGTTAAGACCCTGGAGAGCTGATTTCCCCTCAAAATATAATTTGTGCGCATTGCACTTTGAGCCAGGTAGAGTCTTTGGCAGTGCCCTAGATGAGATCCTAGAGGGCTTGGCCGACAGGAAGGGTAAAACTTTACTTGACTCTGGCCATGGTAGAGGCTATCCGCCTCGTCGTGGACGGCAGTCCCAGAGAGGCTCTAGATATTCCTCTAGAGGCGCCGGCCAGAGATTCCCGAAGTCTGATGATGAAAAAGAGAAGCCTAGCTTTTGACATCAGAAGCAGTCTTCCTGTGGCCGAGATTCCTGTCGGAGGTCGTCTCTCCCACTTTCTCAACTGCTGGCAGGAAAAAATTTGAGACCCATGGGTCCAGTAGGTAATCCAAAGAGGATATGCAATCGAGTTCCTCCATCCTCCTCAGGATCAGTTTGTGTTAACTCGCAGCCTCCCTACAATGCAGCAGACTACATTGGAATTCTCCATCCGAGAGTACATTCACAAGGGAGCCCTGGTGGAAGTCCCTTCTCTAGAAGAAGGATCCCGTGTCTATTCTCCGTCTTCCTGGTGCGAAAACCGGCAGACAAGTGGAGAATGATCATAGACTTAAGGTACCTCAACCGCTTCATCAAAAAGAAGCGCTTCCGTATGGAAACCATAAAGTCTGTCACCACCTTTCTCCTCCAAGGCGATGTTTTTTGTGACTTTGGATATAAAAGACACCTATTTGCATATTCCTATTTACCTCCACACAGAAAGTTTCTAAGGATTGCCGTAAGTAGTTTCCGGCCACAGGAAGCACTTTCAATTCACAGCACTACCCTTCAGGATCTCCTCTGCTCCCCACACCTTTACAAAGGTAGTGGCCCCCATAACGGCCGCCCTCAAGCTTCAGGGGATATTCCTGGTGCCTTATCTAGACGACTGGTTCATAAAGGCCCAGTCAGAGTCTGTTCTGCTCCAGAACCTACAGACAGCCGTTTCCCTGCTTCAGAGTCTGGGATGGCTTATAAACTGGGAGAAGTCAGAAACGATCCCTTCAACCCGAAGGAAGTTCCTCCGCTACTTCCTAGATTCAGTCCACCTGCAAATCTCCTTGACACCAGCAAGGAAGGAGAAGCTGGTCGTGGCAGTCCGGCACCTCTTCAAAAAGCCGATAGCCTCCATCAGAAAATTGATGAAGATCCTGGGCTTGATGTCTTCCTTAGTGGAGGCAGTCCCATGGGCCTTGTGGCACTTACGTCCCCTCCAGAGGGAATTACTAGAGGCTTGGGATCGCACCCTTCTTACACCGAGCAAGAAGATTCAACTCTCCCCCAGGACCCGTTTTTCCCTCAAGTGGTGGTTACACCTGAAAGACGGATGGTCCACGGTCCAACCTCCTTGGACCCTGTTGACTACAGATGCATCCCTCACGGGATGGGGAGCCCATTTGGATGAAAACTCCATAAAGGGAGTCTGGAGCGCTCCAGAAAGAAGGACGTCGTCCAACTGGAAGGAGCTCAGAACTGTATATTGTGCCTTACTCCATTTCTCGCCTCTTCTCAAGGGAAGAGCAGTCAAAATCCAGTCAGACAACATGACCACAGTGCTGTACGTAAACAGACAGGGAGGCACCAGATCACCAACCCTCAGGGAGGCAGATCTGATATTTACATGGGCAGAGAAAAATCTAACCCATTTATCCGCAGTTCACATCAAGGGCTCCCTGAACATAGTAGCGGATCGGTTGAGTTGGGGTCATGCCGTATCAGGAGAATGGTCACTCAATCCAGAAGTCTTTCATCAGATTACCCTGAAGTGGGGTCTTCCAGAAATAGACCTCATGGCAATCCGACTCAACACCAAGGTGGAGACGTTCTGTTCCCTTTACCAGGAGGACAATCCCTTGGCAGTGGATGCCCTGCCTATCCCTTGGAGGTCCAGGCTGGCATACATCTTCCCTCCAATTCCAATGATACCGAAGGTATTGATGAAAATCAGACAGGATCAAGTCTCTGTGATAGCCATCATTCCATTCTGGCCAAAAAGAGCTTGGTTTTCCCAACTCATGGAGATGAGTCGAGGGATATATTGGAGGCTTCCCCCCATCCAGAATCTGGTTTTCCCAAGGATCTCTGAAGTGCCAGGATCTCTGGAGATTCAACCTGACAGCCTGGAGGTTGAGCAGTCCCTACAGCAGGATAGAGGACTGTCAGAGGCCGTCCTGAAGACCCTTTCTTCTGCAAGAGCAGACTCTGCCAATAAGAACTACCAGAGGACAGCCAAGATTTTCATGGAGTGGTGCTCCAAGAAGGGTAATAATAATCTAGAACCTTCAACGGCTGATATTTTAAATTTTCTTCAGGATGGTTTGGATAGGGGCCTTGCCCCTGCCACTTTGAAAGTGCAGATTGCGGCCCTCTCCGCTCATTTGAACAGACGTCTGTCTCAGGATCCTCTGGTTGCAAGGTTCCTTAAAGGGGCAATGAGGCTAAAGCCCTCAGTATCATCTCTAGTTCCCCAGTGGGACCTTGCGGTAGACCTTGCAGGCCTGTGCGGTCCTCCATTTGAACCCTTGGAGACTACGGAGCTAAAATATTTAGCCTACAAAACCACTTTTTTGCTGGCTATTACATCTGCCAAAAGAGTAGGGGAACTCCAGGCCCTCTCTTCTAGAGAACCGTACATTGTGTTTTTTGCAGATAGGGTGTACCTTAGGTTTTTGTCTGGGTTTAACCCTAAGGTCCCCTCATGCTATAATAGCAATCTGCTAATTTCGTTACCTGTGTTTTTTCCCCACTCCAACCTCTGAGGAGGAAGAAAAGTTCCACACCTTAGATGTGGTAAGGTGTCTGGTCTGCGGATTTACCTATCCCGCACTCAACCGCTTAGGAAGGCCGAAAACCTACTAATTAACATGCAGGGTTAAAACAAAGGCCTCAAGGCTTCCAAGCCTACTCTATCCACGTGGATCAAGGAGACAATTAAGTCTTCCTTTCTTATTCAGGAGTTACTCCCTCCAGTCTTTTCTACGGCCACTCGACCAGGGCTGTGTCGACTTCTTGGGCTGAATATCGGTCCTTACCATTGGACCAGATTTGTGCGGCTGCATCATGGTCATCTCAGTTGACCTTTTGTTAAACATTATCATTAGACGTCCGCAGTTTCCAGACAACTGCCTTTGGTCAGACAGTCCTTGACGTTGCAAGGCGAGGAAACCCTCCCTAGGGGAATTACTTGCTATCTACCCATATTGTGCTGCTGTCGGACGTAAGGGGAATCGTTGATTGTAATGTCAATCTGTATTCCCTTAGTCCTGACAGCAGCACAAGGCTTCCCTCCCTAGAAGCTTGTTTCCTTTTACTTTATAATTTACACGGGGGGGGGGGTCTCTTGTGCCCTCTTATAGGGCCAGTAGGAGGCACTTTTTTTTTTTATTTTTGGTGCTAATTAAAGGTTTCACCTGTCCTAAACAACACACAGGGGCAGAGATACCCCATATTGTGCTGCTGTCAGGACGAAGGGAATACAGATTGACATTACAATCAACGATTGCTTGCACCTCTGGGGCCCTTCCCTGGACTCGGATACTGTTGCTGTATAGTCCCCATCCGCCCCTTTTTTTTTCCTTCTTTCTTCCCTCTCATTCTGTATTGTTTTGTTTTTGTTGTCTCACCGCTCCTTTCCCTTCCTCCTCCTTTCTTCTCCCCTTCCCCTCCTCTTCTTGTCCTCTGGCCTGTACTCGGGGATCTCCCCGTTATCTACAGTATAAAATGTTGCTGCTGCCGGTGCAGCTATCTCTTGTCATTATATTTTATGTCTTTTTGAAAACCAATAAACTTTGAATTGAAAAAAAAAAGAAGGTGACATAATGTGAAGTTGGCAGCAGCATGAGGAAGCCACAGAGCGGTAAGGTGACATAATTTGGAGGTGGCAGCAGCATGAGGAGGCCACAGTGCGGTAAGGTGACATAATTTGGAGGTGGCAGCAGCGGGAGGAGGCCAAATAGTGACCCAGTGGCAGCAGCGGGAGGAGGCCATATAGTGAACCAGTGACAGAGTGGGGAGGTGGGTGGCACAAACAGTACCCACTGACGGTGGCTGTAAGAAGGAGCACTTGGCATCAGATGTGTGGCATCAGGCGGGTGGCAGCATCAGAATAGTAGCTGAGGCAGGTAACCAGAAGAAACCAGTCTCTTTTATCAAGGTTTGGGTGATGCAGCATGGATGATTTAATCTGATGTATCAGGCATTTGTGATTGGAAATCCTGGCTGATCCACGCCTGATTCATCTTCACAAAGGTCAGTCTCTCCACATTTTGGGTGGACAGGCGAGTTCTCCTTGGGGTAGCTATGGCCCCCACCGCACTAAACACCCGCTCTGATGCCACGCTACTGGCCGGGCAGAACAGCTTTTCCAGCTCAAACTTGGCCAGTTGCAGCCACAAATCCAGTTTGGCTGCCCAGTAGTCCAGCGGATCTTCGATGATAGATGGCAGGGTACACTCCAAGTATGCCACTACCTGCTGTTTCAGGTTCTGCTCTGTGTCTATCTGCTGGTGAGTAGTTTCTTCACTCTGCGGGTAAAGAAAGCTGCTCATCAGCAACTCTAGGCTCAGGCTGCTGCTGATGGATCTGGTACTGCTCCAGCCGCCCCCACAGCTGCCATGCCAGTGCAAGGTGAGCGCTCAGGGCCCCCCTGGTCAGACCTGCGAGAGGATGGACGATAGCGCAGCTAGGCAGCGGCCAACTGACTACATAGGATGTCTCTATAGTAGTTCAGTTTGTCCTCCCTCTCAGCGGGTGTAAAAAAGGCCCCTATTTTTGACCTGTAGCAAGGGTCTAACATGGTGGAGAGCCAGTAGTCATCCCTCTGCCAAATGGTGACAATTCAGCTGTCACTACACAAGCAAGTGAGCATGCATCGGGCCATTTGTGCAAGTGACTCGGAGGGACTCCCTGCATCCATCTCCACTGCATAATGCCACGGTGTGTCAACGTCATCTGCCTTGTCTTCCTTATCTCCTTCTTTCTCTTCTGGCTGCTCCTGCTCCTTCTCACCTGTCACCTGTGTAGAAAAACCACCCATTTCACTACACATTGCTTGTGCTCCAATGTCCTCCTCCTCCTCCAGTTCAGCCCCCACACAGCTCATGTGGCCATGAGATGTAGGTGCCACATCTCCAGTCCCATGACCAGCCAGATTTACCAGCATCTTTTCCAGGATATGAAACAGTAGAATGACGTTGTTCATCCCGTAGTCCTGGCGACTGACTAACAAAGTGGCCTCCTCAAAGGGCATGAGAAAACGGCAAGTGTTACACATGAGCTGCCACTGGCTAACATCGAAGTTACACAGGGGAGTACCTCAGTCCGCTTGGATCATCAAGAAATCGTTTATGGCCTTTCTCTGTTTGTACAGTCAGTCCAACATATGGAGGGTTGAATTCCAATGGGTGGAAACGTTGCAAATCAGCCTATGTTGTGGGAGGCCGTTCTGCTGCTGCAACTTAAGGAGGGTGTGCTTGGCAGTGTACAAGTGGCTGAAGTGCATGCAAAGTTTCCTGGCCATTTTTAGGATGTCTTTCAGATGGATGGAAGACTTAAGGAAACGCTTGACAACCAGATTGAACACGTGCGCCATGTAGGGCGCATGGCTCAGCCCTCCTTGACGCAGCGCGTCCCGTTGTCGGTCGCCATGGTTCCGATTGTGAGTTGTCTTGGAGAAAGCCAGGATTCAATTTCTTGATGAAGGACACAGAGCAGTTCCTCCCCTGTGTGACTCCGTTCGTCCGGTCAAATGAGGTGTAGAACAGCGTGACACCACTGTGCCCTGCACATGTGGTATGCTGGAGGAGGACTGGGAATTGTTCTTGCAGTGGAGGCTGAGGAGACAGTGGAGGATGAGACGGACATTGTTGCAGGACCAACGGCATGAGAACGTGGAAGCGGAAGCTGTGTCACCTGTCCAAGTTGCTGGTGTGTCTGGGCAGGAACCACATTCACCCAGTGGGCCGTAAATTACATATATTGTCCTTGACCGTAGTTACAGTTCCACATGTTGGCGCTGCCGTGCACTTTGGCAGACACCGACAGGCTCAAGGACTGGCCCACCTTCTTTTCTACATATTTGTGCAGGACTGGTACTGCCTTTTTGACAAAGAAATGATGGCTTGGGAATCTCCACCTCCGCTCAGCACAAGCCATCAGTTGTCTGAAAGGTGCAGAGTCCACCACTTGGAAAGGGAGGAACTGCAGCACCAGCAACTTGGACAGGAGCATGTTCAGCTTCTGCACTGTTGGATAATTGCATACATACTGTCTCTTCGAAATCACTTTGGTGATCGACTGCTAATGCAATGACTGACTAGGAGGAAGAGGAGGAGCAGGAGCATCAGGACCAGCAGATGATGGGAAGGACACACAGCTTCCTTCGGCTGAGGTGGTGGAGCCTTGACTGCTTGAAATGGGGTGCGTGCCACTGGGCGATGTAGCAGTTGCTGCGACAGGCTGGACCACCACATTGGAGCCACGGTTCTCCCAGGCCACTTTATGGTGACGCTGCATATGTTGACGCAGGGCTGTGGTGCCAACATTGGCATCCTGGCCACGCTTCACCTTCTGCCCACAGATTTGACATATGGCCATGTTCAACTCTCCTGGCGGTTTAACAAAAAACTGCCACACCGCTGAGTAGATGATTTTACCCCCAACACTCCGCACTAACTTACTGCCACTGCCTCCGTGAAGTCCTGCACCACTGCTATCTGAGCAGGTAGGCTGCTGCAAAAGCGGGTGGTCTACCCCTGGCACTTGGCTCCCGACCTCCCATTGCTGCCACCCTTCTGACTCATGGCCACGCTACCGACTTGCTGGCTCTGCTGCTGCCTCATGCGCAGATGATGAAGCCCCTTCATCACCTGACTCCCTATTGCGATCGGCTCCATCATCATTGATTGCTCTCTGCATGTCACTGATGTCCTCCTCAGTGGTCTCTGAGCCAGGAGCCTGACTGCTCACAATACCAGCTCCCACACCACTCTCCTCATCACTACTTACCCGCCTACCGGAGGAAGCAGCACATGTCTCCTCCAGATCTTGGCTGAGCAGTAGCTGCTGACTGTCCTCTAGTACTTCCTCCTCACTGTACAGTGGATCTGAGCCCACAGCATAGCATACTTCTCTGGCTGAGGGAACAGAAAAGGACAGAGGTAGTGTGATGATGAGAGACCCCCAGCTATGTATGTTCCAGTTATGTATTTTGCTTTAGTGTGTTATCACTTGCTCATATTACTCCTACACAGTGTTGCATCTATGACTGTTATCAGCCCTTTGGTCATAGGCTTCAGGAATACAGCAGGGGGAAGTTCCTGCAAGGATGGGGTAAGAGAGCTCTGGGCACAGAGGACCCAGAATCCACGGATTCGGCTACCCCAACAAAGGAAATATGGTTTATGGTAATATTTCCCCAGGGAAACACCCCACAGTCACCCCGAAAAAATTCCTCAGGTGCACGAGGCAAAGGCGCACGGTTCCAATCCAGACACCATACTGTTGGGTTCAGGGAAAAGGTCCAAACACTGAACTCATTACCCAAAGGGTTCTGGGGGGGGCACACGATGGGGGTCTCACCAGAAACCCCATCATACCCCTTGCCTGACAATACGGTCATCGGGAAAGGAACTATGATGAGTTATAGTTATTTGGATTTCAAGATGGAGGGTGGAACTTTCCCTTCTAGTGGCATCACTCAAGGAGGAGACTGGGGGACAGTTATATGGTCTCACCTGGGGAACAAAGGGAGTTGTTATCTTGGGAAAGATGTGAGGGCATGTCGTGCTGTGGACTTAAGCAAGTGCCCTGAGGCTGAGCCTGAGACTATTTCTTGCTGGACAGCATGTAGGGGACACTTGTTTTATGACTGACTTAGGGTACGGTTCAAGTACAGACAAAAAAGATACATTATGGAGTAATCAATTCACACACTGGGACTGAGATCCCTGCTCGCAAGAGCTTACAATCTATGAGGTAGAGGAGGTGACACAAGAGCTTACAATCTATGAGGTAGAGGTGACACAAGAGCTTACAATCTATGAGGTAGAGGAGGTGACACAAGAGCTTACAATCTATGAGGTAGAGGAGGTGACACAAGAGCTTACAATCTATGAGGTAGAGGAGGTGACACAAGAGCTTACAATCTATGAGGTAGAGGAGGTGACACAAGAGCTTACAATCTATGAGGTAGAGGAGGTGACACAAGAGCTTACAATCTATGAGGTAGAGGTGACACAAGAGCTTACAATCTATGAGGTAGAGGAGGTGACACAAGAGCTTACAATCTATGAGGTAGAGGAGGTGACACAAGTGCTTACACTCTATGAGGTAGAGGAGGTGACACAAGAGCTTACAATCTATGAGGTAGAGGGGGTGACACAAGAGCTTACAATCTATGAGGTAGAGGGGGTGACACAAGAGCTTACAATCTATGAGGTAGAGGAGGTGACACAAGAGCTTACATTCTATGAGGTAGAGGAGGTGACACAAGTGCTTACACTCTATGAGGTAGAGGAGGTGACACAAGAGCTTACAATCTATGAGGTAGAGGGGGTGACACAAGAGCTTACAATCTATGAGGTAGAGGGGGTGACGCAAGAGCTTACAATCTATGAGGTAGAGGTGACACAAGAGCTTACAATCTATGAGGTAGAGGAGGTGACACAAGTGCTTACAATCTATGAGGTAGAGGGGGTGACACAAGAGCTTACAATCTATGAGGTAGAGGTGACACAAGAGCTTACAATCTATGAGGTAGAGGAGGTGACACAAGAGCTTACAATCTATGAGGTAGAGGAGGTGACACAAGAGCTTACAATCTATGAGGTAGAGGAGGTGACACAAGAGCTTACAATCTATGAGGTAGAGGTGACACAAGAGCTTACAATCTATGAGGTAGAGGTGACACAAGAGCTTACAATCTATGAGGTAGAGGAGGTGACACAAGAGCTTACAATCTATGAGGTAGAGGAGGTGACACAAGAGCTTACAATCTATGAGGTAGAGGTGACACAAGAGCTTACAATCTATGAGGTAGAGGAGGTGACACAAGAGCTTACAATCTATGAGGTAGAGGAGGTGACACAAGAGCTTACAGTCTATGAGGTAGAGGTGACACAAGAGCTTACAATCTATGAGGTAGAGGGGGTGACACAAGAGCTTACAATCTATGAGGTAGAGGGGGTGACACAAGAGCTTACAATCTATGAGGTAGAGGGGGTGACACAAGAGCTTACAATCTATGAGGTAGAGGTGACACAAGAGCTTACAATCTATGAGGTAGAGGGGGTGACACAAGAGCTTACAATCTATGAGGTAGAGGGGGTGACACAAGAGCTTACAATCTATGAGGTAGAGGAGGTGACACAAGAGCTTACAATCTATGAGGTTGAGGAGGTGACACAAGAGCTTACAATCTATGAGGTTGAGGAGGTGACACAAGAGCTTACAATCTATGAGGTTGAGGAGGTGACACAAGAGCTTACAATCTATGAGGTAGAGGTGACACAAGAGCTTACAATCTATGAGGTAGAGGGGGTGACACAAGAGCTTACAATCTATGAGGTAGAGGTGACACAAGAGCTTACAATCTATGAGGTAGAGGTGACACAAGAGCTTACAATCTATGAGGTAGAGGTGACACAAGAGCTTACAATCTATGAGGTAGAGGTGACACAAGAGCTTACAATCTGTGAGGTAGAGGAGGTGACACAAGAGCTTACAATCTATGAGGTAGAGGTGACACAAGAGCTTACAATCTGTGAGGTAGAGGAGGTGACACAAGAGCTTACAATCTATGAGGTAGAGGTGACACAAGAGCTTACAATCTATGAGGTAGAGGTGACACAAGAGCTTACAATCTATGAGGTAGAGGAGGTGACACAAGAGCTTACAATCTATGAGGTAGAGGAGGTGACACAAGAGCTTACAATCTATGAGGTAGAGGAGGTGACACAAGAGCTTACAATCTATGAGGTAGAGGAGGTGACACAAGAGCTTACAATCTATGAGGTAGAGGTGACACAAGAGCTTACAATCTATGAGGTAGAGGAGGTGACACAAGAGCTTACAATCTATGAGGTAGAGGAGGTGACACAAGAGCTTACAATCTATGAGGTAGAGGAGGTGACACAAGAGCTTACAATCTATGAGGTAGAGGAGGTGACACAAGAGCTTACAATCTATGAGGTAGAGGTGACACAAGAGCTTACAATCTATGAGGTAGAGGTGACACAAGAGCTTACAATCTATGAGGTAGAGGAGGTGACACAAGAGCTTACAATCTATGAGGTAGAGGAGGTGACACAAGAGCTTACAATCTATGAGGTAGAGGAGGTGACACAGGAGCTCACAATCTATGAGGTAGAGGAGGTGACACAAGAGCTTACAATCTATGAGGTAGAGGAGGTGACACAAGAGCTTACAATCTATGAGGTAGAGGAGGTGACACAAGAGCTTACAATCTATGAGGTAGAGGGGGTGACACAAGAGCTTACAATCTATGAGGTAGAGGGGGTGACACAAGAGCTTACAATCTATGAGGTAGAGGTGACACAAGAGCTTACAATCTATGAGGTAGAGGAGGTGACACAAGAGCTTACAATCTATGAGGTAGAGGAGGTGACACAAGAGCTTACAATCTATGAGGTAGAAGAGGTGACACAAGAGCTTACAATCTATGAGGTAGAGGTGACACAAGAGCTTACAATCTATGAGGTAGAGGTGACACAAGAGCTTACAATCTATGAGGTAGAGGAGGTGACACAAGAGCTTACAATCTATGAGGTAGAGGAGGTGACACAAGAGCTTACAGTCTATGAGGTAGAGGTGACACAAGAGCTTACAATCTATGAGGTAGAGGGGGTGACAGAAGAGCTTACAATCTATGAGGTAGAGGGGGTGACACAAGAGCTTACAATCTATGAGGTAGAGGTGACACAAGAGCTTACAATCTATGAGGTAGAGGGGGTGACACAAGAGCTTACAATCTATGAGGTAGAGGGGGTGACACAAGAGCTTACAATCTATGAGGTAGAGGAGGTGACACAAGAGCTTACAATCTATGAGGTTGAGGAGGTGACACAAGAGCTTACAATCTATGAGGTTGAGGAGGTGACACAAGAGCTTACAATCTATGAGGTAGAGGTGACACAAGAGCTTACAATCTATGAGGTAGAGGGGGTGACACAAGAGCTTACAATCTATGAGGTAGAGGTGACACAAGAGCTTACAATCTATGAGGTAGAGGTGACACAAGAGCTTACAATCTATGAGGTAGAGGTGACACCAGAGCTTACAATCTATGAGGTAGAGGTGACACAAGAGCTTACAATCTGTGAGGTAGAGGAGGTGACACAAGAGCTTACAATCTATGAGGTAGAGGTGACACAAGAGCTTACAATCTGTGAGGTAGAGGAGGTGACACAAGATCTTACAATCTATGAGGTAGAGGAGGTGACACAAGAGCTTACAATCTATGAGGTAGAGGTGACACAAGAGCTTACAATCTATGAGGTAGAGGTGACACAAGAGCTTACAATCTATGAGGTAGAGGAGGTGACAAGAGCTTACAATCTATGAGGTAGAGGTGACACAAGAGCTTACAATCTATGAGGTAGAGGAGGTGACACAAGAGCTTACAATCTATGAGGTAGAGGTGACACAAGAGCTTACAATCTATGAGGTAGAGGAGGTGACACAAGAGCTTACAATCTATGAGGTAGAGGAGGTGACACAAGAGCTTACAATCTATGAGGTAGAGGGGGTGACACAAGAGCTTACAATCTATGAGGTAGAGGTGACACAAGAGCTTACAATCTATGAGGTAGAGGTGACACAAGAGCTTACAATCTATGAGGTAGAGGGGGTGACACAAGAGCTTACAATCTATGAGGTAGAGGAGGTGACACAAGAGCTTACAATCTATGAGGTAGAGGGGGTGACACAAGAGCTTACAATCTATGAGGTAGAGGAGGTGACACAAGAGCTTACAATCTATGAGGTAGAGGTGACACAAGAGCTTACAATCTATGAGGTAGAGGTGACACAAGAGCTTACAATCTGTGAGGTAGAGGAGGTGACACAAGAGCTTACAATCTATGAGGTAGAGGAGGTGACACAAGAGCTTACAATCTATGAGGTAGAGGTGACACAAGAGCTTACAATCTATGAGGTAGAGGTGACACAAGAGCTTACAATCTATGAGGTAGAGGGGGTGACACAAGAGCTTACAATCTATGAGGTAGAGGAGGTGACACAAGAGCTTACAATCTATGAGGTAGAGGGGGTGACACAAGAGCTTACAATCTATGAGGTAGAGGAGGTGACACAGGAGGTAGCAGGGGCGGCATCGGAGGTAGCATTGCTTATACAATGGGCAGACAATTGTGTAATAGAGGTTACTGCCATTACACATATATAAAGCTGTAGGAGCCGTCACCAGTCGTGTCCTGTAACGTGCAGACGGTGCCCGGACATATAAAGTTAGTCTGATACGGCCTCATATCCTGTGAGGTAATGCGGGAGCGTGAACAGAGGAGGGGACGTTTTAGGGATTCTAACTACAGAAGGGTTTACATTAGGAGTTGTGATCGGCCTGTCTGATAAGATGTGTTTTTAGTTTACGCTTGAAGCTGTGGAAATTGGGGTTAATCAACAAAGAAGACCAAACAAGCCTATTTCACCGCTCTCACCTCTTCTCTCTCCTGTAACCCTAAAAGGCTATTTGAAACTTTTCATTCCTTACTCACCCCTAAGGTGAAGATGCCATTCACAAACCTTAGCGCAGATGACCTGGCCTCTTATTTCCATGATAAAATTTATAAGATCTGTGAGGAAATAACTGCCCAATCCCCAGGTGGCATTGACCCCCTCACCAGCCGCACTTCAGACTGCTCATTCTCATCTTTTGAACCTGTTACAGAGGAGGAAGTATCTCAGCTACTTTCCTCTTCTCGCCCTACAACCTGTAGTAGTGACCCTTTCCCCTCACACCTTCTCCAGTCTCTGTCACCTGCCATCACGACTTACCTTACTAAAATATTTAACCTCTCTCTCTTCTGAATTTTCCCATCCTCTTTCAAACATGCTGTCATAACCCCACTACTGAAGAAATCCTCCCTTGACCCATCCTGTGCTGCTAACTATCGACCTGTCTCTAACCTCACCTTCATCTCCAAAATCTTGGAACGTTTGGTCTATTCTCGTTTCATCCGCTATCTTTCTGCTAACTCTCTTCTTGACCCCTTACAATCTGGCTTCCGCATTCTGCACTCTACTGAAACGGCCCTCACAAAAGTCTCCAATGATCTCCTGACGGCTAAATCCAAAGGTGACTTCTCTCTTCTTATTCTTCTAGATCTCTCAGCAGCATTTGTCACTGTTGACCATCAACTCCTCCTCACTATGCTCCGCTCTGTCGGCCTTACGGACACCGCTCTCTCCTGGTTCTCCTCTTATCTCTCTGACCGCACTTTCTGTGTATCATTTGCGGGCTCTGTCTCTTCCCCCTCTTCCCCTTGCCGTTGGGGTTCCTCAAGGCTCGGTCCTAGGTCCCCTGCTCTTCTCCCTCTACACAGCCCCCATTGGACAAACCATCACTAGATTTGGCTTCCGGTACCATCTTTATGCTGATGACACCCAATTATATACGTCATCCCGTGACATCACCCCTGCACTAATACAGAACACCAGTGACTGCCTCTCTGCTGTCTCTAATATCAGGTCTTCGCTCTGACACTGAATCTCTCACAGACTGAACTACTGCTGTTTCCACCATCTAATAGATCTGTCCCTGATATCTCCATTGCAGTCTCCGGCCTTATCATAACTCCTAGGCAGTATGCCCGCTGCCTCGGGGTTATGTTTGACTCAGACCTTTCCTTCACCCCCTGTGATGATTCTGCTTAAGTGTGGCTATAACTCAGATGTATTTTGATCTCTGGGTATAGGATCTCCCTTCTTGCTTGCACTCATTCATACTATGCGCAGCTATAAGCCTAGGTGCATATTGGCAGTAGTGGCCAGGCTGGAAATATAGGGCTCTATTGTATTCCTATACAGCCCTGAGTGATCAAACAATAGTGCATTGTTCAAGCCTGGGCTGTTGATCAGATATGACTGATAACAGGGTATCAATTCACTTTATCTCAGCTCTATACAAAAGATCTGGATTTGATTGAATTAACTCAGACGTACTGTCGCCGGTGACCTCATTCTGGGAGGTGGCATAAAGGGTATAAAAGATGAGGTAAGAGGTCTGTGGGTGGAGATTACACTATGGAGATTACACTATAGAGTTCATGCTATGAAGACTGGGCTTAGATAATGCTATGGAGATCATGCTATGAAGACTGTGCTGAGATTATGCTATGGAGATTATGCTACAGGATACTACAGATTTTGACTGAGATGCTACTATGAGCAGGCAGGTTGGAATGCTGCTGCTGATGATGATGAGCCTACAAGAGACTGAGAGAGACTATTGGACTAATGCTGAGTGACTGTTATGAGAGCATGCAGGCGGGATTATTGTATTAATGCCACATGCTAACAAGCCTCCACTGGTGACTCACACATGCCATGTGTGAGTGTTGGACTATAGAACCACATCAAGGACATGTGTGGTAAAGTAACTATTTCACCTTTAATCCCTTTTATTTTATTTGTACTGTATCTTGTAACTAGTAACTGTTAATGCTTGTATATTTCTGCATATCTGTTCTGAACTGTATATGTTAGATTTTAATACCGACCCATTTAGGGGTTAATAAATATATAAAATTTAGAAGGCTTGTCTTGTATTTATCTTGTGAACCCGGCACTCACTGGCGGTGAGTGTGGTTTTTATATGAAAGAGGACTCAGGTGGGGCCACAGCGGTGTTGGCGCACTGAGGATCTTTCACACCCCCCCCATATCCAATCACTCGCATGCTCTTGTCATCTCCACCTCAAAAACATCTCCAGAATCCGCCCTTTCCTTACCACAGATACACTAAAGACACTTATTGTTGCCCTGATTCACTCTCGCCTGGACTACTGTAACTCCTTACTAATCCGTCTTTCCCTTACTAAACTCTATCCTCTACAATCTATTCTGAATGCAGCGGCCAGGCTCATCTATCCGTCTAGACGCTACAGCGAGGCCTCCGGTCTGTGCCGGTCACTACAGCGAGGCCTCCGATCTGTGCCGGTCACTACAGCGAGGCCTCCGGTCTGTGCCGGTCACTACAGCGAGGCCTCCGGTCTGTGCCGGTCACTACAGCGAGGCCTCCGGTCTGCGCCGGTCACTACAGCGAGGCCTCCGGTCTGTGCCGGTCACTACAGCGAGGCCTCCGGTCTGCGCCGGTCACTACAGCGAGGCCTCCGGTCTGTGCCGGTCACTACAGCGAGGCCTCCGGTCTGTGCCGGTCACTACATTGGCTGCCTATTCAAGACAGAATACAATATAAACTTCTCCCCCTCCTCCACAAGGCTCTCCATAATGCTGCACCTCCCTACATTTCCTCCCTCATCTCTGTCTATCGCCCAACCCGTGCTCTCCGCTCACTCAATGACCTAAGACTAACATCCTCTATTATCAGAACCTCCCACGCTCGTATACAAGACTTCTCCCGAGTTGCACCTTTGGATTTAGCTGTCAGGAGATCATTGGAGACTTTTGTGAGGGCCGTTTCAGTAGAGTGCAGAGTGCGGAAGTCAGATTGTAAGGGGTCAAGAAGAGAGTTAGCAGAAAGATAGCGGATTAAACGAGAATAGACCAAGCGTTCCAAGATTTTGGAGATGAAGGTGAGGTTAGAGACAGGTCGATAGTTAGCAGCACAGGATGGGTCAAGGGAAGGTTTCTTCAATAGAGGGTTTATAACAGCATGTTTGAAAGAGGATGGGAAAATTCCAGAAGAGAGAGAGAGGTTAAATATTTTAGTAAAGTAAGTCGTGACGGCAGGTGACAGAGACTGGAGAAGGTGTGAGGGGAAATGGTCACTACTGCATGTCTTAGGACGAGAAGAAGAAAGTAGCTGAGATACTTCCTCCTCTGTAACAGGTTAAAAAGATGAGAATGAACAGTCTGAAGTGCGGCTGGTGAGGGGGTCAGTGCCATCTGGGGATTGGGCAGTTATTTCCTGATGGATCTTATCAATTTTATCATGAAAATAAGTGGCCAGGTCATCTGCGCTAAGGTTTGTGAATGGCGCCTGCACCTTGGGGGTGAGTAAGGAGTGAAAAGTTTCAAATAGCCTTTTAGGGTTACAGGAGAGAGAAGAGATGAGGGCGGTGAAATAGGCTTGTTTGGCGAGGTGAAGGGCAGAACTATAAGTTTTAAGCATAAATTTGAAGTGGAGGAAGTCTGCAGGTGTATGTGATTTTCTCCGCAGACGTTCAGCACACCTAGAGCACCGCTGAAGAAAACGTGTCTGTGGAGTGTGCCAGGGTTGCTGCCTCCTGTGTCTAACTTTTCGAGTGGAGGGGGGAGCCGCCTTATTCAATGTACTCTTAAGGGTTTCATTATAGTGACTGGTGTCCAGATTGGGGCAGGAGAGTGAAGATATGGGGGACAGAGAGGACTGTAGAGTATCTGAGAGGTGCTGGGTGTTAATAGCACGTAAATTCCTATATGTATGATGAGTAGGTGTGTCCTGTGAAGGAGAGAAAGCACTGATGGTGAGAGACAGAAGTTTATGGTCAGAGAGTGGCAGAGAAGAGTTAGTAAATTTAGAAACTGTGAGGAGTCGATGGAAGACAAGATCAATGGTGTTGCCATCTACATGTGTCGCGAAAGAGGAAAGCTGTGAAAGACCAAAAGACGTGGTTATTGAGAGAAACTGTGAGGCAGCTGGGGAGACAGGGTTGTCAGTGGGGATGTTACAGTCACCCAAGATGAGGGTAGGAATTTCACTGGATAAAAAGAGGGGAAGCCAAGCAGCGAAGTGTTCCAGAAATTGGTAGGGTGAGCCGGGTGGACGGTAGATCACAGCTACATGTAAGGAGAGTGGGCGGAAAAGTCTGATAGCATGGACTTCAAATGAGGGGAATGTGAGTGAGGGTACCGGTGGGATGGCCTGAAAAGTGCACTGTGGTGACAGAAGTAACCCAACCCCTCCACCCTTCCTGTTGTCAGGCCTAGAGGTGTGTGAGAATTGTAGGCCACCATGAGACAGAGCAGCAGGGGAGGCCGTATCAGACTGCTGGATCCAGGGGTCAGTAAGGGCGAGCAGGATGAGAGATTTACTGAGGAATAAGTTTTTTTTTTTTCACCCCCCACCCCCCGCCCCCCCGACGCAGCGTTAAAAAAAACAAGGAAAAAAGACAGGGGGGGCGCACACAAAAAAAAAAAGGGAGTTAAGAAGTTTGTCAATACAACCAGAAGAAAAAAAAAAAAAAAAAAAAAGGGGGCCCCGGCATGGGGGGGGGGCCCCCCCCCCCAACCACCCCCGAAACAAACCGCCACCGAAGGTGGGTCAGTGATTTATGTGGGGGTTTATTTTTTGTTTCCCCCACCAAAAAAACATAGAGATTTGAGTGTTTAAATAGATTGTAAAGTGTGTGAGAGCTGTACATGGGAGAAGGCAGGAGAGAAGGACTGATATGGATAGTGTACGCCGGCGGTAGAGATGGAGGAGAGGAGGACTGATATGTATAGTGTACACTGGCGGTAGAGATGGAGGAGAGAGGAGTGATATGTATAGTGTACACTGGTGGTAGAGATGGAGGAGAGAGGACTGATATGTATAGTGTACACTGGTGGTAGAGATGGAGGAGAGAGGACTGATATGTATAGTGTACACTGGCGGTAGAGATGGAGGAGAGGACTGATATGTATAGTGTACACTGGCGGTAGAGATGGAGGAGAGAGGACTGATATGTATAGTGTACACTGGTGGTAGAGATGGAGGAGAGAGGACTGATATGTATAGTGTACACTGGTGGTAGAGATGGAGGAGAGGGACTGATATGTATAGTGTACACTGGTGGTAGAGATGGAGGAGAGAGGACTGATATGTATAGTGTACACTGGCGGTAGAGATGGAGGAGAGGACTGATATGTATAGTGTGCACTGGTGGTAGAGATGGAGGAGAGGACTGATATGTATAGTGTACACTGGAGGTAGAGATGGAGGAGAGAGGACTGATATGTATAGCGTACACTGGCGGTAGAGATGGAGGAGAGAGGACTGATATGTATAGTGTACACTGGTGGTAGAGATGGAGGAGAGAGGACTGATATGTATAGTGTACACTGGTGGTAGAGATGGAGGAGAGGACTGATATGTATAGTGTACACTGGCGGTAGAGATGGAGGAGAGGACTGATATGTATAGTGTACACTGGCGGTAGAGATGGAGGAGAGAGGACTGATATGTATAGTGTACACTGGCGGTAGAGATGGAGGAGAGGACTGATATGTATAGTGTACACTGGCGGTAGAGATGGAGGAGAGAGGACTGATATGTATAGTGTACACTGGTGGTAGAGATGGAGGAGAGAGGACTGATATGTATAGTGTACACTGGCGGTAGAGATGGAGGAGAGAGGACTGATATGTATAGTGTACACTGGTGGTAGAGATGGAGGAGAGGACTGATATGTATAGTGTACACTGGTGGTAGAGATGGAGGAGAGGACTGATATGTATAGTGTATACTGGCGGTAGAGATGGAGGAGAGGACTGATATGTATAGTGTACACTGGTGGTAGAGATGGAGGAGAGAGGACTGATATGTATAGTGTACACTGGCGGTAGAGATGGAGGAGAGAGGACTGATATGTATAGTGTACACTGGCGGTAGAGATGGAGGAGAGGACTGATATGTATAGTGTACACTGGTGGTAGAGATGGAGGAGAGGACTGATATGTATAGTGTACACTGGTGGTAGAGATGGAGGAGAGAGGACTGATATGTATAGTGTACACTGGCGGTAGAGATGGAGGAGAGAGGACTGATATGTATAGTGTACACTGGCGGTAGAGATGGAGGAGAGAGGACTGATATGTATAGTGTACACTGGCGGTAGAGATGGAGGAGAGGACTGATATGTATAGTGTACACTGGCGGTAGAGATGGAGGAGAGGACTGATATGTATAGTGTACACTGGCGGTAGAGATGGAGGAGAGGACTGATATGGATAGTGTACACTGGTGGTAGAGATGGAGGAGAGGACTGATATGTATAGTGTATACTGGCGGTAGAGATGGAGGAGAGGACTGATATGTATAGTGTACACTGGTGGTAGAGATGGAGGGGAGAGGACTGATATGTATAGTGTACACTGGGGGTAGAGATGGAGGAGAGGACTGATATGTATAGTGTACACTGGCGGTAGAGATGGAGGAGAGAGGACTGATATGTATAGTGTACACTGGCGGTAGAGATGGAGGAGAGGACTGATATGTATAGTGTACACTGGCGGTAGAGATGGAGGAGAGGACTGGTATGTATAGTGTACACTGGCGGTAGAGATGGAGGAGAGAGGACTGATATGTATAGTGTACACTGGCGGTAGAGATGGAGGAGAGGACTGATATGTATAGTGTACACTGGCGGTAGAGATGGAGGAGAGGACTGGTATGTATATTGTACACTGGCGGTAGAGATGGAGGAGAGAGGACTGATATGTATAGTGTACACTGGTGGTAGAGATGGAGGAGAGGACTGATATATATAGTGTACACTGGCGGTAGAGATGGAGGAGAGGACTGATATATATAGTGTACACTGGTGGTAGAGATGGAGGAGAGGACTGATATATATATAGTGTACACTGGTGGTAGAGATGGAGGAGAGGACTGATATGTATAGTGTACACTGGTGATAGAGATGGAGGAGAGAGGACTGATATGTATAGTGTACACTGGCGGTAGAGATGGAGGAGAGGACTGATATGTATAGTGTACACTGGCGGTAGAGATGGAGGAGAGGACTGATATGTATAGCGTACACTGGCGGTAGAGATGGAGGAGAGGACTGATATGTATAGCGTACACTGGCGGTAGAGATGGAGGAGAGGACTGATATGTATAGTGTACACTGGTGGTAGAGATGGAGGAGAGAGGACTGATATGGATAGTGTGTACTGGTGGCAGAGATGGAGGAGAGAGGACTGATATGTATAGTGTACACTGGCGGTAGAGATGGAGGAGAGAGGACTGATATGGATAGTGTACACTGGTGGTAGAGATGGAGGAGAGGACTGATATGGATAGTGTGTACTGGTGGTAGAGATGGAGGAGAGAGGACTGATATGGATAGTGTGTACTGGTGGTAGAGATGGAGGAGAGGACTGATATGTATAGTGTACACTGGTGGTAGAGATGGAGGAGAGGACTGATATGGATAGTGTGTACTGGTGGTAGAGATGGAGGAGAGGACTGCTATGTATAGTGTACACTGGCGGTAGAGATGGAGGAGAGGACTGATATGGATAGTGTACACTGGTGGTAGAGATGGAGGAGAGGAGAGAGAGACTGATATATATAGTGTACACTGGTGGTAGAAAAAAAGAGAAAAGAAAAAAAAAAAAAAATAAAAAGGGGAAAAAAAAAGGAAGGGAAAAGGGAAAAAAAAAAAAAAAAAAAAAAAAAAAAAAAAAAGGGCCCCCCAATCCCACAAAACAAAAAATATAATTTTTTTTTTTAAATTATTACCAGCTCTTCTTCCATGCTGTCCCTCCCTCCCCCCCCCCCCCAGCACAACATAAAAAAACATAGTTAAAAAACAACACAAATAAAAAAAAATAAAGAATAGAAAATACCCCCCCCCAAAAGCTGCAACCACTTAAAAAGAGACACTTCATAACTAGCACTAATTTAAGTCGTTAACCAATTAATCAACAAACTAGGGCACATGAGGAGCTATGTATATACAAATACACTGACCAGGGAACGACCATAAAATCACAGAGCATGAAATGACTGACACTAGGACAGATAACACATGGAAATGGGAAAATACAGACTTCATGAAAGGCTAAGATAGGGATCAGTAATCAGTAAGACTTGGGTGTAATAGAAGATGTTCTAATTTATAGGATGAGTTGAGGGTAGATGCACAGCAAGCAGAGGTGAGTTGAATGGAAGATGAAGTTACCTGTATGATGAGAAGAAGAGTGAAGGTCAGAATCATGCCATGTATAGGTGCACTTTGGTTAATCTGCACTTAGCTTTATATGGACACTGCACCCTTGGCCAAACTGCTGAGGCCTAGCAAACCAACCACAAACTTGTTCTGGTATTTTCCTTTTTTTTTATTCCCATTTTATTTTCTGTACTGTATTGTGTTTTTACCTGTATTTGCTTGACAATCCTCTTATGTGTATTTCTGTATATGTTAGTGGCTAGTACCGACCCACTCGGGTTACTAAATACAGGGATGGCCATAAGTATGGATACACCCAGATAAAATGGAAGTGGTTGCTGATATCACCTTACCGTTTGTGGCATATTAGTACATGGGAGGGGGGAAACATTTGAGGCCGGGTGATGCCCATGGCGGCCATCTGCAAAGCCGCCATTTTCGATTCAACTTTACTTTTTCCAATGGGAAGGTGGTCATGTGACACATCAAACACATGAAGAATTGCACAAGAAAAACAATGGTGTGCTCATTTTTAATGTAGCTTTATTCATTATCGAATTATTGACACATTTCTTATTGTTACAGCCATTGACAAGTCGCAGAGGTTAACCGAAGAGGAATGGACAGACATTGTGTTGATGTCTGGTGAACGCAGTACTCGGGTCATTGCAGCAGACTTCAATGCAAGAAACCCTACGAGACCACCCATCTCCCATGCCACAGTTAGCAAACTGCACGCCAAATTTCCTGCAACTGGTTCTGTGTTGGATAAGCCCAAATCTGGACGTTGTTGTGTCACCCACTCTGCAAATTCAACGCGCCGGTCCGGATCATCCTCGGTGAGATGTTGTAGCAGCGGGATCTTGTAAAGGTGCCATCTGTGTGTAGCCAGTATCCGTTGAATGGATGTTCGACTGATGCCACACTCCAGGGACATACGCCGAGTGCTACGCTGTGGGCTATTGGTAAATGCTGCCAGGACAGCCACTGATGTTTCGTCATTGGTGACAGTTTTCATACGTCCAGATTTGGGTTTATCCTACACCAAACCAGTTGCACGAAATTTGGCGAGCAGTTTGCTAACTGTGGCCTGGGAGATGGGTGGTCTCGTAGGGTTTCTTGCATTGAAGTCTGCTGCAATGACCCCGATACTGCATTCACCAGACATCAACACAATGTCTGTCTGCTCCTCGTCAGTTAACCTCTGCAACATATCAATGGCTATAACAATAAGAAACGTGTCAATAACTCAATAATGACTAAAGCTACATTAAAAATGAGCACACCGTTGTTTTTTTTGTGCAATTCTCCATGTGCTTGATGTGTCACATGACCCCCTTCCCATTGAAAAAAGTAAAGTTGAATCCAAAATGGCAGCTTTGCAGATGGCCACCATGGGCATCACCCGGCCTCAAATGTTTCCCCATTCCATGTACTAATATGCCACAAACGGTAAGGTGATATCAGCAACCACTTCCATTTTTTCTGGATGTATCCATACTTATGGCCCACCCTGTACATAAAATTTATAAAGCTTGTTTCATACTATCCTATGAACTCAGACACTCAAAGGGTGTGATTGGAAGGTAAGAAGGGTGATCGCAGGTAGGCCAAGAGGCTTGGCGAGGAGAGATCCTTCACAGGCAGGTTGAGGACAGGTGAGGGCACAGGGCCTGCTCCCGGGCCATACCAACTAAGGGTTGTGTCTGACAAACCCACCGACTCTTGGCTGGGGGTGTCTGATGTGACTTGGGATGAAGTGGATGACCAAGTCAACCAGTCTACAACCGTTGGGTTGCTGGTCAAGACACGACTGCTAGCTGACACTGGGAGCTCAGGCCTCTCTAAGTGACCCCTGCTGCCATGTCCTCTTACTCTGCTGCGACCTGTGCCTGCTCCAGATACATTTAGGCCTGTGCCCCTCCCCTGTGCAGGACCTGTCACTTCTCTGTCTGACATACTGTTATATCAAATAACAAAATAAAAAGGAAAATAATACAGGGCAAAAAGACCTGTAATTCTCTACCTTCAAGACAGCGGCAAATAAGCCCCTTATTTTTTCCCCACTAATAAACGCCAAGAAAAGGCGTTATTAGAGATAACTGCGGAGATTAATGGATAACAATCCTTTTTTTTTGGCCACTAATACAGTGCAAAAAGGCCTGTAATTTTCTCCCTTGAGCACATAGGTAAGATCTATTGTAATTTTGCAATGAGCAGCAGTATAATGGCAGTGAGTGCAGCAATGTGTAGTAGGATTGTTACTATTACTGACGCTGCAAACACCCCAAATGACCCCTGTCCTGCTTCAATACTCTTCTGTAAATCCCTCCCTATCCTTTCCCTACACTTCTAAGGCTCTTTCCCTGAACTTCTAGTAGTTTTGAAGTGTTTTCTATCACTTTCCCTAGCTACTGCTGACGTCTCTCCCTGCACTAAGTACAATGTGAAATGACTGAACCTAAAATGGCCGAGGGTATTTATAGGGCTGTGACATCACAGGGCTGGCTGGCTGCTGATTAACTGCATGCTTATAGTAGTATAATGTTGTACCGTGTTAGCCATTGAAAGTAGTGGAAGAGTGAAGAAATCAGGCGATACCTTTTAGAGGCTAACTGAGTATATTTATAAGTAAGCTTTCAGGAGTGCTCGCTCCCTTCATCACACCATGTCTGATGAAGGGAGCTAGCTAGCACTCCTGAAAGCTTACTTATAAATATACTCAGTTAGCCTCTAAAAGGTATCGCCTGATTTCTTCACTCTTCCACTAACTGCATGCTTGGCATTGTGTGTGTAATCCTGCATTCACAGATACAGTGTCCATATTTACAGTGTCCATATTAGGACATCCTCAGATATCAGTGTCAAACATCAGATTAATAGCAGTTTACAACAGTGACACCTGACTTTGACTTTGATTCTGACAACGACTTTGATTCTGACAACGACTTTGACTTTGATTCTGACTCTGACTTTGATTCTGACTCTGACTTTGATTCTGACTTTGATTCTGACTCTAACTTTGATTCTGACTTTGATTCTGACTCTGACTTTGATTCTGACTCTGACTTTGACTCTGACTTAGATTCTGACTCTGACTTTGATTCTGACTTTGATTCTGACTCTGACTTTGATTCTGACTTTGATTCTGACTCTGACTTTGATTCTGACTCTGACTTTGATTCTGACTTTGATTCTGACTCTGACTTTGATTCTGACTTTGATTCTGACTCTGACTTTGATTCTGACTCTGACTTTGATTCTGACTTTGATTCTGACTCTGACTTTTATTCTGACTTTGATTCTGACTCTGACTTTGATTCTGACTCTGACTTTGATTCTGACTTTGATTCTGACTCTGACTTTGATTCAGACTGACTTTGATTCTGACTCTGACTTTGATTCTGACTCTGACTTTGATTCTGACTCTGACTTTGACTCTGACTCTGACTTTGATTCTGACTCTGACTTTGACTCTGACTTTGATTCTGACTCTGACTTTGATTCTGACTCTGACTTTGACGTTGATTCTGACACTGACTTTGATTCTGACTTTGATTCTGACTCTGACTTTGATTCTGACTCTGACTTTGACTCTGACTTTGATTCTGACTTTGATTCTGACTTTGATTCAGACTGACTTTGATTCTGACTCTGACTTTGACTCTGACTTTGATTCTGACTCTGACTTTGATTCTGACTCTGACTTTGACTCTGACTCTGACTTTGATTCTGACTCTGACTTTGACTCTGACTTTGATTCTGACTCTGACTTTGATTCTGACTCTGACTTTGACGTTGATTCTGACACTGACATCTGCAGTTTCTGATTGGCCAACAGATGAGGTCCGCCCCCTATATAACTGTACTTTACAGGGGCTTCAGACTCTTCAGACCTCAGTCCTCACAATAGTGGCAGAAGAATCATTTCAGTGCATCAATAGGTACAGACATTTCTGACTTTTACTTATCCTAAATAATACTTCATGTTTACTGCTCCCTTAGGGGGCGTTCACACTACTGTCGTATGTCTGTTCTGATAGGGTCTGTAAAAAAAAATGGACACCTATCATAACAGACCGTAAGTGATGTTAATGTGTCCGTTTTTTAGACTCTCCGTTTTTGCTTATTTTTTTGTTCTTCTTTCTGAGCATACGCAGAAAAAAACCCAACAGTATAACGGACGATACTGTTTGTAGATAGCCCAGGGGGATTTCACTGGGATTTGATATGTTGTCCATTAATGTCCTTTCTCACCAAATCCATGACATGTGGGTTTTTTTTTTTAGCGGACAGAATAACGCGGGGTGCAGGCACTAACCGTGCGTTATTTTTTAACATTAGTGCATATGGCTAACTGAAAGTAACGGACGGTCGTCCGTTATACTGTTGGGTTTTTCTGCGTATGCTCAGAAAGAAGAACAAAAAAATAAGCAAAAACGGAGAGTCTAAAAAACGGACACATTAACATCACTTACGGTCTGTTATGATAGGTGTCCATTTTTTTTTACAGACCCTATCAGAACAGACATTCAACAGTAGTGTGAACGCCCCCTAAGGGAGCAGTAAAGATGAAGTATTATTTAGGATAAGTAAAAGTCAGAAATGTCTGTACCTATTGATGCACTGAAATGATTCTTCTGCCACTATTGTGAGGACTGAGGTCTGAAGAGTCTGAAGCCCCTGTAAAGTACAGTTATATAGGGGGCGGACCTCATCTGTTGGCCAATCAGAAACTGCAGATGTCAGTGTCAGAATCAACGTCAAAGTCAGAGTCAGAATCAAAGTCAGAGTCAGAATCAAAGTCAGAGTCAAAGTCAGAGTCAGAATCAAAGTCAGAGTCAGAGTCAAAGTCAGAGTCAGAATCAAAGTCAGAGTCAGAATCAAAGTCAGAGTCAGAATCAAAGTCAGAGTCAAAGTCAGAGTCAGAGTCAAAGTCAGAGTCAGAGTCAAAGTCAGAGTCAGAATCAAAGTCAGAGTCAGAATCAAAGTCAGAGTCAGAATCAAAGTCGTTGTCAGAATCAAAGTCAAAGTCAGAATCAAAGTCAAAGTCAGGTGTCACTGTTGTAAACTGCTATTAATCTGATGTTTGACACTGATATCTGAGGATGTCCTAATATGGACACTGTACACAGAGTTCCTTGCCCCTTGTCCTAACATGTGCTGCAGCCATTTTAGGAAAAAATGTGATTCAATACATTGAAGTGTGAGGAAATTCGCAATCGAGGCGAATCGAAGATTTCCTGAAATTTGGATCGAATTCCACTTCGTCAACTTCGATTTGCTCAGCTCATCTCTATATAGCACCATCATATTCTGCTGCGCTGTCAGTGTCAGTTTTAGATAACAGTGAAATGTGAACCAGGCGGAGCGGAACAAAGATGGAATCCAAATACTCGGCCGCTCAGTCACAGATCATATATACATCAGCCAGTAAAACAGGTAGAGGGAGAGATGAGGAGATAGGAGGAGGGCCAGAGATTCTGTAATGTGCAGCGAGTATCCCACGGGGACCAGATTGCATCATAGGCAGGGACAGTATTATTCAGGGAGGCCGTCAGGTATTCCAGGTTACGTACATCCTTAACACTAGGAGCTCAGTGTCAAACGGGGGAGTAGAGGACTGCCAGTGCCCAGGACTTCCATTATCCAGGACTGCCAGTGCCCAGGACTTCCATTATCCAGGACTGCCAGTGCCCAGGACTTTCATTATCCAGGACTGCCAGTGCCCAGGACTTCCATTATCCAGGACTGCCAGTGCCCAGGACTTTCATTATCCAGGAATGCCAGTGCCCAGGACTTTCATTATCCAGGACTGCCAGTGCCCAGGACTTCCATTATCCAGGACTGCCAGTGCCCAGGACTTCCATTATCCAGGACTGCCAGTGCCCAGGACTTCCATTATCCAGGACTGCCAGTGCCCAGGACTTCCATTATCCAGGACTGCCAGTGCCCAGGACTTCCATTATCCAGGACTGCCAGTGCCCAGGACTTCCATTATCCAGGACTGCCAGTGCCCAGGACTTTCATTATCCAGGAATGCCAGTGCCCAGGACTTTCATTATCCAGGACTGCCAGTGCCCAGGACTTCCATTATCCAGGACTGCCAGTGCCCAGGACTTCCATTATGCAGGACTGCCAGTGCCCAGGACTTCCATTATCCAGGACTGCCAGTGCCCAGGACTTTCATTATCCAGGACTGCCAGTGCCCAGGACTTCCATTATCCAGGACTGCCAGTGCCCAGGACTTTCATTATCCAGGACTGCCAGTGCCCAGGACTTCCATTATGCAGGACTGCCAGTGCCCAGGACTTCCATTATCCAGGACTGCCAGTGCCCAGGACTTTCATTATCCAGGACTGCCAGTGCCCAGGACTTACATGTCACACTGTATAACTGATGATCTCCATGTCACAGCTGGTTGGTGACATCAAGTACACGTCACACTGTATACAGTTGTGCTAAAAAGTTTACATACCCCGGCAGATTTTGTTTTTTGGCCTTTTTTCAGAGAATATGACTGATAACACAAAACCTTTTTCTCCACTCATGGTTAGTGGTTGGCTGAAGCCATTTATTGTCAGACTTCTGTGTTTTCTCTTTATAAATCATAATGACAACCAAAAACATCCAAATGCCCCTGTTCAGTAGTTCCCATCCCCCAGTTCCTAATAGTGTGTATTACCCCCTTGGAGTCTTTTGTGCTAGTTGTGGACGAGGCTCTTTATTTTCTCAGATGGGTCTCCAGTTCCTGTAAGTTCCTGGGCTGTCTTGCATGTCCTGCGCACTTGAGATCTCCCCAGAGGGGCTCAATGATATTGAGGTCAGGAGACTGAGATGGCCACTCCAGAACCTTCACTTTCTTCTGCTGTAGCCAATGACAGGTCGCCTTGGCCTTGTATTTTGGATGGTTGTCATGTTGGAACGTCCAAGTACGTCCCATGCGCAGCTTCCTGGCTGATGAGGGCAGATTTGCCTCCAGTATTTGCTGATAACGCGCTGCATTCATCTTTCCTTCAGCTTTGACCAAGTTTCCTGAGCCTTTGAAGCTCACACATCCCCACATCATCAGTGATCCACCTCCGGGCTTTACAGTAGGAATGGGGCTCCTTTCATCATAGGCCTTGTTGTCACCTCTCCAAATGTAACGTTTATGGTTGTGGCCAGTTTGATTTTTGTCTCATCCCTCCAAATGACCTTGTTCCAGAAGATTTGAGGCTTGTCTCTGTGCTGTTTGGCGTATTGAAGATGAGATTCTTTGTGGCATTTGCGCAGTAATGGCTTTCTTCTGGCAACTCCACCAGGCAGCCCATTTTTCTTCAAGTGCCTCCTTATTGTGCATCTTGAAACAGCCGCACCGATAGTTTTCAGAGAGTCCTGTATTTCAGCTGATGTTATGTGTGGGGTTTTCTTTGCATCCCGAACAATTTTCCGGGCAGTTGTGGCCGAAATTTTGGTTGGTCTACCTGAGCGTGGTTTGGTTTTTACAGAGCCTCTGAGTTTCCATTTGTTAATCACAGTTTGAGCACTGCTGACTGGCATTATCTATTCCTTAGATCCCTTTTTGTATCCCTTTCCTGTTTTATACAGTGCAACTACCTTTTCCTGTAGATCTGTGGACAATTCTTTTGCTTTCCCCATGACTCACAATCCAGAAACGTCAGTGGCTGAGGAAAGATGCGACAGTCTGTCTGGATCCCAGAAACTCACTCAGCTTTATGCACACACTGAGGTCACTGGTGAGGAGGTCACAGGTGAGGAGGTCACAGGTGAGGAGGTCACAGGTGAGGAGGTCACAGGTGAGGAGGTTACCTTTAGTAGCCATTCACACCCCTTTGTGGCAACTTCTGGGCCTGTTATCAGGCCAAAATCACCAGGGGATGGGAACTTTTGAACAGGGTCATTTTGATGTTTTTGGTTGTCATTATGATTTACAAAGAGAAAACACAGAAGTCTGACAATAAATGGCTTCAGCCAACCACTAACCATGAGTGGAGAAAAAGGTTTTGTGTTATCATTCATATTCTCTGAAAAAAGGCCAAAAAAAACAAAAAATCTGCCGGATATGTAAACTTTTTAGCACAACTGTAACTGATGACTAGTTGGTGACATCATGTACATGTCACACTGTATAACTGATGACCTCCATGTCACGGCTGGTTGGTGACATCATGTACACGTCACACTGTATAACTGATGACCTCCATGTCACGGCTGGTTGGTGACATCATGTACACGTCACACTGTATAACTGATGACCTCTCTGTCACGGCTAGTTGGTGACATCATGTACACATCACACTGTATAATTAATGATGTCCATGCTGTGTTCTCCGGTGACTCCGCTGACAAGAGGACAAGTAATGGCTGCAGAAGTTACAGATTATAGGAATTATTCATTAGAGATTACCGGGAGAGATTGAGATCATGAGGGGCTTGGGCTACAGCACATGACGCAGAGACCAATGGTGTAAAGATATCAGACTGTGCCCCATATATAGATCCCTCCCTCATGACACCCCATATAGCGCTCTAGATGTGATATATAGGACACAGCACAATAAGCCTCATTGTACACATCGCACCATTGTGGTCAAACAGTGAGAGCCCAGAGGGGCGAGACAGCCGAGCGGAGAGATCCTGACACATGGAGGTGTCCTTGAAGGCTGAAGGACAGGGGTGTATTGTGCAGGGCTGTGGAGTCGGAGTCGGAGTCGTGGAGTCGGTGCCTATTTTGGTGGAGTCGGAGTCGGAGTCGGTATAAAATGGACCGACTCCGACTCCCAAAATATATAATAAATTGGTACAGTTAGTAGTACAATGCAGTATGTGCTGAATATATTTTCATAAGAATTTGGGAAAAGGATGAAATGTTGAAAATGATGAAATGTCCTGTAAAGGTCTGTTCTATTCCTCATATAATGATGGGACTGAGTTCTGAGTGAACCTATAAGGTTTAGCAGTGCCAGGGCTGTGGAGTCGGAGTCGTGGAGTCGGAGTCGGTGCCTATTTTGGTGGAGTCGGAGTCGGAGTCGGAGTTGGAGTCGGAGTCAGGGGAAATTGAGGAGTCGGAGTCAGAGTCGGAGTCGGGGCTTTGGCGTACCGACTCCACAGCCCTGGTATTGTGGGCCCCAAGGCTGCGCGGGGTGAAGGGCAGGTGAAGAAGTGAATCTTTGACTCTGGCTGAGTGAATTCCCGGAATGTTTCCTTATTACGCTGTGACCATGAACACAAGTTATCCTGTAACTCAGGAGGAACCTGTGCGATACCTGTGCCCCGCCTCACGTGTCCGCAGCGCCCCCTGCTGGAGGCCTCCCGCTCATGTGGAGAGCATCACTCCTTATTGATGTCATTACTAGTACAGTATTATCTTGTACATTCGATTTTGCGAATTCACAGATTCGCAATATTTTTATTGGAACCTAACATATAAGGATATTGCTGTTTTTTCACAGATCTGTGAAATAAAAAAAAAACAAAAAAAAAAAACCTTCGCTATTATGTAGTAGCGTCCCGTACATAATTAGTTTCATTTTACTGTGAGTGGAAATAAAAAATCAATGACTATATTAGTATACTGTACAGTACTGTAGGGTAAAGTTTATTAATATTTAGGGGTTAAACTTTAGAAATCGGCATCGATTAGCATTGTAAGTGCTTGTAAGCGCTGGTACCGAACATTCACGATTCCTCGCGATCCGTGACCGGCTCTGGAATGTAACCTTGCGAATGTACGAGGTATTACTGTATATCCCTCCTCAGGCCCCCCCCGGCCTCACTCTCTCAGGTGCCGATCACCCTTGATCAGCCATGTGACCTTCATCGAGGTCGTCCCCAGATACAGACATGTAATAATTATTGGTTGTTATGAAACTTTTATTAAGCTTGATATGTTAATCATATATACACACGTGGACAAAATTATTGGTCCCCTCCCTCGTTTAATGAAAGAAAAACCCCACAATGGTCACAGAAATAACTTGAATCTGACAAAACTGGAATTTGTCAAACTCCATGCTGACAAGCCACAAAGCTTCTGGGAGAATGTCCTATGGACAGATGAGACAAAAATCGAAATTTTTGGCAAGGCACATCAGCTCTATGTTCATAGACGGAAAAATGAAGCCTATCTTGAAAAGAACCCTGTCCCTACTGTGACACATGGAGGAGGCTCTGTTATGTTCTGGGGCTGCTTTGCTGCATCTGGCACAGGGTGTCTTGAATCTGTGCAGGGTACAATGAAATCTCAAGACTATCAAGGGATTCTAGAGAGAAATGTGCTGCCCAGTGTCAGAAAGCTTGGCCTCAGTCGCAGGTCATGGGTCTTGTAACAGGATAATGACCAAAACACACAGCTAAAAACCCCCAAGAATGGCTAAGAGGGAAACATTGGACTATTCTGAAGTGGCCTTCTATGAGCCCTGACCTAAATCCTATTGGAAGGAGCTGAAACATGGCGTCTGGAAAAGGCCCCCTTCACACCCGAGACAACTGGAGCAGTTTGCTCATGAGGAGTGGCCAAAATCCCTGCTGAGAGGTGCAGAAGTCTCATTGACAGTTACAGGAATCGTCTGATTGCAGGGATTGCCTCAAAAGGTTGTGCAACTAAATATTAAGGGAACCCTCATTTCTGTCCAGGCCTGTTTCATGCTGAAGCCTGGTTGGAAAGCAATGTCTGACTTTCATTTGTTCATTGTCATAGAATTGTTATATATTATTACTTTTGTCAGATTCCAGTTATTTCTGTGACCATTGTGGGGTTTTCTTTCATTAAACGAGGGAGGGGGCCAACAATTTTGTCCACGTGTGTAAATACTATAAGCCAATATGTCTTATAAGTGTATGTTAACTGTAAATTTTCATGATGTTCCACATCCCTATTATATACATAAACCCTATATAGATATTAAATAGGAAGTAGTGAGTTCTGAGGATTTATCCTATAGAATGTGAACAAGACATAGATGAGAGAATATTATATGATGGAATTCAGAATTAGAAATTATCCTTAATGTAAAATAAGTCTTTTAGTGTCTGAGAGTGGACGACCATGTAAGACTTTACCAAATCTCCAGACTTTACAGTCCTAGAAAGGGTTGGGTTGATAATATTGTATATTTGTACAGTGACTTGTCATATTATAGATATTATATTATATATATAGTAGACACATTTCTCAGTGTAAGACATTGATGTATATTGTGTTATTGCTTTCACACTATGTATATAATCTGGAATATTTCTGAGGGTCTGGGGATTTGTGATGTTATTCTGTAGTCCTTGTACAGGAAGTATTTTACAGCTTTCTTTGTAAATTGGAGCTGGAGAGACCCCACGATAGAGAAACCAAAGTCTGCAGCATGGTGACAATGCTTAATTCATACAATATGTAGGTTTCACTCTCGAGGCGGTTTCCCTAGTTTCCTGGGTAAGGCTGTAGGACCTAGTGATACCTTCTGTCGTATACTAACCATGGTTATGTGAGAGAGAGGGACGGTCCAATAATTGCCGGGGTCATTAGAGAGGGACGGTCCAATAATTGCCGGGGTCATTAGAGAGGGACGGTCCAATAATTGCCGGGGTCATTAGAGAGGGATGATCCAATAATTGCCGGGGTCATTAGAGAGGGACGGTCCAATAATTGCCGGGGTCATTAGAGAGGGACGGTCCAATAATTGCCGGGGTCATTAGAGAGGGAAAGTCCAATAATTGCTGGGGTCATTAGAGAGGGACGGTCCAATAATTGTCGGGGTCATTAGAGAGGGACGGTCCAATAATTGCCGGGGTCATTAGAGAGGGAAGGTCCAATAATTGCCAGGATTATTAGATAGTGACGGTCCAATAATTGCCGGGGTCATTAGAGAGTGATGGTCCAATAATTGTCGGGGTCATTAGAGAGGGACGGTCCAATAATTGTCGGGGTCATTAGAGAGGGACAGTCCAATAATTGTCGGGGTCATTAGAGAGGGACGGTCCAATAATTGTCGGGGTCATTAGACTTTACCCTGAGTATTATACAAAGATACAGCATATCCTTAATAAGATCACTAGGATATACAGGGTTAATAATTTGTCCCTAAAGTAAATAAGATTTATATTGGGAACTGACAAGGATAAAGGTTTAGTGGAAGAAGGAAACCGCTTAATATGATTTTAGGGAAATCTGAAATAATTCTTATAATTGTTGGTTTTTGTCAGTTTGTTTCCGATCCACTGGGGGATTGGTCTGTTCTGTTTCCTCTTAATGTCTTGTGGGACGACATAGTAAATCACACCGAACCTGTCGCCACAATGGCGGGCGAGAAAGAGATAGAAGAGATGATGCCGTTGTGTGATCAATAAGACGATACTGTGTTATTGACTTAAAAACCTCTAAGGCAGGATCAGAATGAAGGTTTAATGCAGAATAGAGGACTCACGGAGAATGAGGGGCCACAGCATTACCAAACCCAAGAGATCCTCCAGATAATAATTTCCAAATCCAACAGAGAGAATTGGGAGCCTCAGGATCTGGCAATCTATGTCAGACCATGTGGCGCCCCCTAAGTCCAGATAGTAAACCACATAATAAGAACACACTAGATGTCTCTCCCATGATTAAAGTCCCAAATCCAAGGGCCGATGAACAGGTCCTAGGGGCCCAAGACAGAGTCGGTCATAATCTAACTATGTATGTATTCAGACCATGGACTAATGATCACAAAGAAAAAAAAGGATCAGTCCTTGTATTGGAAGATTGGTCTGAAATTTATGTAGTCAAACCTCAGAGATCAGGGATATAGAGACAGATTTAGGGGTCACAGAGACAATTCCTGTAGAAAATGTAATTAAGCAGGACATTGGACAAGAGATTGTCCTGAGCCAAAAAGAGAGGACTTATAGTACCAGATCCCCATACGTTACAAAATTACCAGTTGGACTTTAGTCTACGTGTGATGATGAGACCCTCAATTTATGTATCTCTCTTGGAAGTGTGTTTTACTTGATCATGTCACTCCTTCCCCCGCTGGTTGGAATGTGATGCAAAGGAGGTTACACCTCTGGACACTATGTCTCACTGGTTTTCATCCCTGTCTGGGGGAGGTGAAGGGTGTGGTTGGAGAGGGTCTCACACGGAGGTAGGGAGTTTTCTCAGAGTCTATTGTGTTGAGCCTGGAAAAGACAGCTAAGAGAGCAGAGCTGTGTGCGCAGGTATTTTTTCTGATCTTTTATTTCCTTTTATTTTGGGGTATTGTATCATTGCTCTTTTGCTTGTATGTTTATGCTTGATCATATTAATATTGTATATTTCTGTATATGCTATTAATTCATACCGACCCACTTGGGTTATTAAACATATAAAATTTATATCGCTCGTTTCGTTTTTATCCTATGACCCGGTCTACTCACGGTGTATGAGTGGGAGGTTAAGAAAGAAGTTTGATCGCAGGCGTGCCAGGCGGCTGGGCGAGGCGATATTCTTCACACTACGGATACCATGAACAATATTTATACTGTACATCTTGCATTTTGGCATAGGGGAATGTATAATATGTGATGTTGTAACTGATGGAATTTTGAATGTTGAAGTTGGAGAAAATGTGTTAATATAACATAATGGATAGAGATGAGCGAATTTCTCAAAAGTTCGATTCTGCAGTTCGATTTGAATTTAAAAAAAAATTTGCTTCGATCCAGATTAATTTGCAGTGAATATCATTAAAAAACAGCTATTTCCTGGCGTCAGAGAGCCTGTATAGTGGTGTAGAACACTGTGCCTTGCAGTAACACGCATAGGGAGCCTACTGTGGTAGTGACACAATACTGTGAGTCAGTATGACACGCACATGACAGGCGTCACTCTTAGAATCGCTGCACACTTCACTTATTTGGCCAGTTACGGGGTAGAGTGTGGTGAGTCAGCATGGATGATTTGATCTGCTGCATCAGGCATTTGTGGGTGGAAGTCCTGGCTGATCCACCCCTGATTCATCTTCACAAAGGTCAGTCTCTCCAAATTTTGGGTTCTCCTTGGGGTAACTATGGCCCCGCCGCACTAAACACCCGCTCTGATGCCACACTACTGGCCGGGCAGGACAACTTTTCCAGGGCAAACTCGGCCAGTTGCGGCCACAAATCCAGTTTGGCTGCCCAGTAATCCAGCGTATCTTCGATGACGGGTGGCAGGGTGCACGCTAAGTGTGCCACCACCTGCTGGTTCAACTTCTGCTCTGTGTCTAGCTGCTGATGAGCAGCTTCTTCACTATGCGGCTGAAGAAAGCCGCTCATCAGTGACTCTAGGCTCAGGCTGCTGCTGATGGAGCCGATACTGCTCCTGCCACCCACACCCCTTCCCAAAGCTGCCATAGCAGTGCAAGGTGAGCGCTCAGGCCCCCCTGGACGGACCTGCGAGAGGATGGACGATGGCGCAGATAGGCAGCGGCCAACTTGCTACATAGCATGTCTCTATAGTAGTTCAGTTTGTCCTCCCTCTCAGCGGGTGTAAAAAAGGCCCCCATTTTTCCCTGGTAGTGAGGGTCTAACATGGTGGAGAGCCAGTAGTCATCCTTCTGCCAAATGGAGACAATCCGGCTGTCGCTGCTCAAGGAAGTCAGCATCCATTTAGCAGAAAGAGAGTTACCACGAGCAGACCTTAAAGAAACTCCTTACCCAGATAGTGAGATAACTTTATCTGGTGATGGATCTTGTAAAAAGAATCCTGATGGAAGTAGGCTATGCCGTGGTCACCAACAAGAGACACTTATGGCTGAATCACTCCCACGACACTATTCAGCACAAGCAGTGGAATTTGTTGTGCTTACAGAGGCATGTAAGATAGCAAAAGAAAAGGTATGTACACAGACAACCGGTATGTACACTGACAGCCACTATGTACACTGACAGCCGCTATGTACACAGAGAGCCGCTATATACACAGATAGTCAATATGTACACAGAAAACCGCTATGTACACAGACAGCCGCTATGTACGCAGATAGTCAATATGTACACAGAGAACCGTTATGTACACAGATTGCCGCTATATACACAGAGAGCCGCTATATACACAGATAGTCAATATGTACACAGACAGTCAATATGTACACAGAAAACCGCTATCTACACAGATTGCCGCTATATACACAGACAGCCGCTATGTACGCAGACAGCCGCTATGTACACTGACAGCCGCTATGTACACTGACAGCCGCTATGTACGCAGACAGCCGCTATGTACGCAGACAGCCGCTATGTACACAGAGAGCCGCTATGTACACAGACAGCCGCTATGTACACTGACAGCCGCTATGTACACAGAGAGCCGCTATGTACACAGAGAGCCGCTATGTACACAGACAGCCGCTATGTACACTGACAGTCGCTATGTACACTGACAGCCGCTATGTACACTGACAGCCGCTATGTACACAGAGAGCCACTATGTACACAGACAGTCAGTACGTACACTGACAGCCGCTATGTACACAGAGAGCCGCTATATACACAGATAGTCAATATGTACACAGACAGTTAATATGTACACAGAAAACCACTATGTACACAGATTGCCGCTATATAGACAGACAGCCGCTATGTACGCAGACAGCCGCTATGTACGCAGACAGCCGCTATGTACACTGACAGCCGCTATGTACACAGACAGCCGCTATGTACACTGACAGCCGCTATGTACACTGACAGCCGCTATGTACGCAGACAGCCGCTATGTACACAGTCAGTATGTACACTGACAGCCGCTATGTACACTGACAGCCGCTATGTACGCAGACAGCCGCTATGTACACTGACAGCCGCTATGTACGCAGACAGCCGCTATGTACACTGACAGCCGCTATGTACACTGACAGCCGCTATGTACACAGAGAGCCGCTATGTACACAGACAGCCGCTATGTACACACAGTCAGTATGTACACAGACAGCCGCTATGTACACTGACAGCCGCTATGTACACAGAGAGCCGCTATGTACACAGACAGTCAGTATGTACACTGACAGCCGCTATGTACACTGACAGCCGCTATGTACACAGAGAGCCGCTATATACACAGATAGTCAATATGTACACAGACAGTCAATATGTACACAGAAAACCGCTATGTACACAGATTGCCGCTATATAGACAGACAGCCGCTATGTACGCAGACAGCCGCTATGTACACTGACAGCCGCTATGTACACAGACAGCCGCTATGTACACTGACAGCCGCTATGTACACTGACAGCCGCTTTGTACGCAGACAGCCGCTATGTACACAGACAGTCAGTATGTACACTGACAGCCGCTATGTACGCAGACAGCCGCTATGTACACAGAGAGCCGCTATGTACACAGACAGCCGCTATGTACACAGACAGCCGCTATGTACGCAGACAGCCGCTATGTACACTGACAGCCGCTATGTACACTGACAGCCGCTATGTACACAGAGAGCCGCTATGTACACAGACAGCCGCTATGTACACACAGTCAGTATGTACACAGACAGCCGCTATGTACAATGACAGCCGCTATGTACACAGAGAGCCGCTATGTACACAGACAGTCAGTATGTACACTGACAGCCGCTATGTACACTGACAGCCGCTATGTACGCAGACAGCCGCTATGTACACTGACAGCCGCTATGTACACTGACAGCCGCTATGTACACTGACAGCCGCTATGTAGGCAGACAGCCACTATGTACACTGACAGCCGCTATGTACACTGACAGCCGCTATGTACACAGAGAGCCACTATGTACACAGACAGTCAGTATGTACACTGACAGCCGCTATGTACACTGACAGCCGCTATGTACACAGAGAGCCGCTATGTACACAGACAGTCAGTATGTACACTGACAGCCGCTATGTACACTGACAGCCGCTATGTACACAGAGAGCCGCTATGTACACAGACAGTCAGTATGTACACTGACAGCCGCTATGTACACTGACAGCCGCTATGTACGCAGACAGCCGCTATGTACACTGAAAGCCGCTATGTACACAGAGAGCCGCTATGTACACAGACAGTCAGTATGTACACTGACAGCCGCTATGTACACTGACATCTGCTATGTACACAGAGAGCCGCTATGTACACAGACAGTCAGTATGTACACTGACAGCCGCTATGTACACTGACAGCCGCTATGTACACTGACAGCCGCTATGTACACAGAGAGCCGCTATGTACACAGACAGCCGCTATGTACACAGACAGCCGCTATGTACACTGACAGCCGCTATGTACACAGAGAGCCGCTATGTACACAGACAGTCAGTATGTACACTGACAGCCGCTATGTACACTGACAGCCGCTATGTACACAGAGAGCCACTATGTACACAGACAGTCAGTATGTACACTGACAGCCGCTATGTACACAGAGAGCCGCTATATACACAGATAGTCAATATGTACACAGACAGCCGCTATGTACGCAGACAGCCGCTATGTACGCTGACAGCCGCTATGTACACTGACAGCTGCTATGTACACTGACAGCCGCTATGTACACAGAGAGCCGCTATGTACACAGACAGCCGCTATGTACACACAGTCAGTATGTACACAGACAGCCGCTATGTACACTGACAGCCGCTATGTACACAGAGAGCCGCTATGTACACTGACAGCCGCTATGTACACAGACAGCCGCTATGTACACAGTCAGTATGTACACTGACAGCCGCTATGTACACTGACAGCCGCTATGTACACGCAGCCACAGCCGCTATGTACACTGACAGCCGCTATGTACACTGACAGCCGCTATGTACGCAGACAGCCGCTATGTACACTGACAGCCGCTATGTACACTGACAGCCGCTATGTACACAGAGAGCCACTATGTACACAGACAGTCAGTATGTACACTGACAGCCGCTATGTACACAGAGAGCCGCTATGTACACAGACAGTCAGTATGTACACTGACAGCCGCTATGTACACTGACATCCGCTATGTACACAGAGAGCCGCTATGTACACAGACAGTCAGTATGTACACTGACAGCCGCTATGTACACTGACAGCCGCTATGTACGCAGACAGCCGCTATGTACACTGACAGCCGCTATGTACACTGACAGCCGCTATGTACACAGAGAGCCGCTATGTACACAGACAGCCGCTATGTACACAGACAGCCGCTATGTACACTGACAGCCGCTATGTACACAGAGAGCCGCTATGTACACAGACAGTCAGTATGTACACTGACAGCCGCTATGTACACTGACAGCCGCTATGTACACAGATAGTCAATATGTACACAGACAGTCAATATGTACACAGAAAACCGCTATGTACACAGATTGCCGCTATATACACAGACAGCCGCTATGTACGCAGACAGCCGCTATGTACACTGACAGCCGCTATGTACACTGACTGCCGCTATGTACGCAGACAGCCGCTATGTACACTGACAGCCGCTATGTACACTGACAGCCGCTATGTACGCAGACAGCCGCTATGTACACTGACAGCCGCTATGTACACAGACAGCCGCTATATACACTGACAGCCGCTATGTACACTGACAGCCGCTATGTACACAGAGAGCCGCTATGTACACTGACAGCCGCTATGTACACTGACAGCCGCTATGTACACAGACAGCCGCTATGTACACAGACAGCCGCTATGTACGCAGACAGCCACTATGTACACTGACAGCCGCTATGTACACAGACAGCCGCTATATACACTGACAGCCGCTATGTACACTGACAGCCGCTATGTACACAGAGAGCCGCTATGTACACTGACAGCCGCTATGTACACTGACAGCCGCTATGTACACAGAGAGCCGCTATGTACACAGACAGTCAGTATGTACACTGACAGCCGCTATGTACAATGACATCCGCTATGTACACAGAGAGCCGCTATGTACACTGACAGCCGCTATGTACACTGACAGCCGCTATGTACACAGACAGCCGCTATGTACACAGACAGCCGCTATGTACGCAGACAGCCACTATGTACACTGACAGCCGCTATGTACACAGACAGCCGCTATATACACTGACAGCCGCTATGTACACTGACAGCCGCTATGTACACAGAGAGCCGCTATGTACACTGACAGCCGCTATGTACACTGACAGCCGCTATGTACACAGAGAGCCGCTATGTACACAGACAGTCAGTATGTACACTGACAGCCGCTATGTACAATGACATCCGCTATGTACACAGAGAGCCGCTATGTACACAGACAGTCAGTATGTACACTGACAGCCGCTATGTACACTGACAGCCGCTATGTACACAGAGAGCCGCTATGTACACAGACAGTCAGTATGTACACTTACAGCCGCTATGTACACTGACAGCCGCTATGTACACAGAGAGCCGCTATGTACACAGACAGTCAGTATGTACACTGACAGCCGCTATGTACACTGACAGCCGCTATGTACACAGAGAGCCGCTATGTACACAGACAGTCAGTATGTACACTGACAGCCGCTATGTACACAGAGAGCCGCTATGTACACAGACAGCCGCTATGTACACAGACAGCCGCTATGTACACTGACAGCCGCTATGTACACAGAGAGCCGCTATGTACACAGACAGTCAGTATGTACACTGACAGCCGCTATGTACACTGACAGCCGCTATGTACACAGATAGTCAATATGTACACAGACAGTCAATATGTACACAGAAAACCGCTATGTACACAGATTGCCGCTATATACACAGACAGCCGCTATGTACGCAGACAGCCGCTATGTACACTGACAGCCGCTATGTACACTGACTGCCGCTATGTACGCAGACAGCCGCTATGTACACTGACAGCCGCTATGTACACTGACAGCCGCTATGTACGCAGACAGCCGCTATGTACACTGACAGCCGCTATGTACACAGACAGCCGCTATATACACTGACAGCCGCTATGTACACTGACAGCCGCTATGTACACAGAGAGCCGCTATGTACACTGACAGCCGCTATGTACACTGACAGCCGCTATGTACACAGACAGCCGCTATGTACACAGACAGCCGCTATGTACGCAGACAGCCACTATGTACACTGACAGCCGCTATGTACACAGACAGCCGCTATATACACTGACAGCCGCTATGTACACTGACAGCCGCTATGTACACAGAGAGCCGCTATGTACACTGACAGCCGCTATGTACACTGACAGCCGCTATGTACACAGAGAGCCGCTATGTACACAGACAGTCAGTATGTACACTGACAGCCGCTATGTACAATGACATCCGCTATGTACACAGAGAGCCGCTATGTACACTGACAGCCGCTATGTACACTGACAGCCGCTATGTACACAGACAGCCGCTATGTACACAGACAGCCGCTATGTACGCAGACAGCCACTATGTACACTGACAGCCGCTATGTACACAGACAGCCGCTATATACACTGACAGCCGCTATGTACACTGACAGCCGCTATGTACACAGAGAGCCGCTATGTACACTGACAGCCGCTATGTACACTGACAGCCGCTATGTACACAGAGAGCCGCTATGTACACAGACAGTCAGTATGTACACTGACAGCCGCTATGTACAATGACATCCGCTATGTACACAGAGAGCCGCTATGTACACAGACAGTCAGTATGTACACTGACAGCCGCTATGTACACTGACAGCCGCTATGTACACAGAGAGCCGCTATGTACACAGACAGTCAGTATGTACACTTACAGCCGCTATGTACACTGACAGCCGCTATGTACACAGAGAGCCGCTATGTACACAGACAGTCAGTATGTACACTGACAGCCGCTATGTACACTGACAGCCGCTATGTACACAGAGAGCCGCTATGTACACAGACAGTCAGTATGTACACTGACAGCCGCTATGTACACAGAGAGCCGCTATGTACACAGACAGCCGCTATGTACACAGACAGCCGCTATGTACACTGACAGCCGCTATGTACACAGAGAGCCGCTATGTACACAGACAGTCAGTATGTACACTGACAGCCGCTATGTACACTGACAGCCGCTATGTACACAGATAGTCAATATGTACACAGACAGTCAATATGTACACAGAAAACCGCTATGTACACAGATTGCCGCTATATACACAGACAGCCGCTATGTACGCAGACAGCCGCTATGTACACTGACAGCCGCTATGTACACTGACAGCCGCTATGTACGCAGACAGCCGCTATGTACACTGACAGCCGCTATGTACACAGACAGCCGCTATGTACGCAGACAGCCGCTATGTACACTGACAGCCGCTATGTACACTGACAGCCGCTATGTACGCAGACAGCCGCTATGTACACAGATTGCTGCTATATACACAGACAGCCGCTATGTACACAGACAGCCGCTATGTACACTGACAGCCGCTATGTACACTGACAGCCGCTATCTACACAGAGAGCCGCTATGTACACAGACAGCCGCTATGTACACTGACAGCCGCTATGTACACAGACAGCCGCTATGTACACAGACAGTCAGTATGTACACTTACAGCCGCTATGTACACTGACAGCCGCTATGTACACAGACAGCCACTATGTACACTGACAGCCGCTATGTACACAGACAGCCGCTATATACACTGACAGCCGCTATGTACACTGACAGCCGCTATGTACACAGAGAGCCGCTATGTACACTGACAGCCGCTATGTACACTGACAGCCGCTATGTACACAGAGAGCCGCTATGTACACAGACAGTCAGTATGTACACTGACAGCCGCTATGTACAATGACAGCCGCTATGTACAATGACATCCGCTATGTACACAGAGAGCCGCTATGTACACAGACAGTCAGTATGTACACTGACAGCCGCTATGTACACTGACAGCCGCTATGTACACAGAGAGCCGCTATGTACACAGACAGTCAGTATGTACACTTACAGCCGCTATGTACACTGACAGCCGCTATGTACACAGAGAGCCGCTATGTACACAGACAGTCAGTATGTACACTGACAGCCGCTATGTACACTGACAGCCGCTATGTACACAGAGAGCCGCTATGTACACAGACAGTCAGTATGTACACTGACAGCCGCTATGTACACTGACAGCCGCTATGTACACAGAGACCGCTTGTCACAGCAGTCAGTATGTACACTGACAGCCGCTATGTACACTGACAGCCACTATGTACACAGACAGCCGCTATGTACACTTACAGCCGCTATGTACACAGACAGTCAGTATGTACACTGACAGCCGCTATGTACACAGGAGCCGTTTGTACACAGAGAGCCGCTATGTACACAGAGAGCCGTTATGTACACTGAGCCGTTGTCCAGAGAGCCGCTATGTACACAGACGTCAGCCGTTATGTACACTGACAGCCGCTATGTACACTGACAGCCGCTATGTACACAGAGAGCCTTATGTACACAGAGAGCCGCTATGTACACAGAGAGCCGTTATGTACACTGACAGCCGCTATGTACACTGACAGCCGCTATGTACACAGAGAGCCGCTATGTACACAGAGAGCCGCTATGTACACTGACAGCCGCTATGTACACAGAGAGCCGCTATGTACACAGACAGTCAGTATGTACACTGACAGCCGCTATGTACACAGAGAGCCGCTATGTACACAGAGAGCCGTTATGTACACAGAGAGCCGCTATGTACACAGAGGCCGTTATGTACACTGACAGCCGCTATGTACACAGAGAGCCGCTATGTACACAGACAGCCGCTATGTACACTGACAGCCGCTATGTACACAGACAGTCAGTATGTACACTTACAGCCGCTATGTACACAGACAGTCAGTATGTACACTGACAGCCGCTATGTACACAGAGAGCCGTTATGTACACAGAGAGCCGCTATGTACACTGACAGCCGCTATGTACACAGAGAGCCGCTATGTACACAGACAGTCAGTATGTACACTGACAGCCGCTATGTACACTGACAGCCGCTATGTACGCAGAGAGCCGTTATGTACACAGACAGCCGCTATGTACACTGACAGCCGCTATGTACACAGAGAGCCGCTATGTACACAGACAGCCGCTATGTACACAGAGAGCCGCTATGCATTCTCCATAGTACATGTCTTTGCCCAATAGTGGCAGAATAAAGGAATGGTAACCTCCTCAGGCAAGGACATCAATCACAACCAGCTGATACTGCAGATATTGGATACTATACGGCTCCCGAAGAAAGTAGCTATCTGTAAATGTGCAGCACATACTAGAGAAGATAACCCGGTCTCTGTAGGAAATGAGATTTGGCAGCAAAACAAGAAGCTGCAAAGCAGATCCTCAGACTGCAGACAGAACCTGAGCTCATAGACTTACACATAGTCAGGGATAGGCAACAATCCTCACCGAAATCTGAGCAGAACCAGGGGCCACATTACAAAGTGGTATTTATGTATGAGCACATGGGAAATATATATTACCTACTAACCTCTTTAGATACGCCGCCATCTTGAGTCATGGGCGGAGCCATGTCTAAAGCGGAGGGATGCTGGCTATTATATCTAAGGTGTTCACAGCGTACGGGCTCACTAACTACTCTAAAAATGTTTGTTTATCGTGCACTATAATCCACAAGGTAACATAAGACCATACGAGGTCGGTTCCGGCAGCCGCAGCGTCCAGTCAAACACATCTGCATGGACGTCATTGTACTCAGCAGATGTGAAGGAAAGAAATACTGTCAGGTAATTACCGAGGCATTTACTAAATGGATTGACGTCTTCCCAACTGCTAGTCCAGATGCAATAACAGTAGCCAAAGCATTAGTAGAAGAAATCCTACCTAGATTTGGTATACCGGAGAGAACTTACAGTCATAATGGGGCACATTTTGTGAATAAAGTGATCTCCTCCATAGCCAGGATTATGGATACAGATTAGTCTCAGATACTGCGGGTATAAAATCCAGACTGAGTATAATAAAAAGGGTTAATTCAGAATGTACAGAACAAACTCATTGTAACCAATTACTGATCACTAAGAAAGAGCCAAAATGTTACGATCCAAGGGCTTTGGCTATAGGAGCCTATGTAAGCGGTGCAGACCCTATAGGAAATATATTCATGGAGGTGAAGGATAAATGAGACAACTCCTTCGGAGGAACCTGCCATTAGTCCTGGAGTAAGAATGACTAATCTAACATATGAAGACAAGCTGGCCATGGAGACAGGTAATGTAGATAGAAGGGAATGGATAGAGTGGATGTGATATACTGCCAGGCAGATATATAAGAGAGATTGTATAGCATGTGCCACGGCTAGGCCGCACCTGGCTACTAACCCATTACGGCTCAATAACAACAATGGCCGAGGGGACGGCGATGCCTATTACAGCTGTACAACAAATATAACAAATAGTGTAAAACTATCTCTCTGCTGTACTCCCCCCTATAGAGAGAGGAATCTTACCCCCCCTGTGACCGCCTATAAGGGTACGTATACCTGTATTGTGCGAGAACAGGATGGTACGTCTGATAAGAACTATTGTGCGGAGAGAATAAATGTCTCAGATTCCTCACAGAATTATTCTGATGTGGTTTACAGGCCACGAACACGCAAGAGAAGATATTTGGTGGTTGTGGGGTGACAAAAAACTAAGAGGCCGACTCCCCGAAAAGGGGAATGTGCTGGGTACAAGCTATAATGCCCTCCCACCTGTTCTCCTATACACAGTGGGATAAGATTATAAAGGGACAAGAAGGATTACATAGAGAAAAGAGAGACGCATCGGGAGGAATATACATAGATGACACCGGGAGGAATATACATAGATGACACCGGGAGGAATATACATAGATGACACCGGGAGCAATATACATAGATGACACCGGGAGGAATATACAGTACAGACCAAAAGTTTGGACACACCTTCTCATTCCAAGAGTTTTCTGTATTTTCATGACTATAAAATTGTAGATTCACACTGAAGGCATCAAAACTATGAATTACCACATGTGGAATTATATACTTACCAAAAAAGTGTGACACAACTGAAAATATGTCTTATATTCTAGGTTCTTCAAAGTAGCCACCTTTTGCTTTGATTACTGCTTTGCGCACTCTTGGCATTCTCTTGATGAGCTTCAAGAAGAACAACTGAGTCCGACCTCACTTAAAGAAGAACAACTGGGTCCCACCTCACTTATAGAAGAACAACTGGGTCCGACCTCACTTATAGAAGAACAACTGGGTCCGACCTCACTTATAGCAGAACAACTGGGTCCCACCTCACTTATAGAAGAACAACTGGGTCCGACCTCACTTATAGAAGAACAACTGGGTCCCACCTCACTTATAGAAGAACAACTGGGTCCCACCTCACTTATAGAAGAACAACTGGGTCCCACCTCACTTATAGAAGAACAACTGGGTCCCACCTCACTTATAGCAGAACAACTGGGTCCCACCTCACTTATAGAAGAACAACTGGGTCCCACCTCACTTATAGAAGAACAACTGGGTCCCACCTCACTTATAGAAGAACAACTGGGTCCCACCTCACTTATAGCAGAACAACTGGGTCCCACCTCACTTATAGAAGAACAACTGGGTCCCACCTCACTTATAGAAGAACAACTGGATCCCACCTCACTTATAGAAGAACAACTGGATCCCACCTCACTTATAGCAGAACAACTGGGTCCGACCTCACTTATAGCAGAACAACTGGGTCCGACCTCACTCATATAAGAACAACTGGGTCCCACCTCACTTATAGCAGAACAACTTGGTCCGACCTCACTTATAACAGAACAACTGGGTCCGACCTCACTCATATAAGAACAACTGGGTCCGACCTCACTTATAGCAGAACAACTGGGTCCGACCTCACTTATAGCAGAACAACTGGGTCCGACCTCACTCATATAAGAACAACTGGGTCCCACCTCACTTATAGCAGAACAACTTGGTCCGACCTCACTTATAACAGAACAACTGGGTCCGACCTCACTTATAGCAGAACAACTGGGTCCGACCTCACTTATAGCAGAACAACTGGGTCCGACCTCACTTGTAGAAGAACAACTGGGACCGACCTCACTTATAGCAGAACAACTGGGTCCGACCTCACTTATAGAAGAGCAACTGGGTCCGACCTCACTTATAGCAGAACAATTGGGTCCCACCTCACTTATAGCAGAACAACTGGGTCCGACCTCACTTATAGAACAACTGGGTTCCACCTCACTTATAGCAGAACAACTGGGTCCCACCTCACTTATAGAAGAGCAACTGGGTCCGACCTCACTTATAGAAGAACAACTGGGTCCGACCTCACTTATAGCAGAACAACTGTACAATAGTACAGTAATAGTGCCCCAACAAGTAATATTACAGTAATAGTGCCCCCCACAAGTAATAGTACAGTAATAGTGCCCCAAAAGTAATATTACTGTAATAGTGCCCCCACAGGTAATAGTACAGTACTGGTGCCCCCACAAGAAATAGTACAGTAATAGTGTCCCCACAGGTAATAGTACAGTAATAGTGCCCCCACAAGTAATAGTACAGTAATAGTGTCCCCACAAGTAATATCACTGTAATAGTGCCCCCACAAGTAATAGTACAGTAATAGTGCCCCCACAAGTAATATTACTGTAATAGTTCCCCCACAAGTAATAGTATAGTAATAGTGCCCCACAAGTAATATTACTGTAATAGTGCCCCCCACAAGTAATAGTACAGTAATAGTGCCCCACAAGTAATATTACTGTAATAGTACCCCAACAAGTAATATTACAGTAATAGTGCCCCCACAAGTAATATTACAGTAATAGTGCCCCCACAAGTAATATTACAGTAATAGTGCCCCCACAGGTAATAGTACAGTAATAGTGCCCCCACAAGTAATAGTACAGTAATAGTGCCCCCACAAGTAATAGTACAGTAATAGTGCCCCCACAAGTAATATTACAGTAATAGTGCCCCCACAAGTAATATTACAGTAATAGTGCCCCCACAAGTAAAAGTACAGTAATAGTGCCCCCACAAGTAATATTACAGTAATAGTGCCCCCACAAGTAATAGTACAGTAATAGTGCCCCCACAAATAATAGTACAGTAATAGTGCCCCCAAAAGTAATAGTACAGTAATAGTGCCCCCACAAGTAATATTACAGTAATAGTGCCCCCACAGGTAATAGTACAGTAATAGTGTCCCCACAAGTAATATTACTGTAATAGTGCCCCCACAAGTAATAGTACAGTAATAGTGCCCCCACAAGTAATAGTACAGTAATAGTGCCCCCAAAAGTAATAATACAGTAATAGTGCCCCCACAGGTAATAGTACAGTAATAGTGCCCCCACAGGTAATAGTACAGTAATAGTGCCCCCACAGGTAATAGTACAGTAATAGTGCCCCCACAGGTAATAGTACAGTAATAGTGCCCCCACAGGTAATAGTACAGTAATAGTGCCCTCACAAGTAATAGTACAGTAATAGTGCCCCCACAAGTAATAGTACAGTAATAGTGCCCCCACAAGTAATAGTACAGTAATAGTGCCCTCACAAGTAATAGTACAGTAATAGTGCCCTCACAAGTAATAGTACAGTAATAGTGCCCTCACAAGTAATAGTACAGTAATAGTGCCCCCACAGGTAATAGTACAGTAATAGTGCCCCCACAGGTAATAGTACAGTAATAGTGCCCCCACAAGTAATAGTACAGTAATAGTGTCCTCACAAGTAATAGTACAGTAATAGTGCCCCCACAGGTAATAGTACAGTAATAGTGCCCCCACAGGTAATAGTACAGTAATAGTGCCCTCACAAGTAATAGTACAGTAATAGTGCCCCCACAAGTAATATTACAGTAATAGTGCCCCCACAGGTAATAGTACAGTAATAGTGCCCTCCACAGGTAATAGTACAGTAATAGTGCCCCCACAGGTAATATTACAGTAATAGTGCCCCCACAGGTAATAGTACAGTAATAGTGCCCCCACAAGTAATAGTACAGTAATAGTGCCCCCACAAGTAATAGTACAGTAATAGTGCCCCCACAGGTAATATTACAGTAATAATGCCCCACCAGGTAATAGTACAGTAATAGTGTCCCCACAGGTAGTAATACAGTAATAGTGCCCCCCACAAGTAATAGTACAGTAATAGTGCCCCCCACAGGTAATAGTACAGTAATAGTGCCCCCACAAGTAATAGTACAGTAATAGTGCCCCCCACAAATAATAGTACAGTAATAGTGCCCCCACAGGTAATAGTACAGTAATAGTGCCCCCACAAGTAATAGTACAGTAATAGTGCCCCCACAAGTAATAGTACAGTAATAGTGCCCCCACAAGTAATAGTACAGTAATAGTGCCCCCACAGGTAATAGTACAGTAATAGTGCCCCCACAAGTAATAGTACAGTAATAGTGCCCCCACAGGTAATATTACAGTCATAATGCCCCCACAGGTAATAGTACAGTAATAGTGCCCCCACAAGTAATAGTACAGTAATAGTGCCCCCACAGGTAATATTACAGTAATAGTGCCCCCACAAGTAATAGTACGGTAATAGTGCCCCCAGTTAATAACATTACCTTTGTGTGAAGACTGTTATTACCTGTGGGGGGGCTCTATAACTGTAATATAGCCCTAGTAGTGCCCCCACAGGTAATAGTGCCCCCTCATACTGTTACTATAGTTACAATTACATTACACTTACCTTGTCACTACTGTGCACCTTCTATTCTGATCCCTGTCCTAACAGCCATAGAGATGTTTCCGGGAGATGCAGTAGTGACCTGGTAAGTGGAAAGTGATCTAATTGTGTAGGCTACATGAACAGATCACGTTCACAACGGGTGCTGTATACACTTACCATGTGCTGCGAATACTGCCACATATTACACACAGGATAGGGACATCAGCCGAAACTGAGTAGCCACAGAGGTCCTCAATAACCGGACCAGTACTTAGTGATCCACGGACCAGTCAGTGGGGACCTCTGGTATTGGGACTGGACAATTGCCCACAAGCTCTGAGAACCTGTTAGCACCTCCAGCTTGGATACAAGATAAGATACAGCAGGATGTGGAGGTATACACATAAATGTACAGCCGGATACCATACAGAGCCTGTATACCTCCATGTCCTGCCGTATCTCATCTTGTATCCAGGCTACAGGTCCAGCTGTAACATCTGTGGTAAATGTACTGCAGGATACCATACAGAGCCTGTATACCTCCATGTCCTGCCGTATCTCATCTTGTATCCAGGCTACAGGCCCAGCTGTAACATCTGTGGTAAATGTACTGCAGGATACCATACAGATCCTGTATACCTCCATGTCCTGCCGTATCTCATCTTGTATCCAAACTACAGGCCCAGCTGTAACATCTGTGGTAAATGTACTGCAGGATACCATACACAACCTGTATACCTCCATGTCCTGCCGTATCTCATCTTGTATCCAAACTACAGGCCCAGCTGTAACATCTGTGGTAAATGTACTGCAGGATACCATACAGATCCTGTATACCTCCATGTCCTGCCGTATCTCATCTTGTATCCAGGCTACAGGTCCAGCTGTAACATCTGTGGTAAATGTACTGCAGGATACCATACAGAACCTGTATACCTGCATGTCCTGCCGTATCTCATCTTGTATCCAGGTCCGACTGTAACATCTGTGGTAAATGTACTGCAGGATACCATACAGATCCTGTATACCTCCATGTCCTGCCGTATCTCATCTTGTATCCAAACTACAGGCCCAGCTGTAACATCTGTGGTAAATGTACTGCAGGATACCATACACAACCTGTATACCTCCATGTCCTGCCGTATCTCATCTTGTATTCAGGCTACAGGCCCGGCTGTAACATCTGTGGTAAATGTACTGCAGGATACCATACAGAACCTGTATACCTCCATGTCCTGCTGTATCTCATCTTGTATCCAGACTACAGGTCCGGCTGTAACATCTGTGGTAAATGTACTGCAGGATACCATACAGAACCTGTATACCTCCATGTCCTGCCGTATCTCATCTTGTATCCAGGCTACAGGTCCAGCTGTAACATCTGTGGTAAATGTACTGCAGGATACCATACAGAACCTGTATACCTCCATGTCCTGCCGTATCTCATCTTGTATCCAGACTGCAGGTACAGCTGTAACATCTGTGGTAAATGTACTGCAGGATACCATACAGACCCTGTATACCTCCATGTCCTGCCGTATCTCATCTTGTATCCAGGCTACAGGCCCGGCTGTAACATCTGTGGTAAATGTACTGCAGGATACCATACAGAACCTGTATACCTCCATGTCCTGCCGTATCTCATCTTATATCCAGGCTACAGGCCCAGCTGTAACATCTGTGGTAAATGTACTGCAGGATATCATACAGAACCTGTATACCTCCATGTCCTGCCGTATCTCATCTTGTATCCAGACTACAGGCCTAGCTGTAACATCTGTGGTAAATGTACTGCAGGATACCATACAGATCCTGTATACCTCCATGTCCTGCCGTATCTCATCTTGTATCCAGGCTACAGGCCCAGCTGTAACATCTGTGGTACATGTACTGCAGGATACCATACAGAACCTGTATACCTCCATGTCCTGCCGTATCTCATCTTGTATCCAGACTACAGGTCCAGCTGTAACATCTGTGGTAAATGTACTGCAGGATACCATACAGAACCTGTATACCTCCATGTCCTGCCGTATCTCATCTTGTATCCAGGCTACAGGCCTAGCTGTAACATCTGTGGTAAATGTACTGCAGGATACCATACAGAGCCTGTATACCTCCATGTCCTGCCGTATCTCATCTTGTATCCAGGCTACAGGTCCAGCTGTAACATCTGTGGTAAATGTACTGCAGGATACCATACAGAACCTGTATACCTCCATGTCCTGCTGTATCTCATCTTGTATCCAGACTACAGGCCCAGCTGTAACATCTGTGGTAAATGTACTGCAGGATACCATACAGATCCTGTATACCTCCATGTCCTGCCGTATCTCATCTTGTATCCAGACTACAGGCCCAGCTGTAACATCTGTGGTAAATGTACTGCAGGATACCATACAGAACCTGTATACCTCCATGTCCTGCCGTATCTCATCTTGTATCCAGACTACAGGCCTGGCTGTAACATCTGTGGTAAATGTACTGCAGGATACCATACAGAGCCTGTATACCTCCATATCCTGCCGTATCTCATCTTGTATCCAGACTACAGGCCCAGCTGTAACATCTGTGGTAAATGTACTGCAGGATACCATACAGAACCTGTATACCTCCATGTCCTGCCGTATCTCATCTTGTATCCAGACTACAGGCCCAGCTGTAACATGTGTGGTAAATGTACTGCAGGATACCATACAGAACCTGTATACCTCCTTGTCCTGCCGTATCTCATCTTGTATCCAGACTACAGGCCCAGCTGTAACATCTGTGGTAAATGTACTGCAGGATACCATACAGAGCCTGTATACCTCCATGTCCTGCCGTATCTCATCTTGTATCCAGGCTACAGGCCCAGCTGTAACATCTGTGGTAAATGTACTGCAGGATACCATACAGAGCCTGTATACCTCCATGTCCTGCCGTATCTCATCTTGTATCCAGGCTACAGGTCCAGCTGTAATATCTGTGGTAAATGTACTGCAGGATACCATACAGAACCTGTATACCTCCATGTCCTGCCGTATCTCATCTTGTATCCAGGCTACAGGCCCGGCTGTAACATCTGTGGTAAATGTACTGCAGGATACCATACAGAGCCTGTATACCTCCATGTCCTGCCGTATCTCATCTTGTATCCAGGCTACAGGCCCGGCTGTAACATCTGTGGTAAATGTACTGCAGGATACCATACAGAGCCTGTATACCTCCATGTCCTGCCGTATCTCATCTTGTATCCAGGCTACAGGCCCGGCTGTAACATCTGTGGTAAATGTACTGCAGGATACCATACAGAACCTGTATACCTCCATGTCCTGCCGTATCTCATCTTGTATCCAGACTACAGGCCCGGCTGTAACATCTGTGGTAAATGTACTGCAGGATACCATACAGAACCTGTATACCTCCATGTCCTGCCGTATCTCATCTTGTATCCAGACTACAGGCCCAGCTGTAACATCTGTGGTAAATGTACTGCAGGATACCATACAGAACCTGTATACCTCCATGTCCTGCCGTATCTCATCTTGTATCCAGACTACAGGCCCAGCTGTAACATCTGTGGTAAATGTACTGCAGGATACCATACAGATCCTGTATACCTCCATGTCCTGCCGTATCTCATCTTGTATCCAGGCTACAGGCCCAGCTGTAACATCTGTGGTAAATGTACTGCAGGATACCATACAGAGCCTGTATACCTCCATGTCCTGCCGTATCTCATCTTGTATCCAGACTACAGGCCCAGCTGTAACATCTGTGGTAAATGTACTGCAGGATACCATACAGAGCCTGTATACCTCCATGTCCTGCCGTATCTCATCTTGTATCCAGGCTACAGGTCCAGCTGTAATATCTGTGGTAAATGTACTGCAGGATACCATACAGAATCTGTATACCTCCATGTCCTGCCGTATCTCATCTTGTATCCAGGCTACAGGCCCGGCTGTAACATCTGTGGTAAATGTACTGCAGGATACCATACAGAGCCTGTATACCTCCATGTCCTGCCGTATCTCATCTTGTATCCAGGCTACAGGCCCGGCTGTAACATCTGTGGTAAATGTACTGCAGGATACCATACAGAGCCTGTATACCTCCATGTCCTGCCGTATCTCATCTTGTATCCAGGCTACAGGCCCGGCTGTAACATCTGTGGTAAATGTACTGCAGGATACCATACAGAACCTGTATACCTCCATGTCCTGCTGTATCTCATCTTGTATCCAGACTACAGGCCCGGCTGTAACATCTGTGGTAAATGTACTGCAGGATACCATACAGAACCTGTATACCTCCATGTCCTGCCGTATCTCATCTTGTATCCAGACTACAGGCCCAGCTGTAACATCTGTGGTAAATGTACTGCAGGATACCATACAGAACCTGTATACCTCCATGTCCTGCCGTATCTCATCTTCTATCCAGACTACAGGCCGGCTGTAACATCTGTGGTAAATGTACTGCAGGATACCATACAGATCCTGTATACCTCCATGTCCTGCCGTATCTCATCTTGTATCCAGGCTACAGGCCCAGCTGTAACATCTGTGGTAAATGTACTGCAGGATACCATACAGAGCCTGTATACCTCCATGTCCTGCCGTATCTCATCTTGTATCCAGGCTACAGGCCCAGCTGTAACATCTGTGGTAAATGTACTGCAGGATACCATACAGAGCCTGTATACCTCCATGTCCTGCCGTATCTCATCTTGTATCCAGGCTACAGGTCCAGCTGTAATATCTGTGGTAAATGTACTGCAGGATACCATACAGAATCTGTATACCTCCATGTCCTGCCGTATCTCATCTTGTATCCAGGCTACAGGCCCGGCTGTAACATCTGTGGTAAATGTACTGCAGGATACCATACAGAGCCTGTATACCTCCATGTCCTGCCGTATCTCATCTTGTATCCAGGCTACAGGCCCGGCTGTAACATCTGTGGTAAATGTACTGCAGGATACCATACAGAGCCTGTATACCTCCATGTCCTGCCGTATCTCATCTTGTATCCAGGCTACAGGCCCGGCTGTAACATCTGTGGTAAATGTACTGCAGGATACCATACAGAACCTGTATACCTCCATGTCCTGCTGTATCTCATCTTGTATGCAGACTACAGGCCCGGCTGTAACATCTGTGGTAAATGTACTGCAGGATACCATACAGAACCTGTATACCTCCATGTCCTGCCGTATCTCATCTTGTATCCAGACTACAGGCCCAGCTGTAACATCTGTGGTAAATGTACTGCAGGATACCATACAGAACCTGTATACCTCCATGTCCTGCCGTATCTCATCTTCTATCCAGACTACAGGCCCGGCTGTAACATCTGTGGTAAATGTACTGCAGGATACCATACAGATCCTGTATACCTCCATGTCCTGCCGTATCTCATCTTGTATCCAGGCTACAGGCCCAGCTGTAACATCTGTGGTAAATGTACTGCAGGATACCATACAGAGCCTGTATACCTCCATGTCCTGCCGTATCTCATCTTGTATCCAGACTACAGGCCCAGCTGTAACATCTGTGGTAAATGTACTGCAGGATACCATACAGAACCTGTATACCTCCATGTCCTGCCGTATCTCATCTTCTATCCAGACTACAGGCCTGGCTGTAACATCTGTGGTAAATGTACTGCAGGATACCATACAGAACCTGTATACCTCCATGTCCTGCCGTATCCCATCTTGTATCCAGACTACAGGCCTGGCTGTAACATCTGTGGTAAATGTACTGCAGGATACCATACAGAGCCTGTATACCTCCATGTCCTGCCGTATCTCATCTTGTATCCAGACTACAGGCCCAGATGTAACATCTGTGGTAAATGTACTGCAGGATACCATACAGAACCTGTATACCTCCATGTCCTGCCGTATCTCATCTTGTATCCAGGCTACAGGCCCAGCTGTAACATCTGTGGTAAATGTACTGCAGGATACCATACAGATCCTGTATACCTCCATGTCCTGCTGTATCTCATGTCAACCATGCAGGACAAGAAAGTATTGTAATCTGGGGGAGACATTCCTGGGGAACCCTTATGTGTGTGGGCGAATATTATCCTGCTGGTGCCAGTTGTCCACCCTGCCATGAGAGACAACACACGTGGCAGTGTCACGATGTGCTGTATATATCACTGAGCTATCAGTGTCCTTATATCGTTACTAGGGGTGGCTGAATATGATGTGTATTGAAGGTGCCCCCTATGTCTGCATGGTCGGCATGAAAACTATGGGAGCTGCAAAATGTCTTCCAGGAGGTAAATTACCCAAAAGTAGCATCTGAGAGCCTTTTTAGAGGTCTTTTGGGGAAGCCATTTTCTGCCCTCTTGTGGTAAGACCCAGTGTCTACTGACCACACCTGTAATCATTTACATATCTGCGGACAAGGTTTACAGTGATCCAACATTTCTGTCTGGGGGTGGAGTTATCAATGAGAATATCTCCAGGTCAATATCTCCTATCGTACTGGATATCTGACAGCAGATAACCAGGAGAGATGGAGATTTCCTCACTATTGTCTTCTACACAGTTATTATTCCTTATTAGATATTACTGGACCTCAAAAGGACAAGAAATCTAGATCATTTACTCAAAAAGTCGAGCCCAAAGTAGTCAAACCTAGCCAGGAAAAGACTGCAGAAGACCCGATAGAGCCAGGAGAAGGCCAGAAGAGACCCAACACAGCTAGGAGAAGGCTGGAGGAGACCCAACACAGCTAGGAGAAGGCTGGAGGAGACCCAACACAGCCAGGAGAAGGCCGGAGGAGACCCAACCTAGCCAGGAGAAGGCCAGAGAAGACCCAACTCAGCTAGAAGAAGTCGGAGGAGACCCAACACAGCTAGAAGGCCGGAGGAGACCCAACACAGCTAGGAGAAGGCCGGAAGAGACCCAACACAGCCAGGAGAAGGCTGGAGGAGACCCAACACAACTAGGAGAAGGCTGGAGGAGACCCAACACAGCTAGGAGAAGGCCGGAGGAGACCCAACACAACTAGGAGAAGGCTGGAGGAGACCCAACACAGCTAGGAGAAGGCCAGAGGAGACCCAACACAGCTAGGAGAAGGCCGGAAGAGACCCAACACAGGTATGAGAAGGCTAGAGGAGACCCAACACAGCTAGGAGAAGGACAGAGGAGACCCGGCAGAGCTAGGAAAAAGCCAGAGGAGACCCGACACAGCTAGGAGAAGGCCGGAGAAGACCCAACATTGTCAGAAAGCTGGAGGAGACCCGACACAGCCAAGAGAAGGCCGGAGGAGACCCATCAGAGCCGGAAGAAGGCCAGAGGACACCTGACACACCCAAAAGGCTGAAGGAGACCCAACCAAGTAGAAAGCCAGGGGACATGTGATACAGCCAGGGGAAGGCCTGAGGACACAATACACAGCCAAAGTAAAGCCGGAGGACACCCGACACAGCCAGGGGAAGGTGGGAGGACACCCGACACAGCCAGGGGAAGGCTGGAGGAGACCTGATACAGCTGGGAGAATGCTGGAGGAGACCCAACCGAGCCAGAGGACACCCTACACAGCCAGTAGAAAGCTGGAGGAGACCACAAACAGCCAGGAGACTGGAAGAAACCCAACAACCAGGAGAAGACTGGAGGGACCCCAAGACAGCCAGGAGAAGGTCATAGGAGACAATACACACCAACAAAAGGACGGAGAAGACCAGAGGAGACCCAACAAACCAGGAGAAGACTGGAGGAGACCCCTCACAGCCAGTGGAAGGCTGGAGGAGACCCCACACAGTCAGGGGAAGGATGGAGAAGATGCCACACAGCAAGGGGAATGCTGGAGGAGACCCCACATAGTCAGGGGACCGGTGGAAATCTGGTACAACCAAGAGACAGCTGGAAGAAACCCAACAGCCGGGAGAAGGCTGGAGGAAATTCGACACAGACATGAGAAGGCCAGAGGAAACCAGACACAGCCAGGAGAAGGCTGGAGGAGATCTGATATGGCCTTGACAAGATGGAGGAAACTTGATAAAGCCAGAAGACTGAAGCAGCTCAATGTAGTTACCAGACCGAGGCAATACATGCAGACAAGAGAACTGAGGCAGATTATTATAGAAAGGAACGTACATTCTGGACAGTCAACTGGTGTAGAAGTGTCAGCCAACCTGCTCACTATGGTCATTGTACTTGATGTCCTGGTAATGATACCTGCAGTCAGATATGGTTGCCATATGTGATCACCTTTCTAATGTCCAGTCACGTGTCAGATCAGTGGTTTTCTACATTGACCTCTGGTTGGTTGGTATGAACCACAAGGACACGTTACCCTGACATGGTCCAGACACTTGAAGTCCATGATGTATTTATTCCTCATGTCTGTTGTATGTCCAGGGAAGATCTCTGTGTCCTTGACGATCACTCATGCCCCAGATGTTTTCTATGCCCTTCAGTGGAAAGTTTTGGAAGTTCAGGCTGATGTCTCAGAGAACTTTGCTGGCCCCGCCTCGGTCTCGGCTCCTGTAGAAGTTTATGCATCATTGCCCTCTACCTGGCATTGTAGATGGAAATCCTTCTCTAACTGACAGAGTGTTATTCAGGACACGTTCACACAGTGAACACTCACAGAACCTCAGAGTAAGCAAGAAACTTGTCAGGGTCAGACTGGGCTACCAGAAGACCTCCAGGAGACCCCAACAACACAGAGAGCAAGTGACTACATCACAGAACATGTGAAAAAGTCAATAGGTGTGTGTGGGGGAGGGAGGCACTTTGTGGATTTATGTACAATTAACCCATTAGTACTTAGTAATAATCTGTCCTGGACAGGGGTAGCAGCAGAGAGTGCATGTGCATTGTATAGATGGAGGGTGGACCATCAGATTCTTAGTCTCTGCTGTGACCAAGGTACCGCAGTCTGAACTTGTGCCAATCGTCTACCACATGCATTAAGATAATCTGCAGTCCTGGGAATATCTGAGAAGCAGACAGATAGATGATAGATGAGAGCTGTAGACAATAGTGAGAAACAGAATATCAAGCCTACATCCCAGGGAGAATACAGGGAAAATACACACAGTATAGTGATGACATCGCTGCGAGAATACACACAGTACCGTGTGACATCACTGCGACAATACAGACAGTACACTGAAGACATCACTGCGAGAATACACACACAGTACACTGAAGACATCACCATGAGAATACACACAGCGCACTGATGACATCACCGCGATAATACACACAGTACACTGAAGACATCACCATGAGAATACACACAGCGCACTGATGACATCACCGCGAGAATACACATAGTACACTGAAGACATCACCATGAGAATACACACAGCACACTGATGACATCACCGCGATAATACACACAGTACACTGAAGACATCACCATGAGAATACACACAGCACACTGATGACATCACTGGGAGAATACACAGAATACAATGATGACATCACATAGAAATGTACAGAACATAAAGATGACATCACATAGGAGAACACTCAGAACCAAATTTTATATGAAAGAGAGAAAAATCAGAATAAAATGAATTTCACAGAGAAAAATATAATGATGACATCACAAAGGAATACACGAAACACAATGATGACCAAAATAGAGATTATCGGTTTAAATGAGAAGTTTAATATTTGGAGAAAGGAAAATCCCACATTCAGCATAAAAACCTCATCTCATCTGTGACCCCCGATGTTGGTAGTATCATGGTACAGACCTGTTTACCTTCTGTGACCCCCGATGCTGGTAGTATCATGGTACAGGCCTGTTTACCATCTGTGACCCCCGCTGCAGGTAGTATCATGGTACAGGCCTGTTTACCATCTGTGACCCCCGCTGCTGGTAGTATCATGGTACAGGCCTGTTTACCATCTGTGACCCCCGCTGCAGGTAGTATCATGGTACAGGCCTGTTTACCATCTGTGACCCCCGCTGCAGGTAGTATCATGGTACAGGCCTGTTTACCATCTGTGACCCCCGCTGCTGGTAGTTTTTCCCATTCAGAAGGTCACTGCAGATACTGATAGTAAAGGGGTCACTTACTTTTCCGCTCACAGACTCCAGGTTGATATTTCTGACTCATTTCTTTGATTTGTTTCTCTTTATCTGGTTTTGGGTCACATTTTTCTAGAAATCTAGAAAATTCTGAGGGGTTCACAAACTTTCAGTCAGTTCTGTAAATGCTCATTCTGATGGACTTCATGGCTGACAATGACTTGTTCATTATTAGAGAGCCAGAAGGAGGCGCTCTATGCTGAGATGTGGGATAACAAAGCCACATCTGTCCCTGTCCAGGGACCCATAGCTGTCTCTACCCAGGAGCCCATAGCTGTCCCCGCCCAGGGGCCCATAGCTGTCCCTGCCCAGGAGCCCATAGCTGTCCCTGCCCAGGGGCCCATAGCTGTCCCTGCCCAGGAGCCCATAGCTGTCCCTGCCCAGGAGCCCATAGCTGTCCCTGCCCAGGGGCCCATAGCTGTCCCTACCCAGGAGCCCATAGCTGTCCCTGCCCAGGGGCCCATAGCTGTCCCTGCCCAGGAGCCCATAGCTGTCCCTACCCAGGAGCCCATAGCTGTCCCTGCCCAGGGGCCCATAGCTGTCCCTGCCCAGGAGCCCATAGCTGTCCCTACCCAGCAGCCCATAGCTGTCCCTGCCCAGGGGCCCATAGCTGTCCCTGCCCAGGAGCCCATAGCTGTCCCTACCCAGGAGCACATAGCTGTCCCTACCCAGGGGCCCATAGCTGTACCTACCCAAGGGACCATAGCTGTCCCTGCCCAGGGGCCAATAGCTGTCCCTGCCCAGGGATCCATAGCTGTCCCTGCCCAGGGGCCAATAGCTGTCCCTGCCCAGGAGCCCATAGCTGTCCCTGCCCAGAAGCCCATAGCTGTCCCTACCCAGGGGCCCATAGCTGTCCCTACCCAGGGCCCATAGCTGTCCCTACCCAGGGGTCCATAGCTGTCCCTACCCAGGAGTCAATAGCTGTACCTACCCAGGGGTCCATAGCTGTCCCTACCCAGGGCCCATAGCTGTCCCTACCCAGAGGTCCATAGCTGTCCCTACCCAGGAGCCCATAGCTGTCCCTACCCAGGGGCCCATAGCTGTCCCTACCCAGGGCCCATAGCTGTCCCTAACCAGGGGTCCATAGCTGTCCCTACCCAGGGGCCCATAGCTGTACCTACCCAGGGGTCCATAGCTGTACCTACCCAGGGGTCCATAGCTGTTCTTGCCCAGGAGCCCATAGCTCTTTTTGCCCAGGGGCCCATAGCTGTCCCTACCCAGGAGCCCATAGCTGTCCCCGCCCAGGAGCCCATAGCTGTCCCTACCCAGGAGCCCATAGCTGTCCCTGCCTAGGGGCCCATAGCTGTCCCTACCCAGGGGCCCATAGCTGTCCCTACCCAGGGGCTCATAGCTGTCCCTACCCAGGGCCCATAGCTGTCCCTACCCAGGGGTCCATAGCTGTCCCTACCCAGGAGCCCATAGCTGTCCCTACCCAGGGGCCCATAGCTGTCCCTACCCAGGAGCCCATAGCTGTCCCTACCCAGGGGCCCATAGCTGTCCCTACCGAGGGCCCATAGCTGTCCCTACCCAGGGGTCCATAGCTGTCCCTACCCAGGAGCCCATAGCTGTCCCTACCCAGGGGCCCATAGCTGTCCCTACCCAGGGCCCATAGCTGTCCCTACCCAGGGGTCCATAGCTGTCCCTACCCAGGAGCCAATAGCTGTCCCTACCCAGGGGTCCATAGCTGTCCCTGCCCAGGGGCCCATAGCTGTCCCTAGCCAGGGGGCCATAGCTGTTCCTGCCCAGGGGTCCATAGCTGTACCTAACCAGGGGCCCATAGCTGCCCCTGCAGGGGCCCCTGAGCTGTCCTGTCGGCCCCTGCGCAGATGGCCCAGGATACTCTGCAGTCCATTATGTGATGTGTCAGGCCCGCACTGGGGGGGGATTCCCTCCTCAATAATGCAGGACATGATGAAATATTCATCACTGCAGAGTTCCCAGAGCTGAAGGATCTGCAGCCAAGGAAGCCGAGCACCTGCCGATCCCCCAGACTGCGCTGCAGTATTGATGTCTGCCGCCTCCCTACAGATAATTCTGCATCAGCAGGAAGGAGCTGCAAACCCTCTGCAGTAGCTGCAGCAGCACCGGCCACTCCCGGGGTCACAACTGGGGTGCTCAGAGACCCCCCACAAATCCAGAGAGCTCCGGTCTATACCAGATGTCAGGAATGTAGATACTAAATGAGACAATTCATGTGAACTGGGCGCAAAACAAACACCATGAGAGGAGACGAATAAGACACCCAAACCTTATCTATACCATCAGCACTGCAGACTGACAACAAAAGGGAATCCTGACTACTACTCCCAGCAGGTCCTCAGCAGTGTCAGTGACTGTTCCGGTACTACAGTCCTCATCAGTGTCAGTGACTGGTCCGGTACTATAGTCCTCATCAGTGTCTGTGACTGGTCCGGTACTACAGTCCTCATCAGTGTCAGTGACTGGTCCGGTACTACAGTCCTCATCAATGTCAGTGACTGGTCCGGTACTACAGTCCTCATCAGTGTCAGTAACTGGTCCGGTACTACAAGTCCTCATCAGAGTCAGTGACTGGTTTGGTACTACAGTCCTCATCAGTGTCAGTGACTGGTCCGGTACTACAGTCCTCATCAGTGTCAGTGACTGGTCCAGTACTACAGTCCTCATCAGTATCAGTGACTGGTCCAGTACTACAGTCCTCATCAGTGTCAGTGACTGGTCCGGTACTACAGTCCTCATCAGTGTCAGTGACTGGTCCGGTACTACAGTCCTCATCAGTGTCAGTGACTGGTCCAGTACTACAGTACTCATCAGTGTCAGTGACTGGTCCGGTACTACAGTCCTCATCAGTGTCAGTGACTGGTCCGGTACTACAGTCCTCATCAGTGTCAGTGACTGGTCCGGTACTACAGTCCTCATCAGTGTCAGTGACTGGTCCGGTACTACAGTCCTCATCAGTGTCAGTGACTGGTCCGGTACTACAGTCCTCATCAGTGTCAGTAACTGGTCCGGTACTACAGTACTCATCAGTGTCAGTGACTGGTCCGGTACTACAGTCCTCATCAGTGTCAGTGACTGGTCTGGTACTACAGTCCTCATCAGTGTCTGTGACTCGTCCGGTACTACAGTCCTCATCAATGTCAGTGACTGGTCCGGTACTACAGTCCTCATCAGTGTCAGTAACTGGTCCGGTACTACAAGTCATCATCAGAGTCAGTGACTGGTTTGGTACTACAGTCCTCATCAGTGTCAGTGACTGGTCCGGTACTACAGTCCTCATCAGTGTCTTTGATTGGTCCGGTACTACAGTCCTCATCAGTGTCAGTGACTGGTCCGGTACTACAGTCCTCATCAGTGTCAGTGACTGGTCCGGTACTACAGTCCTCATCAGTGTCAGTGACTGGTCCGGTACTACAGTCCTCATCAGTGTCAGTGACTGGTCCGGTACTACAGTCCTCATCAGTGTCAGTGACTAGTGCGGTACTACAGTCCTCATCAGTGTCAGTGACTGGTTTGGTACTACAGTCCTCATCAGTGTCAGTGACTGGTCCGGTACTACAGTCCTCATCAGTGTCAGTGACTGGTCCGGTACTATAGTCCTCATCAGTGTCAGTGACTGGTCCGGTACTACAGTCCTCATCAGTGTCAGTGACTGGTCCGGTACTACAGTCCTCATCAATGTCAGTGACAGGTCCGGTACTACAGTCCTCATCAGTGTCAGTGACTGATCTGGTACTACAGTCCTCATCAGTGTCTGTGAGTGGTCCGGTACTACAGTCTTCATCAGTGTCAGTGACTGGTCCGGTACTACAGTCCTCATCAATGTCAGTGACTGGTCCGGTACTACAGTCCTCATCAGTGTCAGTAACTGGTCCGGTACTACAAGTCCTCATCAGAGTCAGTGACTGGTTTGGTACTACAGTCCTCATCAGTGTCAGTGACTGGTCCGGTACTACAGTCCTCATCAGTGTCTGTGATTGGTCCGGTACTACAGTCCTCATCAGTGTCAGTGACTGGTCCGGTACTACAGTCCTCATCAGTGTCAGTGACTGGTCCGGTACTACAGTCCTCATCAGTGTCAGTGACTGGTCCGGTACTACAGTCCTCATCAGTGTCAGTGACTGGTCCGGTACTACAGTCCTCATCAGTGTCAGTGACTGGTCCGGTACTACAGTCCTCATCAGTGTCAGTGACTGGTCCGGTACTACAGTCCTCATCAGTGTCAGTGACTGGTCCGGTACTACAGTCCTCATCAGTGTCAGTGACTGGTCCGGTACTACAGTACTCATCAGTGTCAGTGACTGGTCCGGTACTACAGTCCTCATCAGTGTCAGTGACTGGTCCGATACTACAGTCCTCATCAGTGTCAGTGACTGGTTTGGTACTACAGTCCTCATCAGTATCAGTGACTGGTCCGGTACTACAGTACTCATCAGTGTCAGTGACTGGTCCGGTACTACAGTCCTCATCAGTGTCAGTGACTGGTCCGGTACTACAGTCCTCATCAGTGTCAGTGACTGGTCTGGTACTACAGTCCTCATCAGTGTCTGTGACTGGTCCGGTACTACAGTCCTCATCAGTGTCAGTGACTGGTCCGGTACTACAGTCCTCATCAATGTCAGTGACTGGTCCGGTACTACAGTCCTCATCAGTTTCAGTAACTGGTCCGGTACTACAAGTCCTCATCAGAGTCAGTGACTGGTTTGGTACTACAGTCCTCATCAGTGTCAGTGACTGGTCCGGTACTACAGTCCTCGTCAGTGTCTGTGATTGGTCCGGTACTACAGTCCTCATCAGTGTCAGTGACTGGTCCGGTACTACAGTCCTCATCAGTGTCAGTGACTGGTCCGGTACTACAGTCCTCATCAGTGTCAGTGACTGGTCCGGTACTACAGTCCTCATCAGTGTCAGTGACTGGTCCGGTACTACAGTACTCATCAGTGTCAGTGACTGGTCCGGTACTACAGTCCTCATCAGTGTCAGTGACTGGTCCGGTACTACAGTCCTCATCAGTGTCAGTGACTGGTCCGGTACTACAGTCCTCATCAGTGTCAGTGACTGGTCCGGTACTACAGTCCTCATCAGTGTCAGTGACTGGTCCGGTACTACAGTCCTCATCAGTGTCAGTGACTGGTCCGGTACTACAGTACTCATCAGTGTCAGTGACTGGTCCGGTACTACAGTCCTCATCAGTGTCAGTGACTGGTCTGGTACTACAGTCCTCATCAGTGTCTGTGACTGGTCCGGTACTACAGTCCTCATCAATGTCAGTGACTGGTCCGGTACTACAGTCCTCATCAGTGTCAGTAACTGGTCCGGTACTACAAGTCCTCATCAGAGTCAGTGACTGGTTTGGTACTACAGTCCTCATCAGTGTCAGTGACTGGTCCGGTACTACAGTCCTCATCAGTGTCTGTGATTGGTCCGGTACTACAGTCCTCATCAGTGTCAGTGACTGGTCCGGTACTACAGTCCTCATCAGTGTCAGTGACTGGTCCGGTACTACAGTCCTCATCAGTGTCAGTGACTGGTCCGGTACTACAGTCCTCATCAGTGTCAGTGACTGGTCCGGTACTACAGTCCTCATCAGTGTCAGTGACTGGTCCGGTACTACAGTCCTCATCAGTGTCAGTGACTAGTGCGGTACTACAGTCCTCATCAGTGTCAGTGACTGGTTTGGTACTACAGTCCTCATCAGTGTCAGTGACTGGTCCGGTACTACAGTCCTCATCAGTGTCAGTGACTGGTCCGGTACTATAGTCCTCATCAGTGTCAGTGACTGGTCCGGTACTATAGTCCTCATCAGTGTCAGTGACTGGTCCGGTACTACAGTCCTCATCAGTGTCAGTGACTGGTCCGGTACTACAGTCCTCATCAGTGTCAGTGAATGGTCTGGTACTACAGTCCTCATCAGTGTCTGTGACTGGTCCGGTACTACAGTCCTCATCAGTGTCAGTGACTGGTCCGGTACTACAGTCCTCATCAATGTCAGTGACTGGTCCGGTACTACAGTCCTCATCAGTTTCAGTAACTGGTCCGGTACTACAAGTCCTCATCAGAGTCAGTGACTGGTTTGGTACTACAGTCCTCATCAGTGTCAGTGACTGGTCCGGTACTACAGTCCTCATCAGTGTCTGTGATTGGTCCGGTACTACAGTCCTCATCAGTGTCAGTGACTGGTCCGGTACTACAGTCCTCATCAGTGTCAGTGACTGGTCCGGTACTACAGTCCTCATCAGTGTCAGTGACTGGTCCGGTACTAGAGTCCTCATCAGTGTCAGTGACTGGTCCGGTACTACAGTCCTCATCAGTGTCAGTGACTGGTCCGGTACTACAGTCCTCATCAGTGTCAGTGACTGGTCCGGTACTACAGTCCTCATCAGTGTCAGTGACTGGTCCGGTACTACAGTCCTCATCAGTGTCAGTGACTGGTCCGGTACTACAGTACTCATCAGTGTCAGTGACTGGTCCGGTACTACAGTCCTCATCAGTGTCAGTGACTGGTCCGGTACTACAGTCCTCATCAGTGTCAGTGACTAGTGCGGTACTACAGTCCTCATCAGTGTCAGTGACTGGTTTGGTACTACAGTCCTCATCAGTGTCAGTGACTGGTCCGGTACTACAGTCCTCATCAGTGTCAGTGACTGGTTCGGTACTACAGTACTCATCAGTGTCAGTGACTGGTCCGGTACTACAGTCCTCATCAGTGTCAGTGACTGTTTCGGTACTACAGCACTCATCAGTGTCAGTGACTGGTCCGGTACTACAGTACTCATCAGTGTCAGTGACTGGTCCGGTACTACAGTCCTCATCAGTGTCAGTGACTGGTCCGGTACTACAGTCCTCATCAGTGTCAGTGACTGGTCCGGTACTACAGTCCTCATCAGTGTCAGTGACTGGTCCGGTATTACAGTCCTCATCAGTGTCAGTGACTGGTCCAGTACTACAGTCTTCATCAGTGTCAGTGACTGGTCCGGTACTACAGTACTCATCAGTGTCAGTGACTGGTCCGGTACTACAGTCCTCATCAGTGTCAGTGACTGGTCCGGTATTACAGTCCTCATCAGTGTCAGTGACTGGTCCGGTATTACAGTCCTCATCAGTGTCAGTGACTCGTCCGGTACTACAGTCTTCATCAGTGTCAGTGACTGGTCCGGTACTACAGTCCTCTTCAGTGTCAGTGACTGGTCCGGTACTACAGTCCTCATCAGTGTCAGTGACTGGTCCGGTACTACAGTCCTCATCAGTGTCAGTGACTGGTCCGGTACTACAGTCCTCATCAGTGTCAGTGACTGGTCCGGTACTACAATCCTCATCAGTGTCAGTGACTGGTCCGGTACTACAGTCCTCATCAGTGTCTGTGACTGGTCCGGTACTACAGTCCTCATCAGTGTCTGTGACTGGTCCGGTACTACAGTCCTCATCAGTGTCAGTGACTGGTCCGGTACTACAGTCCTCGTCAGTGTCAGTGACTGGTCCGGTACTACAGTCCTCATCAGTGTCAGTGACTGGTCCGGTACTACAGTCCTCATCAGTGTCAGTGACTGGTCCGGTGCTTCGAGTTATTATTATTAATATTACATACAGTTGAAACCAGAAGTTCCCATACACTATACAGTATATATAGACAGATATTTTTCTGTTTTTCTCACTTTCTGACATGAAATCAGAATAAACCTTTCCCGTTTTAGGACAATTAGGATTACAAAAATTATTTATATTTGCCTAAATAATGAGAGAGAATTTTTAAGGCATTTTTATGACTTTCTTTTCCATCCATTTCCTTAGTATTTGGTCCCATCGCCCTTACACTGTATGACTTGGGTCACACGTCTTGGATCTCCTTCCAGAAGCTTCTCACAATAGTTGGTAGGAATTTGGGCCCATTTCTCCTGACAGACCTGGTGTCACTGAGCCATGTTTGGAGGCCGTCTCGCTCGCTCCTGCCTTTTCTATAGGATTGAGATCAGGGCTTTGTGATGGCCGCCCCAAAACATTGACCTTGTTCTCCTTAAGCCACTTTGTCACCAGTTTGGCAGTTGCTCCGGGTCATTGTCCATTTGGAAGACCCATTTCCTCCCAAGCTATAACTTCTTGGCTAATGTCTTGAGATGTTGCTTCAGTATTGCCACATAATGTTCTTTCCTCATGATGTCATCTATTTTGTGCAGTGCACCAGTCCCTGCTGCAGCAAAACAGCCCACAACATGACGCTGCGCCCCCGGGGGTCACAGTTGTGAGGGTGTTCTCAGTCTTACAAGCTTCTCCATTTTTCCTTCAAACGTAACAATGGTCATTATGGCCAAACAGTTCAATGTTAACTTCGTCAGACCACAGGACGGTTCTCCAGATATGAAGCTCTTTGTTCCTGTTGCATTTTTCTGTTTCTTTTGGAGTAATGGCTTCTTCCTGGCAGAGCGGCCTCTCAGCCCAGAGTCAGATATATATATATATATATATATATATACATACATATATATATATATATATATATACACAGCCCAGAGTCAGATATATATATATATATATATATATATATATACACAGCCCAGAGTCAGAGATATATACATACATATATATATATATATATATATATATATATATATATATACACAGCCCAGAGTCAGAGATATATACATACATATATATATATATATATATATATATATATATATATATATATATATATATATACAGCCCAGAGTCAGATATATATATATATATATATATATATATATACACACATATATATATATATATATATATATATATATATATATAACACAGCCCAGAGTCAGATATCTATGGCTTCTTCCTGGCAGAGCGGCCTCTCAGCCCATGTCCATACAGTCCTCGTGACACTGTGGATAATGACACCCTCTTACCAGCTTCAGCATCTTCACAAGGTCTTTTGCTTTAGTTCTTGGGTTGATTTGCACATTTCGTACCAAAGCCCGTCCATCTCTGGGACACAGAACCCGTCACTTCCTGAGCGGTATGATGGCTGAACGTTCCCATCTTGTTTGTACTTGCGTATAATTGTTTGTACAGATGAACAAGGCACCTTTAGGTATCTGGAAATTGCCCCCAAGGATTAACCAGACTTGTGACTTTCCTTCCTGATATCTTGGCTGATTTCTTTAGACTTTCCCATGATGTTACACAAAGAAGCAGTGTGTTTCAGGTGTGCCTTAAAATACATCCACAGGTGTTTCTCTAATTAACTCAGATGTTGCCAATAAGCCTATCAGAAGCTTCCAAAGACATGACATCATCATATGGGCTGTCCCAAATTGTTTAAAGTCATAGTAATCTTATTGTATGGAAACTTTTGACTTTGCAGAAAGTAATAAAAATGCCTTAAAAAATTCTCTGTCTCTCATTATTCTGGCATTTGAAAAATATAAATAATTTTGGTAATCCTAATTGACCTAAAACGGGAAAGGTTTATTCTGATTTCATGTCAGATAGTGAGAAAAACAGAAAAATATCTGTCTATGTATATAGTGGATGGAAACTTCTGGTTTTAACTGTATTATACACTTCTGATAAGACAACATTCAGAGGAGCCGCCCTAATGACTTAGTATTATTAATATTACATGTTATACACTACTGATAATAAGTCATTGGCCGGCTCCTCTTAACGTTGTGTTATTAGTAGTAAATAATATGTAATAGTAATAATAAAAAACCATTCAGAGGAGCCGCCCCAATGACTTATTATTAATATTGCATGTGTTATCAGTAGTGCATAATATGTAATATTAATAATAATTCATTGGGGCGGCTCCTCTGAATGGTTTTTTATTATTACTATTACATATTATTTTACTACTGATAACACAAAATTCAGAGGAGCCGCCCCAATGACTTATTATCATTATTATTAATAATCTCTCGTCCAATGTGCTCTTTGACAGACTACAGTCAGGCTTCAGACCCCATCACTACACAGAAACTGCCCTAACCAAGGTCACTAACGACCAAACTGCCAAAGCCAAACGTCACTACTCTGTCCTCCTCCTCCTCTGTCCTCCTCCTCTGTCCTCCTCCTCGACCTCTCCTCTGCCTTTGACACAGTCGACCATTCCCTCCTGTTAGAAACGCTTTCATCCCTTGGCATCTCAGACCTGGCCCTTTCCTGGATCTCCTCATACCTCACCAAGCGCACATTCAGCGTCTCCCGCTCATACACCACCTCCCCGCCACGCCCTCTTTCTGTAGGTGTCCCCCAAGGCTCCGTCCTAGGACCCCTCCTGTTCTCCATCTACACCCTCGGCCTTGGCCAACTCATAGAATCCCATGGTTTCCATCACCATTGCTATGCTGACGACACCCAAATACTGTATATCTCTCTGGACCAGACATTACCTCCCTGTTGTCCAGAGTCCCAGAATGTCTCGCAGCCGTAGCCTCCTTTCTCTCCTCCCGCTTTCTCAAACTCGACATGGAGAAAACAGAGCTCATCATCTTCACCCCACCTACCTGACCCATCATCATGGTTAATGGAACCACTCTCACCCCAGTCCCACAGGCCCGCTGCCTTCAGATAACCTTAGACTCTGATCTATCCTTCAAGGTGAACAACTAAATCCTCAACACCATCAATCGAATCCGCTCCTTCCTCACCCCTGAAACTACAAAGATGCTAGTCCATGCCCTCATAATCTCCCGCCTAGACTACTGTAACAGCCTTCTCCATGGCCTCCCAGCTAACATTCTCGCCCCCTCCAGTCCACCTTATACTGTGCTGCTCGCCTAATACACCTCTCCCCACGTTCTTCATCGGCCGTTCCCTCTGCCAATCCCTTCACTGACTACCCATCGCCCAGCGAATAGAGTACAAACTACTAACGCTGACATACAAAGCCATCCACAATCTGTCCTCTCCATATATCTCCGACCTAATCTTCCGCTACCTGCCCACACGTAACCTCCGATCCTCCAAAGACCTCCTACTCCGCTCTGCTCTTATCCGCTCTTCACACAATCGTCTCCAAGACTTCTCCCGTACATCCCCCATACTCTGGAACTCATTACCAAGACACATAAGACTGACCCCCACAGTCACAAGCTTCAAGAAGGCCCTGAAGACTCACCTATTCAGGAAGGCCTGCAACCTCCAATAACACTACTGTCACCACACCGCCATCTGTACAGCCTCTACCCCCACCTTCTGTCTCTATCCCTCTTCCCTCATAGACTGTAAGCCCTTGTGGGCAGGGCCCTCTATCCCACTGTGTCAGTGATCACTGCTAGTATTGTAGTTGTTTTGTATATTTTGTGCACCGTATGTAAACCCTCAAATGTAAAGCACCATGGAAATAATATAATAATATACAGCACCATGGAAATAATATAATAATGTACAGAGCACCATGGAATTAATATAATAATGTACAGAGCACCATGGGATTAGTATAATAATGTACAGAGCACCATGAAATTAATATGATAATGTACAGAGCACCATGGGAATAATATAATAAGGTACAGAGCACCATGGGATTAATATAATAATGTACAGAGCACCATGGAATTAATATTATAATGTACAGAGCACCATGGAATATAATAATGTACAAAGCACCATGGAATAAATATAATAATATACAGAGCACCATGAGATTAATATAATAATTTACAGAGCAACATGGGATTAATATAATAATGTACAGAGCAACATGGAATAAATATAATAATATACAGAGCACCATGAGATTAATATAATAATGTACAGAGCACCATGGGATTAATATAATAATGTACAGAGCACCATGAGATTAATATAATAATGTACAGAGCACCATGGAATTAATATAATAATGTACAGAGCACCATGGAATTAATATTATAATGTACAGAGCACCATGGAATATAATAATATACAAAGCACCATGGAATAAATATAATAATATACAGAGCACCATAAGATTAATATAATAATTTACAGAGCAACATGGGATTAATATAATAATGTACAGAGCACCATGGAATAAATATAATAATATACAGAGCACCATGAGATTAATATAATAATGTACAGAGCACCATGGGATTAATATAATAATGTACAGAGCACCATGAGATTAATATAATAATGTACAGAGCACCATGGAATTAATATAATAATGTATAGAGCACCATGAGATTAATATAATAATGTACAGAGCACCATGGAATTAATATAATAATGTACAGAGCACCATGGAATTAATATAATAATGTACAGAGAACCATGGGATTAATATAATAATGTACAGCACCATGGAATAATATAATAATGTACAGAGCACCATGGAATTAATATAATAATGTACAGAGCACCATGGGATTAATATAATAATGTACAGCACCATGGAAGTAATATAATAATGTACAGAGCACCAAGGGATTAATATAATAATGTACAGCACCATGGAATTAATATAATAATGTACAGCACATGGAATTAATATAATAATGTACAGAGCACCATGGAATTAATATAATAATGTACAGAGCACCATGGAATAAATATAATAATATACAGAGCACCATGGAATATAATAATGTACAAAGCACCATGGAATAAATATAATAATAATAATAAATAATAATAATAATAATAATAATAGTCCTTTAATAGTCCCACAATGGGGAAATTCAGTGTGTTACAGCAGCAAAGATAAGCAGATACAAATACAAATACAACATGTACAGGAATATTCCAAGGTGAGAGGCATTACATTGATAGCAGACAGACAGATAGGGCGTAGCAGGGGGGGGGGGATTTAACAGGCAGAGAGATATTTCAGTTCTCTGTGTGTAATGATCTCCGCTTAGGTCGGTGTTGGTTGTACAGCCTAACCGCGGTGGGGAGGAAAGACTTCCGATAGCGCTCCTTCTCACACCTAGGGTGGAGCAGTCGGTCACTGACAGTACTGCTCAGCGCGATCACAGTCTCATGCATGGGATGGGACTTCTTCTTCTGCATGGAGCTCACCACGGACAGTATCCTTCTGTCACCCACCACCTGCACTGGGTCCAGTGGGCTCCCCAGGACAGAGCTGGCCCTTCTAATCAGCTTGTCAAGTTTATTTCTGTCCCTGGTTGATATACTGCTCCCCCAGCAGGCCACTCCAAAGAAGATGGCTGATGCCACTACCGAGTTGAAGAAAGTTCTAAGAAGTGCCCCCCGGATTCCAAAGGCTCTCAGCTTCCTAAGCAGGTAGAGCCTGCTGTGGCCCTTCCTGTACAGGGCCTCCATATGATCTGCCCAGTCCAGCTTATTATTAAGGAGCAAACCCAGGTACTTATAGGTGTTCACAATCTCGATGCCCGTCCCCAGGATGTCCACTGGTTTAGGAGGGCTTCTGCCTTTGCGGAAGTCCACCACCATCTCCTTGGTCTTCCCCGCGTTAATCTTCAGGTGGTTCCGGTGGCACCAGTCCACAAAATCCCGGTTCAGTTCTCTGTACTCCCTGTCATCATCATCTGTGATGAGACCCACTATTGCAGAGTCGTCAGAATACTTCTGTAGGTAGCAGCTGGATGAGTTGCACCTAAAATCTGCAGTGTACAGTGTGAAGAGGAAAGGGGCGAGAACCATACCCTGAGGTGCCCCCGTATTACAGATCACTGTACCTGACACACAGTCTCGGGCTCTCACGTATTGAGGTCGATTTGTGAGGTAGTCTAGGATCCAGTTGGAGAGGTGGTGGTCCACTCCAGCAAGGCCCAGCTTGTCCCTCAATAACCTGGGCTGTATGGTGTTAAAAGCACTGGAGAAGTCAAAGAACATTATTCTCACTGTGTTCCCTGGTTTCTCCAGGTGAGACAGAGCCCTGTGCAGAAGATGGATGATGGCATCATCTACCCCAATGCCCGGCCGATAAGCAAACTGGAGTGGGTCCATAGCGGGGCTCACTAGAGGGCGGAGATGTGTGAGAACCAATCTCTCCAAGATCTTCATCAGGTGGGATGTCAGTGCTACAGGTCTGTAGTCGTTGAGGTCCATAGGGTGGGGTTTCTTTGGAACTGGTACCACACAAGAAGATTTCCATAATTCAGGGACTATTTCCTGCCTCAGGCTCATATTATACATATATGTAATTATACCACACAGCTGGTCCCCACAAGTCTTAATTAGCCTTGCACTGATGTCATCTGGCCCTCCGGCTTTCCTCGCCTTGATCTTTTTCATCTCCTTCCTCACCTGGGCCCGTGTGAAGGTCAGACTGTGGCCAGATAAAGATGGATTTCTGGATTTACTGGTCTGTTGGGAAGTGGCCGCATGGGGAGAAGTCATTGTGGTGGGGGGAGCTGAAGGACATACTGGGGTGGGAGGAGCTGGTGTGTGATCAAATCTGTTGAAGAATAGGTTTAGTTCATTAAGCCAGTTAACATCTGCCTCAATCTGGCAGACAGACTGTTTATGACCCGAAATTGATTTAAGCCCCTCCCAGACCCCCCTTATGTCTTTTCTTTCCATTTGCTTTTCCATTTTTTCTTTATAACTGGATTTTCCCTGCCTGATTTGATGCCTCAGCTCCTTTTGTACTTCCCTCAACCCCTCCTTATCCCTTGTCCTGAATGCCATCTTTTTCTCCTTAAGTAGTGTTTTTATATCAGAGTTAATCCATGGTTTGTTATTGGAGAAGCACCTCACCACTTTTGTGGGTACTGTGTTGTCCACACAGAAGTTAATGTAGTCCGTTATGCAGTGTGTGAGTCCTTCTATATCTTCCCCATAAGAATCCTGCAGAATTTCCCATGCGGTTGTGTCAAAACAATCCCTCAGAGCCTCATCACTCTCCTCGGACCATATCCTCACTGTGCGGGTGACAGCTGGTTCTCTACGTACAAGTGGCTTGTACACAGGTCGGAGATGTACTAGGTTGTGATCCGATCTCCCCAGGGGCGGTAGGGCTGATGAGTTGTATGCCTCCCTCACGTTGGCAAAGAACAAGTCCAGTGTTTTGTTGTCTCTTGTGTGGCAGGTTACATACTGTGTGAAACTGGGCAGTGTGGATGATGGAGAGGCATGGTTGAAATCACCCGACAGAAGAAAGAGGGCCTGGGGGTGCTGAGACTGTAACTGGCTCAGCGTGGCTTGTAGGACCTCGCAGGCAGCGTCAGCTTTCGCAGAGGGGGGGACATATGCAGCTATCACGATGACATGTGATAGTTCCCTTGGTAGGTAGAAAGGTCTAATGCTCACAGCTAATAGTTCAATGTCCTTACAGCAAGTTTGATCCTTAATCACAATGTGCCTAGGATTACACCATCTATTATTCACAAACATTGCCAGCCCTCCTCCTTTCCTCTTACCGCTCTCCCTTGTCCTGTCTGCCCGAAGGAGTTTAAAACCATCCAAGGAGACCAGAGGGTCAGGAGTAACTTCAGTGAGCCAAGTCTCTGTAAGTAGCATCATGCTGCACGCCCGAAACTCCTGATGCTGCCTGGTGAGCGCTGTTAGTTCATCCATCTTGTTTGCAAGAGATCGCACATTGCCCATGATGATGGAGGGAACAGCTGGTCGGTAACGCCTCTTTTTAATCCTCTGAAGAGTTCCTGCTCTGCATCCCCTCACCCGCTTTTTCTTTCTCCAAATCTCACGGGGGATGTGTGACCAGATGGTATGCCCTCCTGCTGTGCCTCTGAGCTGCAGAATTTCCTCTCTTGTATAGACAAAGGAATTGTCTGCATACACAAAAGATCCCATTTTCAAGCAGAACAAAGACAGATAAAAACAAAAAAAAAAAAAAAGTATCACAAGGGTCCAAGTCTTTGTGTGTGTTTCATAGTGCAAAGTCCTTAAGTAGAGAGGTACAAAAACGAGTCATAGAAAGAAAAATAAGATAGAGAGTCTCAGAGCTGCTGTAGCTGGCAGCCACTCCAGCGGCGCCATCTTGGAAAAAAAAACAAAAACCCATATACAGAGCACCATGAGATTAATATAATAATGTACAGAGCACCATGGAATATAATAATGTACAGAGCAACATGGGATTAATATAATAATGTACAGAGCACCATGGGATTAATATAATAATGTACAGAGCACCATGAGATTAATATAATAATGTACAGAGCACCATGGAATTAATATAATAATGTACAGAGCACCATGGAATTAATATAATAATGTACAGAGCACCATGAGATTAATATAATAATGTACAGAGCACCATGGAATTAATATAATAATGTACAGAGCACCATGGAATTAATATAATAATGTACAGAACACCATGGAATAATATAATAATGTACAGAGCACCATGGGATTAATATAATAATGTACAGCACCATGGAAGTAATATAATAATGTACAGAGCACCATGGGATTAATATAATAATGTACAGCACCATGGAATTAATATAATAATGTACAGCACATGGAATTAATATAATAATGTACAGAGCACCATGGAATTAATATAATAATGTACAGTACCACGGAATATAATAATGTACAGAGCACCATGGAATAAATATAATAATATACAGAGCACCATGGAATATAATACTGTACAGAGCACCATGGAATAAATATAATAATATACAGAGCACCATGAGATTAATGTAATAATGTACAGAGCAACATGGGATTAATATAATAAGGTACAGAGCACCATGGGATTAATATAATAATATACAGAGCACCATGGAATTAATATTATAATGTACAGAGCACCATGGAATATAATAATGTACAAAGTACCATGGAATAAATATAATAATATACAGAGCACCATGAGATTAATATAATAATGTACAGCACCATGGAATAAATATAATAATATACAGAGCACCATGGGATTAATATAATAATGTACAGAGCACCATGGGATTAATATAATAATGTACAGAGCACCATGAGATTAATATAATAATGTACAGAGCACCATGGAATTAATATAATAATGTACAGAGCACCATGAGATTAATATAATAATGTACAGAGCACCATGGAATTAATATAATAATGTACAGAGCACCATGAGATTAATATAATAATGTACAGAGCACCATGAGATTAATATAATAATGTACAGAGCACCATGGAATTAATATTATAATGTACAGAGCACCATGGAATATAATAATGTACAAAGCACCATGGAATAAATATAATAATATACAGAGCACCATGGGATTAATATAATAATGTACAGAGCACCATGGGATTAATATAATAATGTACAGAGCACCATGAGATTAATATAATAATGTACAGAGCACCATGAGATTAATATAATAATGTACAGAGCACCATGGAATTAATATAATAATGTACAGAGCACCATGGAATTAATATAATAATGTACAGAGCACCATGGAATAATATAATAATGTACAGAGCACCATGGAATTAATATAATAATGTACAGAGCACCATGGAATAATATAATAATGTACAGAGCACCATGGAATTAATATAATAATGTACAGCACCATGGAAGTAATATAATAATGTACAGAGCACCATGGGATTAATATAATAATGTACAGCACCATGGGCTTAATATAATAATGTACAGAGCACCATGGAATTAATATAATAATGTACAGAGCACCATGGGATTAATATAATAATGTACAGCACCATGGGATTAATATAATAATGTACAGAGCACCATGGAATTAATATAATAATGTACAGAGCACCATGGAATTAATATAATAATGTACAGAGAACCATGGGATTAATATAATAATGTACAGCACCATGGAATAATATAATAATGTACAGAGCACCATGGAATTAATATAATAATGTACAGAGCACCATGGGATTAATATAATAATGTACAGCACCATGGAAGTAATATAATAATGTACAGAGCACCAAGGGATTAATATAATAATGTACAGCACCATGGAATTAATATAATAATGTACAGCACATGGAATTAATATAATAATGTACAGAGCACCATGGAATTAATATAATAATGTACAGAGCACCATGGAATAAATATAATAATATACAGAGCACCATGGAATATAATAATGTACAAAGCACCATGGAATAAATATAATAATATACAGAGCACCATGAGATTAATATAATAATGTACAGAGCACCATGGAATATAATAATGTACAGAGCAACATGGGATTAATATAATAATGTACAGAGCACCATGGGATTAATATAATAATGTACAGAGCACCATGAGATTAATATAATAATGTACAGAGCACCATGGAATTAATATAATAATGTACAGAGCACCATGGAATTAATATAATAATGTACAGAGCACCATGAGATTAATATAATAATGTACAGAGCACCATGGAATTAATATAATAATGTACAGAGCACCATGGAATTAATATAATAATGTACAGAACACCATGGAATAATATAATAATGTACAGAGCACCATGGGATTAATATAATAATGTACAGCACCATGGAAGTAATATAATAATGTACAGAGCACCATGGGATTAATATAATAATGTACAGCACCATGGAATTAATATAATAATGTACAGCACATGGAATTAATATAATAATGTACAGAGCACCATGGAATTAATATAATAATGTACAGTACCACGGAATATAATAATGTACAGAGCACCATGGAATAAATATAATAATATACAGAGCACCATGGAATATAATAATGTACAGAGCACCATGGAATAAATATAATAATATACAGAGCACCATGAGATTAATATAATAATGTACAGAGCAACATGGGATTAATATAATAAGGTACAGAGCACCATGGGATTAATATAATAATATACAGAGCACCATGGAATTAATATTATAATGTACAGAGCACCATGGAATATAATAATGTACAAAGTACCATGGAATAAATATAATAATATACAGAGCACCATGAGATTAATATAATAATGTACAGCACCATGGAATAAATATAATAATATACAGAGCACCATGGGATTAATATAATAATGTACAGAGCACCATGGGATTAATATAATAATGTACAGAGCACCATGAGATTAATATAATAATGTACAGAGCACCATGGAATTAATATAATAATGTACAGAGCACCATGAGATTAATATAATAATGTACAGAGCACCATGGAATTAATATAATAATGTACAGAGCACCATGAGATTAATATAATAATGTACAGAGCACCATGAGATTAATATAATAATGTACAGAGCACCATGGAATTAATATTATAATGTACAGAGCACCATGGAATATAATAATGTACAAAGCACCATGGAATAAATATAATAATATACAGAGCACCATGGGATTAATATAATAATGTACAGAGCACCATGGGATTAATATAATAATGTACAGAGCACCATGAGATTAATATAATAATGTACAGAGCACCATGGAATTAATACAATAATGTACAGAGCACCATGGAATTAATATAATAATGTACAGAGCACCATGGAATAATATAATAATGTACAGAGCACCATGGAATTAATATAATAATGTACAGAGCACCATGGAATAATATAATAATGTACAGAGCACCATGGAATTAATATAATAATGTACAGCACCATGGAAGTAATATAATAATGTACAGAGCACCATGGGATTAATATAATAATGTACAGCACCATGGGCTTAATATAATAATGTACAGAGCACCATGGAATTAATATAATAATGTACAGAGCACCATGGGATTAATATAATAATGTACAGCACCATGGGATTAATATAATAATGTACAGAGCACCATGGAATAATATAATAATGTACAGAGCACCATGGGATTAATATAATAATGTACAGAGCACCATGGGATTAATATAATAATGTACAGAGCACCGTGGGATTAATATAATAATGTACAGCACCATGGAATTAATGGTGCTATATAAATCATAAATAATAATAATAATATAACATGATATATTATATACACTACTGATAACACAACATTCAGAGGAGCCGCCCCAATGATTTATTTGTTATGACCTGGTCTTCGCAGTCTCAGCCTGTTAGGTTCAGGTGCGGAGTGTCTGGATGACATTCTGCGTGTGAATTGTCTGACGCGCGGCAGGGGAATGTTCACACTGGGTGTGCAGTCTCTGCGGTAGCGCTCATACGTGGATCATGTGATGAGTTGCGTCGCTGGTCAGTGCTCTAGTGTGTCTTTGCCTCTGAAGGGGTTAAGTCTCTGCAGTGCTGAGGACTCAGTACAGGTGTGGGCGGCTCAGAGCGCTGCTGTCCCGTTACCTCTCTGACTACTCCTGCTCCCGGCTATATAGTCAGTTTCCTGTGGTTTCCAGAGTGATCTGTCTGCCTGATATTCTGCTATCATCTGAGTCTGAGGCCTGGCCGCTCAGTTATACGTCGCTGCCTATTCATCCTATGTGGATATGTGAGAAGTATTTGAGCACCTTGTACCAAGCATTGCCTGTCCGGGGCGCAGTGAGCCCTGGTCTATTATATACCTCCCAACTTTCAAAGGACAGAAAGAGGGACAAAATACGCAGCCGCGGAAAATTTAGCTACACCCACTTCTACGTTGACTCCTCCCATTCTCATCTATTTTTCCATGTGCTCCCACACAGTATAATACTCCTACAGTCACCCTAACATTATATACCCCCACGTTATAATGTTCCCCTCCAAGTGCCCACAGTATTAAGTCGCTCATCTCATGCCCCTGTTTAAACTTGCGGAAACAAGAGGGGGACATTAAACTGGGTCAGCTGGAGGGTGACATTAAACATTGGGGGTAGTTGGAGGGGGACATTAAACTGGGGGCAACTAGAGGCAGACATGTCCTCCTCCAGCTACCCCGCACGGTTTAATGTCCTCCTTCAGTTGCCCCCAGTTTAATGTCCCTCCATCTTCCCCCAGTTTAATGCCCCCTCCATCTATCACCAATTTAATGCCCCCCTTTATCTGCCACCAGTTTAACTTCCCCCTTCATCTGTCTTCAGTTTAATTGCCCGTTCATCTGCCCCAGTTTAATTGCCCCCTACATCTGCCCTAAATTCCCCCTCTTGCTCACACATGCTTTCTTCTCTCCTCCTTATCTTCGATCACTTTCTGTACCCAACATCACACTGTCACGCAGTATCCAGAATAGCTCTGCCTACACACGAGTCTGATCACATGGTCATGACATCATGGTCATGACGTCATCAAAGGTCCTTTAGCCCACTCAGATTTAGCATCTACCATTTAACCTTTACCCTACCCTAATAAAGTTTAACAGCAAAATACTTCAGGGGAATAGCGGGACAAACTGTAAGCTATGCGGGACCGCGGGACAGCAGTGTGAAATCGGGACTGTCCCGCCAGAATCAGGACGGTTGGAAGCTATGCTATTACTGCTTGGGAGTTTGGACTTTTGTAGGGTTTTTGTGTGATGTAAGTTCTGTTTCTCCTCTCCCTTTGCATATTGTCAGTGTTGCTGTGATTCACGTTTATTCTCTGCTCTATACTTTGTGTTTCCTCATATTCACCGTTAGTCCAGTCGGACACCTGGGTGGGGCTTTCTCTTTATCTAGCCGGACGCCTGGGCGGGGCTTTCTCTGTATCTAGCCGGACATCTGGGCAGGGCTTTCTCTGTATCTAGCCGGACACCTGGGCGGGACTTTCTCTGTATCTAGCCGGACACCTGGGCGGGACTTTCTCTGTATCTAGCCGGACACCTGGGTGGGGGCTTTCTCTGTATCTAGCCGGACACCTGGGCGGGGCTTTCTCTGTATCTAGCCGGACACCTGGGCGGGGCTTTCTCTGTATCTAGCCGGACACCTGGGCGGGGCTTTCTCTGTATCTAGCCGGACACCTGGGCGGGGCTTTCTCTGTATCTAGACGGACACCTGGGCGGGGCTTTCTCTGTATCTAGCCGGACACCTGGGCGGGGCTTTCTCTGTATCTAGCCAGACACCTGGGTGGGGCTTTCTCTGTATCTAGCCGGACACCTGGGTGGGGCTTTCTCTGTATCTAGCCTCTAGTTTCAGGTTTTCTGTTTCTCCGGCTGTGTTCTGCCCTCTCAGGTTAGTTAGTCGGGCCCACGGCTACTTCTAGTGTGCGGGGCAGGGATTAGGAGTATCGCACACGAGTTATTACACACTGATCATTATACTGAGTATTTTGTATTCTTTTGTGTTTTTCTTTATATACTTGACTGAGAAGTTATCAGTCAGGGCCAGAACCTGGTCAGAGATCCCCAGATCATATTATTATTATTAATATTACATATTATACACTACTGATAACACAACATTCAGAGGAGCCGCCCCAATGACTGAATCCAAATGTATGAACCAAATCCACTGAATGATTCCTATGGAGAAGGCGATTGTTACAGGGTGACGCTCTCTTACGGTCAGTAAATGATAGGCTTGTCGCGCTCCTTCTTCTCGGGTCTTCGCACCCTGGTTTGGAGTTGTTGGTTTTGTTTTGCACTGTGACGTTCTTCCTCTTCATCGCCTCCAGTTATCGTTTTATGCATTTCGGTCACCTGCCTCATAATTCTCACGGCTATTTGACCTGTATAGTCTTCTTTAACTGCAAGATGTTTTGCACTTCCTTCTATTCCCCTTATGTGTAAGTTTTTCCCATATAATATAAGGCGTTTCTTCAATATGCCAAATTGCAACCTGATATTCTCTGCATTCAGGAATCCTATTTCTCCCCCATCTTGTTCCCTCCTGTTACACCCATATTGGTCATGCCCCTAATCAATCTAAGAGCAGGGTAGAAGCGGTCTTCTTAGCAGGAATTCTGTCCCCCTTTAAGTTGTTTCTATGACAGTAGACCCTTGTAAGATGGAGAAACAGCCCTCATGTTGTGAATGTACCTGATTCTGTAAGTAATTTTTTTTTTTTTTTTTATAAACTGACATTTGGTTGTTTGACCACAAGAGGCCACTGTTACCTCAGAAAGGGGAAAAGACTGTAATTCTGTAATTCCCTGGAGTAGTGACGTGGAGACCCTGTTCTGCAGAGGTGGAGCTACAAGGAGGAGCAGAGTTTGAGTGGCAGCCATCTTGGGAGTGTGCTTTGAGCTTTAGAAGAAGGAGAATTCCTAAGGGATCCGAAATATAGCAAGGTGGAGCTGAAGCAGAGACTGTTCCAGGGTTTGTTCAGACAGCACCCTAAGTTGAAGATTGCTATCAAGGACCCGGCTGAGTAGTGGCCCTGTCAGTGAGATCACAGGTTTTCTGGATGAGCCCTGCTTACAGCTGTTCCAGACAAAGGCTAAAGGTACCCCACAGACCCGGGTCAGTGAGAGGAGTAATCGTGCACGCACCGCATTATGTTTTTGGCGCCAAATTGCTTGGAACTGAGTAAGGGCCTGTAGTTAGACTAGTTAGGCATCCTCATCTTCACAGGCCACACTACTGGTGAATTATCTACCTATTCCGTAGTAAGGACTAAGACTCAGAGAGTTCTATAGACTTGTAACTCTCAGAGAGGAGCTTCTGAGGGAGTCTAGAAGCGATATCTTATACGTTGTCACATTTCTTTGGCTTGCAAGCTGACCTACTATGATATTTACTCAGTTATACTTTGTATGTGGGGAATAGGGGTATTGTGATAAGTGTGTAAGCTCTTGTGTTATACCGCCGGTGCCTCTATCACACTCACTGAATTGTTCCTGTGACTAGGGTGATAAAAAGGTAACAAGTGGCTGGTTAGCAGCCTGCAGATAGATAAAAGCTTGGAGGATATTGGAGGCGCACGTTAGAGGGCAGTGGACTGATTGTTGCACCTTTCTCAGCAAGGGCAGTTGGCAGGTTACTCTTATGGAGCCTTCACTAAATACTGTACATAGGACATATTTGGTCCCCTATAGATTGTGTGGTTTTTACCCTACGGTCTCCCCCTCCCCCCTTTGTTTCTGCTCTGGGCGATATTCTTCATATCTGGTGGATCTGCACATTCATCCATAGGATAGCACAAAGACACCTAGAACAATCTATCCCACCCATCTTTCTACTAGGCCTTAAGGTAACTAATTTTTGATTCGTACAATATCAACTATTTCAGTATACAGTATATTGATGGCAGTGAGAATCCATATCGCTTCCAACTGGAAGAAACTAAGTCTTTCTTTGAAGGAGGTCACTGGCTGTGTAGACACGGTCATGCTCCATGAGAAAATCAATGCCACCATCTCCGATTCCCACCCTCATTTCGATAAGGTCCTTGGGTTACCAGGTCCAGTGTCCCAGGCCTATCATATTGTCTCCAGCTTGGATATGTTATTGGGTGCGTGTGTTTCGTTTTTCCCTAGGCAGGGTCTTTGGTTCCCCTTCCCGACCTCTGCTCCCAGGTGCTGTTAACCCCTACCGCTCATGCTTGTTACCGCTCATGCTTGTTACCGCTCATGCTTGTTACCGCTTGTGTTTGTTACTGCAGCTTTTCCCCCCTTTGTACTCTGTAAGCTTTCCCTTACTGTGTTATCTTCTGTACGTTTCGCACTATGGACGGTTTATGCCACTGTCACTTGTAAGTAACTAAGGTCAGTAAATGGTTTTTGGATCGTCTTCTCCGGAGACTCTGACAGTTTCTTTGCCTTGTGTTTTTCTAGGACCGGACCCCCCTGTTCTAGGTTCTGCACCTCTCTTGTTGTTCATTTTGGGGGTGAACTTGTATTCTGTTTCTAAACGGACCTCATGTATGGTATGTAATGTAGGATTTTCCCGATTCTCCTCCTTTTATAACGGTTGTTGCTCCCAAGTGTGTTAATAATCAAATTATTGATAAAAATAATTCAAAAGTTTCAAACAATAAAAACATTCTGAGTTGCCGCATTCTGAGACCCAGAACTTTTTCATATTTCCGTATATGGGGCGGTGTATGACAAAGTTTTATGCAGTTTTTTTTATTTGGACCATTTTGGGGATGTCTGTTGTTTTGATCGCTTTGTATATCATTTTTTTTAGGGAGATGAAAAGGCAGAAAAGGGCGATTTGGCTATTTAGATGTTTTTTTCCTGAAGGGTCGCTGACGGTATGGGATAAACATTTACATGTATCTATTTTTCGGGTGTTTTTGAAGGCAGCGATACCTAATGTGCTTATGTTTGACTTTATTTTTTATTTTTGATCTAGTGAAAGCGGCGATTTGAAGTTTATTTGATATACATTTCTTTTTTTTTTTTTTAAATTTGACTTTTTTTGCCATTGTGGGAGGGTCTGATCACTGGTACGATATACTACAATACTCATGCATTGCGGTATACTGAGAACTCCCCTCACGTATATTACAGGCTGTCAGTATGGCGGGTGTCATAGAAATATGGTGAAGACAGACCTGGGAGATTTCATTCCTTTTCACCCTTGGTAGCACAAATATATGGGTTACATTTCTACACCCCCCCCCCCCTCCGTCTTCTACAATATAAGAGCACATAGGGTTAATTAGCAATTAAAGACAACCAATGAGGAGATTACCCATACAACCCCCCTGAGATGAGACAGGCGCGCATTGTCTGGCGTGTATTTTCTCTTCTGCCACTTTTCTTTGGCTGCAGCAGCTCCTGCATTCTCCTGCACGTGTTGGGGTTTGGTGCCTGCGCTCCCATCTTGTATTGGGGAGGGGTCCTCCTCCACTAGTGGTGATGCCCCATTACAGCTCTCCTTATCTTTTCAGTGACAGGTATTCCTCACCTTATGTGGTTTCGAGTCACCGCCATGTGCATGCGCTCAGAGAGGCGGAGGGGGCGGAGCTTCTTCCTGCTCTGTGTCATCACTCTGTGACACTTGGGCGAGGGGGCGTGTCTTACTGAGTCCTGCTCTCACTGCCTATTTAAGTAGCTGCCACTATAGTGATGTTGAGCCTTACCTCCTGCTTACCCCTGCGCAGCCCTAAGGTGTTGCTTCTTGCTGCTCCCCGCCATATTGCGCAGTGGTGCTAAAGTCTCTCCCTTCTAGGAAAGGCAGCATAAGATCAGACCCAGACTCTGCTCCACCTGCCTGCAGCCTATGACTGTTCTGACACCTGTGCAGACTTGGCTTCGCCTTCTAGAGTTGGTACTAGTGAGCACCTCACCTGGTTCAAGTCTCAGCTTTCTCAAGCCTTTAGGCTAACACCCCGCATAGCAAAACACAGCAAAAAGACGCAGCGGAAAAAACCACAGCAGAAACGTATTGTGTTTTATCTGCAATGTTTTTCATTGCATTTTCACAGAGTTTTCCTCTGTGGACTTTCTGCTTCTATTGTACCTACGCAGAGACCATCAAACTGGACTCTACTCTACACTCTTTTCAGGCAGAAACCCAGTGGACCTCTTTATAGTGACTAGTGATAAGTCACCTATTCATTTCTTTTTAATGTTCTCTTAAGCGGTGTGATGATAAGAGCCCCAGATATGTATTTCTTGTACTACTACTCGCTCATATTGTGTGGTTCCTGTCTGTTATCAGCCATTTGGTCATAGACTTGAGAAATGTAGTATGTTGGCTCTTTAATCAACAACCCTTTGTAGTCCAATTTATAGCTCCATTTGCATACCTTTGTTACACTCATTGTCACAGCAGGGGGGGAGTCCCTGCAAGGATGTGGTGGGGGAGCTCTGGGCACTCCAGGCCCAGACGTCATGGCGCCGATGGCCCTAACAAAAGGATTATGGTTTTATGACCATATCTTCACTGGGGAACCTCTTATAGGCACCCCAATAAATTCCCCAGATGCGTCAGATCAAGGCGCAAGGTCAAACTAGTCACGGTTAAAAGCCCAGAAAAGGTCCAGACACTGATCTCCTTACCCAAAGGGGATTGGGGTGTCATCCTTGGGGTCTACACGTTGGGGATCTCACCATGAACCCTATCATACCTCCTGCCCGACTACCGTAATTGAGCGAGGAAGTATAATGAAATATGATTCTGAGGGATTTAGAAAGGAGGGAAGGGCTCTTCTTCCTGGTGATATCACTTAGGGAGGAGACCTTTTTAGTTAAAAGTTCTCAGACCAGGAAGAGGGGTCTCTTTTGTCTTTGTTGTTCCTGGAGGAGATGTGAGGGCATGTCATGGTGTAGACTCCAACCATGTGACCTAAACATGCGGCCTAGCATTGAGGTCTGAGACTCTTTGTTATCCTGGAAGAGCTGTAACAGCATGTAGGAGACACATGCTTTGTAACTTGCTTAAGACAGAACCCTGAAGCCTACCACATGGGCTCAGAGAAACGGATTATCTACTTGTTCTGGTAATTTTATATGTTCTTCTTCTGCTGAAAGCCACCCGGATAGCACTGCCCACGCATTGTTTTGGACTAAATCTAAGTACGCGCCCTGAGCTCAACCTCTGGAGCCCAGAGAACCAATCACAGGCTTGTGTTGGTAATATTTCCTTTTCTTCTGTTTATTCCCATTTTTATTTTGCGCACCGTGTCAAGTTGCTTTTCACTTGTATTTGCTTGCTAACCACTACATGTATTCTCTGTATGTGTTAAGTGTCTAGTACCGACCCGTTTAGGGGTTAATAAATATATAAAATTTTGAAAGCTCGTTTTGTATTATCCTATGGGCCCAGAACACTCACTGGTGGTGGGTGTGAGGTAAATGAAGCAATCTCAGGTGTGCCGAAAGCGATTTCGGTAGGACAAGATCCTTCACAAGCGGGTTTACGCTTTTTAAGCGAATTGAGTTTTCGTTTTTTGGGTTCCCAAGTGGACCTGAAGAACAGAAACCTGAGTATAGGTGTAAACCGAGAGTCAGTACAATGTAATTGTAACTATAGTAACAGTATGAGGGAGATACTATTACTTGTGGGGGGTCACTATTACTGTACTATCTCCAATATAGTGAGAAGGATCTCATCCACACATGGTGAGCTGCTCACCATTCATCCATCGTACTGTTAGAACAGAGGAACACAGAACGTGAATTTGAGATATAGGCCAAAGATTTAAAACAACGATTCCGGAAAAGAGGATACTCTGGGGCTGACATAGAACAAGGATATCAAAGAGCTAAAAACTCCAGTAGAACAACGCTACTAACTTTTAAAAAACGTGAGCCCAAGCAATGGAAATGAGATTGATTACCAACTTTCATAGCCGATGGAGAGAATTTAGACAAGTGGTAGATCAATTTTGGCCAATACTTAGACAAGATAAAGATTTAAAACCAATTCTGACAAAAGGAGTGACAATCACAGCGAAGCGAAGCAAAAATTTTGAGAGATATGATGGTCAAGAGCCACTATGTGCCACCAATATCAAAAATGATCTTCTTGGGCAAGGGTCCCAAATGGGCTTCATCACCATGTGGAAACTGTTTCGCGTGCAGATATATGTAGAAAACCTATACCCTTACTAACTCCCAAGGTAATCAACAGTACAAAGGTGTACTCTCAGTAAACTGCAGAAGTAAGGGTGTCATTTACTATTTGGAATGCCCGTGCGGTTTGATTTATATTGGAATGACATCTCGAGAGGTACGTGTGAGAATTTTGGAACACGTGAGGGATATCCGGAAGGCGGTTGAACCATCGAATCAAATGACTACCCTAAACGTGAAACCTGTTGCGAGACATTATAGAGAACGTCATACACAAGACAGTGTAAAGGTAAAAATCATAGATCAGGTTCGATTGGGTAATAGGGGCGGTGACCTTGTCACCAGACTCCTACAAATTGAGACCAAGTGGATAGTGACATTAAATACTATGTCACCCCATGGTCTCAATGAGAAATTAAGTTTTGGGTGTTTCTTATAAATACTTTTGATAGTGGAACCGTGTTCTCAAGAATGAGGTCAGTTCTGGGCCTATTTTATAGACACAGGGGATGGTGGAGTCCATGGTTTACCATTTTCATATATTTCTGTATGTCCATACTACGTAGGATGATGGGTGGTCCATCATTGTAGGGTATCATTGGTATTTTATTGGTGTGGGGGTGTCATGAGGGGTTAGGGCCCATTGTTATTTGAATGGGATTGGGGGATTCTTTGGTCCAGTATCAAGGAATATTTGTTGATTTTTAACATATTTGGTATGTGATCTAATCTTATTTTGACCTCCCCTTTCTTTAGTTTCTGCATGATCAGCGATGGAGGAACTTCGCGAACTTCCTTATGGGATCTGGAGGATCTTGAGGATATTAGGAATCAGCAAGAATCTGTTATTATATTCCATTGTTGAATTACATGAATTAATGAGGATAATTATTTTTTTTTTTCACTATTCCACCATCACTAGACTTATTTCACTAATTTTATTTATTTAGTGGTTTATTTCAGTATGTATTATGCTTTTTGGAGGGGCAGGTGGGAAGGGGGGACTTAAATTGGGGTGAATACATAAATAAAAAATAAAAGGGGGGTGGTCAACACTTTTTTATATTTATAATCTACTTTTTATTGCATATTCATAGACATTGAATGTTGTTTATAATCCTCAGCATTGTTATTGAGAAAGGAAAATTTTCTTCACACATATATATATATATATATATATACAGACATTTTTATTTTTTTTTGCAGAAAAATAATTAATTATTTATATCTGAGAACATAAACAACAGATTGTGTTCTATTGATATATCATACTTTTACATCTGTCCTGTCCGGAATACATGTTATATAATCTGTGTGAATAATAGGACTATATGTGTTAGTTTGATGTTCCTCTATCCTAACATTACCAGGGATGGTGAGCAGCTCACTATGTGTGGATGAGATCATTCTCGCGATATTGGAGATTGTTTCTATTAGGAGGAGAGTACTCTTGTGTTATTTATATGGGAATATCGTATTGCGCATGCGTGAGGTTTCGGAGATGTGTGATGTCACAAGAACTAGTCACAGTGTGTTTAGGACTGATAATGGCGCCATTATCCTTAGGTAATTAGACTCAGATGTTTATTTTGCTTTATATGGACCCTGATATGTGACCTCCATGGTGCAGCCCCCTGACGAAGCGGGAACGAAACGCGCGTTGGGGCTCCAGGTGGAGGTGACGGCGCTCCTACAGGTAGTTCTATTCACATGAACATCTTGTGGTAAGGAGGGCTGATACATTTCTGGCATGCTATTATTGCTTATTGATTTCTATACATAGACATCAGATTAATTGTATATGTTTCACATACTTGATGCATGCAGGGTATATGTACTTTTTGTACCTGATAAATTTGCTATATACACAAATAAACGTATCCAGGTGTTAGAATGGCCAAGTCAAAGTCCAGACCTGAATCCAATCGAGAATCTGTGGAAAGAGCTGAAAACTGCTGTTCACAAACGCTCTCCATCCAACCTCACTGAGCTCCAGCTGTTTTCCAAGGAAGAATGGGCAAGAACTGATAGAGACAACCCCAAGCGACTTGTAGCTGTAATCGCAGCAAAAGGGGGCGCTACATAGTATTAACTTAAGGAGGCCGAATAATATTGCACGCCCCACTTTTCAGTTTTTTATTTTTTACAAAAGTTTAAAATAACCAATAAATTTCGTTCCACATCACGATTGTGTCCCACTTGTTGTTGATTCTTCACCAAAAAATTTAAATTTTATATCTTTGTTTGAAGCCTGAAATGTGGCAAAAGGTTGAAAAGTTCAAGGGGCCGAATACTTTCACAAGGCACTGTAGCACTATATATAATATATGTGGCTCATTGTGATAGACCTGTATGTGAGAGCCGTGACCTTGCCTTTCTTATATGTTTTTTAACATGTTTTTAATAGAAAATGTTGTTCTTGTATGGTAATAAATTTGTAATATTTTTGCATTATCCAGTGGTTATGTGATTATATATAGTGCTGCCATTTCTGATAGGTATCATATGGTACACAATAGGTTGGAGACCGCTCATATATAGTAAAAGGAAAACCCTAAAAGTGCAGCGGACAGGACCAGAAGGACAAAGATGTAATTATCAGCAGTGACCACGAGATGGCAGCAGAGGATCAGACCTAACACTGTATATTCTGTATACTCCGCAGTGAGCAGGGGCACCAGTGTCCTAGATCTAGATCCAATGGGGGACACCTCTGTGTATATCAATTACTGACAGTAATATCTGGGGAAAAATCATCAGGACTGAAGGCAACGACAACCCTCCTGTATGAGAGATATAGACGTGGAGGATGAGGGTAGTAGTTGTAGTCAATAGTAGGCCAAAGACATTAAACCAACTCCTTCAGCCCACCTCCCAAGATGGGACAAGGCTGAGGGGTCTGCAATGTACATGATGGTGGTAGTAGTAGTTTCCCCATTGTCCTCTCCTGAGCCAGTGATGGTAAGAGCAGGAACAAGTCAGGACTCAGACAGCCCAGATGAGCCAAGGTGTAACTCTACTGAGGTAATAGCGACAGATGCAGCTTCTCTGATGGGGGTAGTAGTACAGGAGGACTGTGGATGATGGTATTGGACTTTGTAATGTTTGTCCACAACAAGGGATTGATACAAGTCCCAAGGATCGCAAGTACCTGTGCACCTCAACTACCCTTCCAACATTTTCTTTCCTCTCAGGGGCTGAAAACAAAAATCTCCCCTGTCTCCGGGCTGTAGCATTGGTGATGTTGGGCTAAGGTTCTGATAAGGACCCGCCACATTACCCTCAGGGACTGCAATGGTCACTCTCAGTGGTGAGGTCTCAGCTAGACTCATCTGACTTGGGGACTATGGCTCCTCCACTTACCGCAGTCAACAGTTGGTTGGACTGGACCAAGTTCCCCTACAAAGAAGGGCTATGGTGAGGTACACCCCTGCAGGAATGCCCCTGATCGATCACACAGCACCGGTCTCCTCCACTAGCTCCAGTATGTCGTCACCCAATATCCAGGTCTCCATATCCAGGATCAGGCCCTTGACAGTCGGGGGATGCAACATCATGTGTAGCAGTCTCAGCAAAGACACTGTTATGATAGGATCTCTAGAGCAAATATCAGAAATTGCAGGGACTGGCTGACAACAGAGAGCAGTAGAATACGCTGTTTAAATCTTACTGCATTGAGAGTTAGATCCCAGACACCCAAATGTCTGAAAAGCAGATTTCTAGTAAGAAGCCAAAGGTCAATATAGAGCAGTCCGGCACAAACAGTCAGGGTATGGAGCCGCACTAGGTACAAGCAAATAGCAGGCACCTGTCGGAGGAGGAAGAGGGTTTATATATCCCTCTTCAGCTACTGAGGACCAGCCTAGGAGAGGCATGAAGACTACAGAAGCTTCACAGGTTGGCATGGTAACCTTAAAGCAACAGCAGCTAAACTGAGATGCCTGACAGTAACCCCCACCCCTCTTTTATGAGGGGCCACCAAACTCTGGACCAGGTTTTCCTATCTAGTAGCTCTGTATGAACAGAGCAAGCCGGAACCCAAGTGCGTTCTTCTGGTCCATACCCCTTGGAGAACAATAGCTAAATCTATGCGAGTTAAGGAATCTCTAAAGCTCAAATTCTAGATCCCCTTCCTTTTATAGGAGAGGGAGGTTTATGGGGCGGGGCAAACGGCGGCAAATATTTCTCAACCAAAGATTTATGAAAAACATGTTAGATGGAGGAAAATATAAATGTAAAGACACAGGATTAACAACCTTAAAGATTTCATGTCAAGACCAAAAACCTAGAACCAAACTTAAGACTTAGATTTTTAGTAGAGCCAGTCCCAACCCCCACCCCCAGCAAAAACAGCACCTGCTGAACGTCTTGTGTACATAAATTTCTTAGAAATTAAGTCTGAATTCTTCAGCTTGGACTAAACCTGAGACCAAACAGAATTTATCTGACTCCACATTAACTTTTGGACGGTCAGTAATTAAGGACAACGAACTAAAACGAGGATGAAATCCCGAATTACAGAAGAATGGCGAAGTCTTCAGAGAGCCGCGATGATGATTATTAGCAGAAAATTCTGGTAAAGTTAAGTTGGTGACCCCTCAGTCCGATTATCAGTAACACCTACCATGTGATCTCCAGTCATTGGTTCAAGCGTTCTGTCTGACCATCGTCTCAGGGTGAAGGGAGAGGAAATGGATAATGACATCCCCAATTTAGTACCAAAGGCTTTCCAAAATTTAGAGACCAATTGAACACCCCAGTCATAGACTACATTACCCGGAATACCAGGTAAGCAAACAACATGGTCAATGAATAATCTGGAGACAACTTCGGGAGATTATATAAAGGAATAAAATGACAGATCTTACTGAAATGATCTACAACTACCCAGATGAGAGACTCCCCCCCCCAGACATAGGCAGATCAGTAATGGAATCCATCCACAGATGGGTCCATGGAAGGTCACCCACAGGACAGACCCGAGGAGTCTTAGCCCGAGCACAAGTATCTCAGGCAGAGACCTAGGTTATGATACCACAAGACACCATTGCCCACCAGTAAAGACGAGAAACTAATCTTTCAGTACCAGAAATTCCTGGAAGACCACACAAAAGGAAATCGTGTAATTCATTCAACAATCTAAGTCTAAAACGGGGAGGTAGAAATAATTTACCCTCTGGGGTATTTTCAGGGGTCATTGCTGATTTTCCCCGATCTCAGAAGATCAGAGAAGATCGGTTCAGGATCAGGGGCTTGGGAGGAACAAAAACCCTGAGACAAGGCATCAGCCTTAACATTGTACACCCAGGTCTGTAGATTACCACAAAATCAAACCTGGTATAACAATGTCCACCGCACCTGTCTGGGGCTGAGTCTCTTGGCTGATTCTAGAAAGGTGAGTCTTACGGTCAGTGAGAGCTGTAATCTTAGGTCTACCTCCCTCTATAAGATGACGCCAGGGGCAGATTGGCCATGTATATCATTGGGAAAATTCCCGGTGGGCCAACTGGAATATGAGCCGCTGGGCTGGTAAGCTACCTGCCCCAAAGCCCAGCCCTTACCCTGACTATGTCTGCAAAGAACAGTCTGGTGGCCCCAGCTCTATATATTCAGAGCTGCACTGAGTAGGTGTTGGATGAACCTCGCGAGATTAGAAGCGCAAGGGTCGCCCAGTGGATTGAAGAGGTCCGAACCGAAATGGCTGTTATGTTCTGGGATCTCTTCAGACCTGCAGAGTATAATATGCTGAGGCCTTGTGGAGGTGACTATCATAATAAATAGTAGTACTCATCTCTCCTGGGCTCCGGTGCGGGTCTTCTGGCCTCTTTTGGTCTTAGAGACGTCATGAATGAGGTCAGAGACTGCTGAGGCCCAATCACAGCCCATGCACGTGGGGTACATAAATTCTGAGGACTGAAGTACGGTGCGCAACCAAACAGGCTACAGCAGCGACACACAGCACCAGGGAATTAATTATTCTTTTTTTATATTACACCGGCCCCGGGCCTCTCCAGAGTTTGTCCAAATCCTGAGAGCTTCTAGATTGTGGAGTAAGCGGGCAGTGAGCGTGATGGTGGCGGCTGCACCTACAGAGTAATGGCTGCTCTGACCCCACTTACATAGGACTGCTGCCGTTACATACACACGTGGACAAAATTGTTGGTCCCTCCCTCGTTTAATGAGAGAAAACCCCTCAATGGTCACAGAAATAACTTGAATCTGACAAAAGTAATAATATATAAAAATTCTATGAAAATGAACAAATGAAAGTCAGACATTGCTTTCCAACCAGGCTTCAACGTGAAACAGGCCTGGACAGAAATGAGGGTTCCCTTAATATTTAGTTGCACAACCTTTTGAGGCAATCCTTGCAATCAGACGATTCCTGTAACTGTCAATGAGACTTCTGCACCTCTCAGCAGGGATTTTGGCCGCTCCTCATGAGCAAACTGCTCCAGTTGTCTCGGGTGTGAAGGGTGCCTTTTCCAGACGGCATGTTTCAGTTCCTTGCAAAGATGCTCAATAGGATTTAGGTCAGGGCTCATAGAAGGCCACTTCAGAATAGTCCAATGTTTTCCTCTTAGCCATTCTTGGGGTTTTTTAGCTGTGTTTTGGGTCATTATCCTGTTGCAAGACCCATGACCTGTGACTGAGACCAAGCTTTCTGACACTGGGCAGCACATTTCTCTCTAGAATCCCTTGATAGTCTTGAGATTTCATTGTACCCTGCACAGATTCAAGACACCCTGTGCCAGATGCAGCAAAGCAGCCCCAGAACATAACAGAGCCTCCTCCATGTGTCACAGTAGGGACAGTGTTCTTTTCTAGATAGGCTTCATTTTTCCGTCTGTGAACACAGAGCTGATGTGCCTTGCCAAAAATTTTGATTTTTGTCTGTCACTAGGACATTCTCCCAGAAGCTTTGTGGCTTGTCAACATGGAGTTTGGCAAATTCCAGTCTGGCTTTTTTAGGATTTGTTTTCAGCAATGGCGTCCTCCTTGGTCGTCTCCCATGAAGTCCACTTGGCTCAGACAATGACGGATGGTGCGATCTGACACTGATGTTCCTTGAGCTTGAAGTTCACCTTTAATCTCTTTAGAAGTTTTTCTGGGCTCTTTTGTTACCATTCGTATTATCCTTCCCTTTGATTTGTCATCAGTTTTCCTCCTGCGGCCACGTCCAGGGAGGTTGGCTACAGGCCCATGGATCTTACATTTCTGAATAATATGTGCAACTGTAGTCACAGGAACATCGAGCTGCTTGGAGATGGTCTTATAACCTTTACCATGCTTGTCTATAATTCTCTTTCTAAGCTCCTGAGACAAGTCTTTCCTTCGCTTCCTCTGGTCCATGTTGGTACTCACCATGTCACCAAACAGCACAGCGAGTATCTGTAGCCCTATATACAGGCCACGGACTGATTACAGGATTGTAGACACCGGGGATGCTAATAGTGGCCACACCTTGATGTCCCTTTGGTCACATTATTATCAGGGGAACCCTCATTTCTGTCCAGGCCTGTTTCATGCTGAAGCCTGGTTGGAAAGCAATGTCTGACTTTCATTTGTTCATTTTCATAGAATTTTTATATATTATTACTTTTGTTAGATTTCAGTTATTTCTGTGACCATTGTGGGGTTTTCTTTCATTACATGAGGGGGGGGCACCAACAATTTTGTCCACGTGTGTATAAGAGATTATATACTGCCTGAGAGTAATATAGGGACAAGAATCTCTCACATTGAGGAGAGCACCAGTGAAGGTGTGTAGAGATTTTAATTGCCTTTTGCCCTCTACTTAGCATCTACATATCACAAGGCATTATGGGAAAGGAGCTGGGGAGCTCATGCGCCCTCTGTTGGATGTAACAGATCCTCAACTTGCTTTTGACTCACCGAGCCTTGAGGCAGCAAAAGGGATTTTAGCCAAGCCAATTTCACTTATCTGCATACAGCGAGTAATATATACAACCATAGCAATAAGAGATTATATACTGACTGAGTAGGCATTTTTATCTAACACCTTAGTGGTATATTTGTTGAGATACAATCACGGTCACTAAGCAAAGAAACAAAAAGACAAGACCGCGCAACCAATAGTGCAATACCGTCAATTAGGCGGAACAGATGTAATGGTAAGGTATACTGCTCACCTTGTGGGCTTGTGGATAGGTCACAACTCCCTGTAGTGCAGAATCATGTATATGTGGACATCAAGGATGGGCAGCCGCTGGAATTCCATCACAAGGACTTGTACATCACAATGCAGATGAGGACCACAACCACAATATTATCCAAATCCAGGTAGATATGGAATGTGGAAAAAATCCACGCTTACCCAGGTGTGTCCTGCTTCCAATAAAGGATTCTTTTGAAGACTCCTGGGTAAGGGTGGGTTCACACCTGCGCTTCAGTCCGTCCGTTGCCAATATGAGTGAAAATCTCAGCGAACGGGATTGGCATCGTATACCGACAGGTTAGCGACGTATTGGTTAGAAACCGATTCATTTGAATGCGTTTTTAAAGCAATGTGCGGGTGTGCGCTTACACCCTCTGCGCTGCGAAGCCGATTTTTTTCGTCGGACACGAAGTCCTGCATGTCCAACTTTGTTTCCGACGAAAAAAAAGGATTCGCAGCGCAGAGGGTGCAATCGGACACCCACACATTGCTTTAAAAACCCATTCAAATGAATGGGTTTTTAACCAATGCGTCGCTGACCGGTCTGTATCCGATGCCAATCCCATTCGCCGAGATTTTCACTCGGATTGGCAACAGACGGACTGAAGCGCAGGTGTGAACCCACCCTAAGCGCAAATTTTTCCCACATTCCATACCTACCTGGATTTGGATGATATTGTGGTTGTGGTCCTCATCTGCATATTGATCACAGTCATTATCAATCGTAGATGTGTTCACCTCTATTAATGTGATATATATATATTATATATAAGTTATAATTTATAGGGGTGGAAATTGACCCTTATATAACCCTATATGGGACTCTCTTTCCTCATAAGGTTGAACACATCCCAGAATGACTAGGACTGTATTTTCCTCTGATCAAATCTTATTGTGTCAGTGACATCAGCACATATGTAAGGTCTCACCTACCACTGACTATTGGCTGACAGGCTCTCCGGTGATGTCAGGTGATGTCTGAAGGCGGTCAATGTCATAGACAAAAGTCTCCTGTATTTGCACTACACAGTGCATGCTGCAGCGGCCATTTTATTTAGCACAGGATGAATCACAAAGTATTCAGTCTTATTAAAATACAAACAATTTGGGGTTGACTCTGGCTTCTATCGAATTGATTCCCCCTTCTGTAGTTACTGTATCAGTGCCCGGCGGGTTCTGACTCCCCCACTGATCAGCTGTTTGGGGGCTGTCACTGGATGGAGCTGGAAGCTATTGGCTCTGTACACTGTATAGCGTCCTCACTGGGTTTACTGGATTGTGAATGATCACCTCTATAGGACACTGGTGTGTGTATATATATATATATATATATATATATATATATATCTCGGAGCGGCTATTGCTGGAGCAGGGGTCCTATCCCACAGTTATAATGTAGACATGAGGAGCAGGAAGTGCGGCCGCTCTGGGGAAAGCTTCTTCTTTTTCTTCTTCCGCTTCTCACTTCTCCTTACAACTTCCCCTTTCAGTTGTCAGTGAGAGCGGCTGGAATATGTGGTGTCTCTGTGTCCTGTGTATCCTCCTGGCCCCGGTACAAGGTACGTGATGACATATAGGGACATCAGGACTGTATGTGGTTGCGCGTGTGTGTATACGTGTGTGTGTATACTGCAGGCACATGCAGGGGGCAGAGGTAATGGGGGCACCCAAGCCCTGGAGTCTGAGGGGCTGTGAGGTCTCTGTATCCACTATGAGGACAGTGCTCTGTATGTAGTGTAATGGTAATGAGTAACTGACAGCTTTATGGTGGAGTTATGTGCTCCCCTCCGGAGCCCTGACCTCTCTGCTCCTCTGACACACAGTGTCTCCTGTATGATAAGGTGGTCAGACTATCTGTGCAGGACTATGGGAGTCAGGTGGAGACTCTAGTAGACCTACATTGTGAGTCTGACCTTCTTCTCTTCTGGACCCTGACCCATGGATTGTCTCGTGTTTGACTGCCTGACAATGACTCTATATTGGCCTCTTGGATTGTCACTTCCCTATCGATTATCTGGCATTGACCCCCCCGGCTTGGTTACGGTTACACTTCACGTGTACTCGGCAGCATCTCTGTAGATATAACCTGGAGATGGTACCGGTGAAGTCCGGATCTCTGTGCAAATAATAAATAGTGAATATCTGCAATGCCATAGAGTCTGCTAACTGGAGTAAGCAAGACTGACTGGAGGAAACTGTCCTGAAGACATCAGACCACCCCCCGTGACAGGCAGAAAGATGAAGATGATGATAGAGCTGAGGATGATAGAGCTGATAGAGACCAGACATGGATGACCTGATGAAGGACATGGAGATGATGGTGATCATTAATGAACTAACAAAGATGATGGATCTGAAAAGAAGAAGATGGTGACAGAGGTGACGAAAGTAGGAGCTGATCTGGGAACCAGAGAAATCCATACACAGTGTAATATACACAATTCAGATGGATTCAGAATATGGGGAGATGCCGGAAACTAGAAGACGAAATATAAATAGAAAATATGGAAAATATGGAAAAATATAATCTACAACCCACAGAGCTTGTGCAGGAACTTCTTTACTTCACACAAATGATTTTACACAGTAGTCATGGACTAGATAGCATCTTCCATGCAGCCACATTGGGTAACAGAACCAATGTTGTCACTATATGGACTCCGTTATATGAGACTTTGATCTGACCTTTATATCTCACGATAAGTTCCCTGCCAAATCCTCCCCCTCCTCCTCTTGTAGAATATCCCCAGCATGGTCCGTACCCCACCCTGAGTGACATTTCCATTCCATACACCATCGGATGTCACATTCATCCATCACATCTCCCGAATGCTGGGGACTCTTCAAGTAGCAGATTGGTGGGGTCAAAGGTGTCGGACTCTCACAATCTTAAATTGATGACCCGTCCTAAGGAAAGGTCATTAATGGGGCATTAATGATTCTGTAGCAAATGTATTCTGTACCTGTATAATGTACTGCCATGTACAGGTCTCTCTCTATATACCAGTATATTGTGCATATATAAAAATATAATATGGAGCTTTTGGTCAGAGAAAATCTTGGTAATTCTGTGTCGCCTCTTTGTGTACGACAGGCAGGTACCCCAAGATCTGGGACAGATTGAATGGAATAAATTGTATATCAATAATGGGTGCACTGACAAGTCTCATATAGGTGCAGGTTCTTATAGATGTGCAATGAGCAGGGAATGTGTATAGGGGGTTGTCACTACACTCACCACGATTTTTGGGCACACAAAAATTTTAACTATTTCCCTCAAATAATGAGTGACCTGAGGAGAATAAGAAATATCTGTAACAAGCAATGAAAGGTCAGCATTAGAAATGTGGTGGGTCCTGATGGCAGCCCCAGCTCTCGGCCTGCCTGGAGACCTGTAATATAGCCGGGTAATACTCGCTCTGTGACTAATATATAATGTAATATGTTCTCTCATCTTCTCTGTATCTGCAGGACTGAACACCAATGGCTATAACAGTACGACAGAGATATTCGCCCGCTCGGGCTCAGACGTTCTCCTCTCCCCCCGGATACAACCTGACTATAGATATGGAGAACCGTACACGGTGTGATCAGTTTATCTGGAATTATAATGGATTCTCAGGGTCACAGCGGATCAGCAGAGGAAAACAATGTAACTTGACAGAATATAACTTCACACGAATCTCTACATATAAGACATCACTGGGCGGACACCTGACCCTGATCAACGTCACCGCCAGGCACAGCGGGAATTATACCGTTATTGTAAACAACCAAACAGGAGGTCTGCTGCACTTACAATATTATACTCTCCATGTACAAGGTATGTCACTTCTACACACATAAGATTCTTCTCTATATATAGTAAAACATGACTGCACTCTAGTAATAATATAGAAAGGGACACAACAGAGGGATGATGTCTAACGTATCAGCTATAATCTCTCTGCTGACATCACATATTACATTGTTTGCATTGATAGCAGGGGGTTGTTGTTGGGGTCAGGGCAGTTTGGATAGATAAGTCTTTCTTCTCTTATATTTCTCTGTATTTTTTGTCTTTGTTTCCTCAGCCCCGGTATCGGCCCCTCTCCTGAATATTTCATGTCGCCCTGATGGTGGAGCAGACATATTCTGCAGGACGGACACTGGGGATGATCCTTGGTTTTCCATTATGGTAAATGGACATTTATTGCTGGAGAACTCTACCTCATCCAGGACTGCGGGGGGCGCCAGCGAGGTTAATGCCACTGTAACCTCACCGAAACCTTGGAATGTGACATGTTCTGTAAGAAACCATGTCAGTGGCAACCAGACCAGGAAGACTCAGGTGACATGTCCAGGTGAGTGCCGATCCTGCAAGATCTGTAAGAACTGCAGGTATAGAGACAGGAACATGTTCTGGAAACTTCTAGTCATGTATGTGATCTGGTTCTCTGTGGTCTACTCCCCATTTATGTCACTGAAAGAGTGTCCCCACTAGATCCCAGACCGCTCAGGGTGGATCACAAGTCCTTAGTTTAGCAGTGAAGATGCTTAGATGGTCCCATCCTATAAAGAAACTTCACCTATATGGATAGTACAGGAGAGTATAACAAACTGTGTAGCACATCTTATCAGAGAATAATGCTTCTTTCTCCTCTTATCAGACTCTCTACTTGGCCCTGTAAACTGATTTTCACTGTGAAAATTCTGCTAATTCCATCTCATGTAAGATTGCAGATCACATGACAGTTCACACATGTCTATGAAGTGTATGGAGAGGGGAAGGGGAGGAGTGAGCAGGAAGTACAGAGGGTAGAAGCTGTGACACAGGCCTAGGGCTCATTCACAAGACAGGACTCCGCAGCTGTTGTATTACGCGTCAGTACACGGCCCCATAGACTGTAATGTAACTATTAACGCAAGCTTTGTTTTACTGGTCCATGGGTTGTATAAAATGACTGTATATAATGTGAGGACTATAAAGCATTTATTACCCACAATCCCTTCATTTCAAGGCTCAAAAGTCATTGGAGAAATGAAATAATTGTAAATAAAATGTGACTTTCTAATCCTTGGTTGTTCTCCCTTTGTTGGCAGTGACTGGCTGAAGTCTTGAGCTCATGGACATCACCAGACGCCGCCGCTGCGTCTCCTCCGGGTTAATGCTCGGCCTTTACTGCAGCGGTTTTCAGTCGCTGTTTGTTTGTGGCCTTTCTGTCTGAAGTTTAGTCTGTAACAAGTGAAATGCTGCTCAGTGGGGCTGAGATCAGGCGACTGACTTGGCCATTCTAGAATCTTCCACTTCTTTGCTTTAATAAACTCCTGGGTTGCTTTGGCTTTGTGTTTTGGGTCATTGTCCATCTGTATTATGGATCAGTTTGGCTGGACTTGAGCACACAGTATGTCTGTGAATAGCTCAGAATTCATCCGGCTGCTTCTGTCCTGTGTGACATCATCAATAACCACTAGTGACCACTGCCACTGGCAGCCATGCCTGCCCACGCCATCACACTGCCGCCTCCGCCGTGTCTTACACATGATGTGCTAGGCTTTGGATCATGAGCTGTGCCGCGCCTTCACCATACTGTTTTCTTTCCATCATTCTGGTTGATCTTGGTTTCATCCATCCATAGAATGTTCTTCCAGGACTGTGATGCTTTTTTAGATGTTTTTTAGCCTTCTTATTCCATAGGCTTATGAGTGGCTCGCACCGTGCAGTGAACCCTCTGTAGTTACTTTCATGCAGTCTCCTCTTTATGGTAGATTTGGATATTGATCCATTGCCTACATCCTGGGGAGTGCTGGTCACTTGGTTGGCTGTTGTGAAGGGGTTTCTCTTCATCATGGAAATTATTCTGTGATCCTCCACCACTCTTGTCTTCCGTGAGCGTCCAGGTCTTTTTACATTGATGAGGTCACCAGGGCTTTGTATCTTTCTCAGGATGTACCAAACTGTAGATTTTACCTCTCCTAATATTGTAGCAATTTCTCGGATGGGTTTTTTCTATTTTCGGAGCATAAGGAGGGTTTGTTTCACCTGCATGAAGAGCTCCTTTGACCGCATGTTTTCTTCACAGCAAAATCTTCCAAATGCAAGCACCGCGCCTCAAATCAACTCCAGGCTTGTATCTGCTTAACCTTCCTCTAGTGTTAGCTTTCTGTTACTCTTTCTTATGTTAACGGGTCGGTTTTGACCCGTGTCTTAAATCACCCCTAGGATACCCTAAAAACAGTTATTTATGATCCAATTTGTTTCTTACCTCTTAGTTACCTTGTTAGGGTTTCTCATCCATGGAAGGATTGATTTTAATATTTTTGTTGTGGCCCCCTGGGCCTTTCATTTGAGAGCGTACCCTTCATTTTCATTATAAAAATATTGTCAAATGAACCTCAAGAGAATAATATAAACTTAAAAAAGTTTGTTATATTACCTGACTATTACTGAAGGGTTTTAGAACACATTTCTTAAATGTAAAAAAAATATACATATATATATATTTTATATTATTAACTCTAGTAACATCTATGGTGTAACGGGTCAATTTTGACCCATATCTAACTACTTTATGAAAAAGGCAAAATACAGATTTTTTTTTTTATAGAACTTTAATACAAATAAAAGATGAAAATTATATTAACATTAATAGCAATAATAATAAAAAGTCGCTTTTCTAGGTCAAACAAACAAACAACAATCAATCAAGCAAATCAAATCAACAGAAATCAAGTACTAGTTTTTAGATGCATTAGTATTTAGATGCATGTGTGGCAAAAAGTGACACTTTGTGTGTTCTTTGCAGAGGTATTTTTTGCAGGCGAAGCACGATGTGTTTGTCTTTCTGTCCTTATTGCTAGGGCAGACCTGACACCTCTTTCTTTTAGAATCAGGTGGTCTCACTGGGGTTGTGGCTGTTGTGGTTGATGTTGAGGCAGGGCTGGTTGAGGAGGATGCTGGTGATGATGCTCTTTGTGTTGCTGTGGGTGTGGGCGAAGCACTTGTTGAGCTCTGGAGTTGTCGGACCAAGGCTGCAGCGGCTGGGTCTCGGGGCACCCGTTCCCTTTGGTCAATGTGCGCCTTGACAAGGGATATTCCTAGTTCCTCAAGAAACATCCTCCGCTTGTTTTTTTTCTTTGAATTCCATTGTTGGTGAATGTGGGTCCACAACACAAATGCATTGTATGCTGACACATCAAGGATGTTGGAAAATACAACCATTGGCCATCTCCTAGTCATTCGCTGGCAAGTGTAGGTGGCAGTCAGCTTGTCCAGGTTGTCCACTCCTCCTTTGTTTTTGTTATAGTCCAGGATGATTCTGGGCTTTTTGTCACTTCCTGATGACACAGCTGCATCTTTGTGAAGTGTGGACATCAGTACCACATTCCGTCGTTTTTTGGGGCAGTATGAAACAGCAGTGGTGGTGTCTGTAAAAACAAACTTTGAGGAAAGTGGAGCCCTGTCCTTCATCTGCAACAATTCAGCGGGCAGCTCAGGTTTGTTTTTTTTCACTGTGCCCACCATGGTGATTTTCCTCCTGAGAAGTTCTTGTCTAAGGTCATAGCTGGTAAAAAAATTGTCACAAGTAATGTTGTGACCCTGCAGTCCAGTAGTCATATCGAGGACTACACGTTTTCCTTGTTTTTTTTCAGGGATGCCGCTTGCAGACTTGCCTGTGTAAATCTGTAGATTCCATGCATAGCTAGTTTTTGCATCACAGGCTGCCCAGATTTTTATGCCGTATTTGCCTGGCTTACTTGGCATGTATTGCCGGAAGGGGCATTTTCCGCGGAAAGGGAGAAAACGTTCGTCTACTGTCACCTCTGGCCCTGGGTTGAACATCAGTGGAAGGAGCTGCACCCATTTCTCCCAAACATCCCTGATGGGAGCAAGTTTGTCAGATTTTGTTCTGGTGTCTCTGTTGTCAAATCTGAGGACTCTTGATATCATTTGAAACTTTTGAAGTGACATTGTTGCCCGGAAAATATTCCTGCCTGTCGATGCGTCCCAGAGACTATCAGTGGTCTCATTGCAGGATTTGTACACTCCAGCAAGGAGAAGAACACCAATGTAGGCATCCAGGTCATCATCATGAAGGTCATTCCACATGTTGCCGTGGACTTTTTTTCCTTCAAGGTTTGTCATAGCAATAATGACTTTTTTTTATTGACAATGGCATAAACAGATCAAAACATGTCTTGATGTCACTTACTCTTGTCACAGCAAACCTTGTGATCCCAGGGGTCATTTTTATGACATTTGCAGCATCTGCCCTGCCATGTACATCTGGAGGTACTGAGCTCCAAATGATCTTGCCACTTTTGGATTTGAATATTTCAGCGGGAGCAGCTTCAGCACCGGTGACCTCCTCATCAGACTGATCAGAACTGTCTGTGTCTTCCGGTTGATACTCCACATCATCTTCCTCCTCAGAAACCTGTTCATCTGTATCAGTTTGCTGCTGTGTGTCCTCTGATTCATTATCATCCAAGATATAATCCAGAATTTGGCTTGAATCTAATCTTCTCCTCATTGTTGCATGGTGTAAACTGAAGATGTATACTCTGCAAAGTACCAACTGTAAACTGATTTGGCCATACATGCCTGGACATGTCCCTAACTCAAGTTGTTGGAGGTAGAGCTGGCTGTGGGCTGTTGGTTTATATTGTGTTTATGAGTTCAGTTTTGGGACTTATTATTGTTTTTTTACTCTTATATTAGACCTGGGTCGAAATTGACCCCAACAACACAAATGTTATAATTTTAATAAGAGCATTTTACAATTTAGTAAAATAGTTTTATTTTATTGTATTTTGTTTAAAAATAAGTTCCTGAAAAAGTCAAAAAGTCTTGATGCAATAAACAAATGTATGTAGAATTTGTATGCATTTAAAACCTAAAACGGGTCGGTCACGACCCTAACACTAGAGGAAGGTTTAATAGAGAATAACATAAGGAAGGAATTGCCCTGACACCTGCCCAGGAAACAGCCACAGAGTCAATTGTACAATTACATTTGGTCCCTTTAAAAACAGGGTGGCCCATGTTACTGAGCTGAAACCAAAACCTTCATCCAATTGTAATGTGGATACCCTCAAATGAAAGCTGAAAGTCTGGACTGTATGTCCGTGTTCATTATATAACTAGAACTTGAATATGTTTCAGGAAACAGGTAAAAAAAACTAAATTTGTGTCAGAGTCCAAATATATATGGACCTAACTGTAAACCTCTTACAAGCCTGGCCATGGAGATCACCTTCTTGTTTGCTTACAATGGGAATAACCTCCAGGCCTGATCAGTTACTGCACCCTGGAATGTGTAATGTGAATTAGACTTTAGCACACACAGGACAGATTCAGGGTGGGTTCACACTTGCGCCGGCACTCCGTCAGATCCACAACCAGACTACAACACAACCATAACTATGTGATATACACATCCTGCACAACAGAGTATAATCAGAATTGTGGAGGATATAGGTATAGAATATGTGGTCTGAAGGTCCCTTACAGCTATATTGGTGGGCTATCAGGGCATGTTGAAAGTTTTTCTCTAGCTGGAGAGCTACAGACCACTGACATGGAGTGTTAGCTCTTGGGCCCATACTGTAGGTTTTACCCCTTGTACAGCAGATTTCCTTCTCTCTCTCCTAGTTCCACTATCAGACCCTGACCTGGAGGTCTCGTGTCTCCACAATGGCCACCTCCAGATCTCCTGCTCTGTGAAGAATGGATCAGACCCCATCTTCTCCCTGTCTGTGAATGGAAAATTATTGTTGGCAAATGAAAAGGGAAGGGTTAATGTTACTTCACCGTCACTGGGGCCTTGGGATATTCAATGTTTGGTGAAAAACGACCTCGGGGAGAAGAATCACAACAAGACCTACGCAGCTTGTCCAGGTGAGTGGTGGCACGTTCTGTCTATTCAATGAGAGATAGTAGATCAGGTGGAGGAGAGGAGAAGCTTCTTCCACCTACAGTGCTGGGTGTGTCACATGGGTGAGGTCCGAACACCCAACCTGACTTCGAGAACTTGCTCCTGTCCACACCTAACTCACCAAAACACTGAGAACCTGGGCTGGACCATGCAGAGGATCTTCATGATGGGAAAGTCAGTGCTGGGTCTCCCCTCTCCGCTGTCAGGCTCTCTCCTGTGTAATGACCCCAGGTCTTCTGCTCCGGGGAGTCCGGGACTCTCTGCTCTTCATATTCTGGTGAACAATCGATCCCTCGTGTACCTGCTCACACCAGTCCATGGTCATGTCTGGTTTCATCTCATTGGTCAAGAGAGGTCAGTGACAACAACCGAGGTCTCTGTCTGGTGATGAATTAAAGTGGACCTCCAGCTATAAACCACGATGTCTGATGAATGACTAGTGCAGGAGAATCTAAGACACTCTGTGATAGATCTTATTAAGGAGATCTGTTTCCTTCTCCACTTACTGTATTAAGCTCTTCTCCTTCTCTTCTGGTTTACATTATCTCTCCATTCATCCTCACAAATAGAGCTCTATGGAGCAGGGAGCGAGAGGAGGAGGAGGAGGAGGGGGAGGAGGAGGAAAAGGCTCCTGCCAGCTGGGTAATTGCTTTATTGCCTCATTCTGTGTATTATCAGCTTCTTATCTGCAACTTAGCAATAGTAAAAAGGCAAGGAACAGCAGAGAGTAACAGCAGCAATTATCTGAGTGTCTTTTCTATCCCTCTCTCCCCTCTTCATAGACAAATATGGAGAAGGTAACTGCCTGAAAAGTGGAGAAGAAAAGAGATTCTGTAATAATGTAATAAGATCTATTAGAGAGCGTGTTATATTATCCGGTACTATTTGTTTATGACAAGAGGTTTATATCTGGAGGATCACTTTAGGACCCTTAAAGGGCCCCTCTGCTCAGGCTTTCACTTATGATTTATAAAACTAATTATTATATTAGGGTTAATTAGGAGGGGGCTCATCAGGTCCTCCACTAACTAGTAGGCACAGAGATCAGCTACATCGGCTAAATGACATCGGCGCTCTACATGGACAGGCCAATGACTGTAACATGTACATTAAATGAATGTTCTGAGATGTGAGGGTAGGCGACCACCTGGGGGGGCCCCAAAAACAATCCGAGGAACCAGAAAACCGCTCTCCTCTCCTCTGCTCAGGCTTCTGCCTGGGGTTTTGAGGGACTTATTATTATTCTGCAGGTATGTGCCGGATTATCAGACTTTCAGATTCTGGATTATTGGGATCTATTCTGTATATTATATGACATATTTAACCCTTTACATAAATGAGCATTGGCTTCAGTTTCCTTAGTGGCTCTCGTGTCCTCCTACAGTCTCCTAACACATGGGGTGTAATAATCCCCAGAGCAGCGCTCGCCAAACTGTGTCACTCCAGCTGTGATGAAAACTACAACTCCCAGCATTCCCTGATCAGTAGAGTGTTAGCTCTGGGGCCCACACTGGACATTTACCTCTCTTCACCAGCTGTCTGTCTGTCTCTCCTAGTTCCTCCATCAGTTCCTGTCCTGAAGGTCTCTTGTCACAATGGCAGTCTCCAGATCTCCTGCTCGGTGGACAGTGGCACGAGCCCCATCTTCTATCTGTCTGTGAATGGGGAAACATTTACTGAAAATGTCACAGAGGGGCAGAAAATGATCAATGTCACTTCTGTGACGTCACTAGGACCTTGGCAGGTCCACTGCTCTGTGAGGAACAGCCTCGGGGAGAAGAATTCCAGCGAGACCTACAAGACGTGTCCAGGTGAGCGATGACATGTTATACTCTATGGTGTCAGGTAGGTGATTATAGTCCGGCTCACTGACTCGTCTACTCTCAGACTCAACTCTCTGTGTTTTGGAGTTGAACACACGACCTACTGAATGGAGGGCAGAAACATAAGCGAGCGGCGAGCCACAGGCTGCTCTGGTGTCTATGGGAGGATTGGTTCTAGCTAGAAGGAATATTCTTATACATATAAATGTACATTCTGGCTTAAAGTGAATTTTCTTTTGTAAATTTACTGAAAAATAACAGCACGAAATCAGTCAGAATAATACGGTGCAGGTTATTATATGAGGTCACTATATAGTCATGTACAGACACGTATACGAGCTGTCCCTGTCATCCCAATAACCTGCACAGTGGGGACATCATTTATAGGCAGCGATAAATGTCTTAAATTACTTTTTTCTACATTTTTCCCATAATAACATATAAATAAATGGATACAGCAAAATCAGAAGTGACCCCTGAGCATTGCCTTATAGTGACCCCACAAACACCCTTACTGCACCGCACATACCCATGTAAGTAGGTCAGAACATTCCCTACATGTGTCCTATGATTGTATAACACAACGGACTGAGCAGATCACTCCGTATACCCTGACTATAGTGACTTGTGGTGTAGGTGTAATGAGAAACTACAACTCCCATGATCCTTCACTCTCTGGACATTGTATGACTACTTCCAGCTCTCTGCAATGAAACCATCTAATAGAGAGCACAGCAGAGGTATAAGAGGCTCCACACGGTACTGTCTCTGCTACCCGCTCTCTGCACCCCAATACTCTGCCCGCCGTGATCCCAATGCCAACCAACCTTTATAATAGGACCAGAGAACAGTCACAAATATCACACACAATGGACGTCATTCACACTCAGCTCCTTCATAAAACACTTTTCTAACCCTCCATTCTCCCCTCACGCTCTGCCCCATCTCTCTCTCCCCTCACGCTCTGCCCCATCTCTCTCTCTCCTTACAGTTTACCTCCTCTGCTCTCTCACACTCTGCCCCATCTCTCTTTCTCCTCACTCTCCAATCTCTCCTCATGCTTTGATTTCTCTCTCTCTCTCCTGGCACTCTGCTCTCTCTCCTCACGCTCTGCCCCATCTCTCTTTTCCAACATGCTCTGCCCCCACCCTCTCTCTCTCCTTACACTATACCTCCTCTGTGTTGCAGAATGCGATTGCTGGATGTGGAGGAGTCAAAACCAGATAGACAGTTGTATATAATAGGAACAGACTTTAGTGAAACATGAATGCAGTAAGAGAAAGTCCAGTGCACATGGTGAATAACAGATCTAGTACAGCGCACACACTAACAATACAGGAAGTGTATATCAACCAGCATCAAAACAACAAAGTACAGAGTGTCTACAGATATACATTTAGTAACAGCTACATCTAGTGTCATAAATGTGAACTGCAGTCAATCCAGCAAATATAGAGACAAAGCTGGCTGTTGCATATCTCCAACACCACTTCTCAACAGCTAAGGCTTAGTCTGTTAGGTCCATCTTCTTTGTAAGCCTCGAGTGTCTTTCAGCGGTCAGGGGCTTGGTAAGGATATCTGCTGTCATATCCTCAGTCGGGCAATAAAGTAACTGAAGAAGTCCCTGCTCTTGAAGATCCCTCAGAAAATGGTACTTCACATCAATGTGCTTGGTTCTCGAGCTAACTCTTTCCATCTGCGCAAGTGCAAGACATCCTTGATTGTCCTCAAAGATTCTCGTTGGTTTCTTCTGTGGTTGACCCAAGTCTTTTAATAGTTGTCTCAACCATATGACTTCTTGACTTGCCTGCGCTGCTGCGACATACTCTGCTTCAGTAGATGATAGTGTAACAGAAATCTGCTTTCTACTAGTCCAGCAGATAGCACCTCCTGATAGAAGAAACAGGTACCCACTTGTAGATTTTCTGTCACTGGTATCTCCGGCCCCATCGGCATCCACATATCCTGTCGGTGCTTTCGTCACTTGCTGGTAACTTTAGCTGGTAGTGTAAAGTCCCTTTAAGATAGCGAATGACTCGCTTGACAGCATTCCAGCCCATCTGACTTGGTGTTGAAGTCTTTCTGCATAGGATTCGGACTGCTGCAGCAATGTCAGGCCTTGTAGCGCTGCTAATGTACAACAATTCCCCTATTGCTTTCCTGTACTGAGTGTTAGTTGGTAGTGGTGTATCTTGGCTGTCTATCTTCTTCAGGTAGTTGGTTTCCATAGGAGATTTTACTGGTTTTGCATCTTCCATTCCAAAGTCTCAATTATCTCTTGTATTTTGTGCTTTTGGTTCAGAAAGAAGCCTCCATCTTCCTCTCTCTCTCAATCTGAATGCCAAGATAATTCTTTACGTTGCCGAGATCTTTGGTCTCAAAGTGCTGATTTAGGGTTTGGAGTATTTCTCCTTCATCTCCTTCTTACTTGAAAGAAATCAGAATATCGTCCACATAAATGAGTCGATAGATCCACCTGTCTGCCAATGTCTTTGTGTATAACCAGGGGTCTGCTTTACTCCTCTGAAAGTCCTCCTGTGTAAGCCCTTCATTTATTCTCATATTCCATGCTCTGGCGCTTGCTTTACATCATATATACTCCTCTGTGGTTTACATACTAGGTCTGGTCTTTGCTCATCTTTGAATCCTGGTGGTTGTTCCATGTAGATGTCTTCTGCTAACTCGCCATGTAGAAACTCTGTTTTTACATCAAAGTGTCTTACTTGCATTTTCCTTATTGCAGCTACTGTCAGCACAGTTCTTATTGTAGCATGTTTGACTACTGGCGCAAATGTCTCATCATAGTCCTCTCCATATTTTTGAGAATATAATAATAATAATAATAATAATAATAGTCCTTTAATAGTCCCACAGTGGGGAAATTCAGTGTCTTACAGCAGCAAAGATAAGATAAGATAAGCAGATACAAATACAAATACAACATGTACAGGAATATCCCTTGGCTACGAGTCTTGCTTTGTATCGCTCCACTGTACCATCTGCATTGTATTTTACTTTGAAAGTCCATTGACAACCTATGGCTTTCCTTCCAGGTGATAGTTCTGTAAGTGTCCATGTTTTAGTGTCATGCATGGATTTTATCTCTTCCTTTGCAGCCTTTCTCCATTTACTGGCTTCCCCTTCTGAAAGCTGAGATGTCTTCCCAGGTTGCAGGTTCATTAGCACTGGCAGTGCTTGCCTTGTATGAGAGACGTACAGGTGGTTTACCTTTATTCTCTCTCATCGAGCGTCTTGGTTCTGTGTGTGAGCTTGGTTGTGTCTGTTCTTCATTACTGATGGATTCTGCTCTCACTTCTACTGTTTGATCAGAAGTTACAGATATTGGCTGATCAGGGTCAGTTTTCTCTTCTGTTCTTACTTCCTCTGTTGTCATTACATTGTTTCTCAGATCTTCAACAAAAGTTATGCTGTTGCTAATGGTAACCTTGTCAGTTTTGGGATTTAGGATTCTGTAACCCTTAACATTGTCACTGTATCCAACAAAGACGCCTTCAAATGCTCTGTTTTGTAGTTTGGTGCGTTTTTCTTCTGGAATGTAGATGAACGCCTTGCATTCAAAAACTCTTCGATGTTTTACACTCGGCTTCTCATTGTGCACAGTTCATATGGAGTCTTCTTCATTGTTGTAGAGAAGAGTCTGTTTTGCAGATAAGTGGCTGTCATTGCTCCTTCACCCCAATATTTTTGTGGTAGTCCGGAGTCTGTCAGCATGCATCTGATCATTTCAGTCAGAGTTCTGTTCTTTCTTTCAGCTCCCCCGTTTTGCTCTGGTGTGTAGGGTCTTTTGATTCTCTATTCCATTCTGCTTTAAGTATTCTTGTATTTTATGTCCTGTGAATTCACCTCCATTGTCACTCCGAAGTATGAGAGGTTTTCTCTGAAATTTGTTACTTGCCCTTACTACATAGTCCTGTAATTTGTCAAAAACTTCCCTCTTGTGTTGCATTAGGTAAGTGACTGTGTATCATGAATAGTCATCTATGAAAGTCACTATGTACCTGTTGTCTCCAGGTGTAGGCGGGTTTAGGGGACCACATACATCACTGTGAACTAGATCAAGAGGTCTTGAAGCTCTATTGTGACTTACTTTAGGAAGTCTTGCTCTTGTAGCTTTGGATTTGATGCAACATTCACATTTAACAATAACTGAACAAGGGGATACTGTTAGATCCTTTGTCAGATTCCTCTTTTGTAGTTCCTGTATGCATTCTGGGTGTCTGTGACCTAAACGCCTGTGCCACACGTGTATACAGTCATTGTGCTTATGTGTGCATAGTCTCACCTGCTCCTTCACTGTGTTGAGGTGATATAGATAATCATCCAACTTGGCACTTGCTATCATCTGCTTGCCGTCTAGGATAGAACACTTGTCACCTTGGAATTTTACAGTGAGTCCTTTGCTTGTCAGACGCTTCACAGATAACAGTCCTCCTTCTAGATCAGGAACATACAGTACATCTTTTACTGGTATTGCTAAATTGTGTCCCGCATCATTGGGGCATACAAGGGTTCCATTCCCATATCCTTCTGCACATACAGTGCTGGCCAAAAGTATTGGCACCCCTGCAATTCTGTCAGATAATACTCAATTTCTTCCAGAAAATGATTGCAATCACAAATGCTTTGGTAATAATTTCTTCATTTAATTTGTCTTCAATGGAAAACCACAAAAAGAATTGTCAAAAAGCCAAATTGGATATAATTCCACACCAAACATAAAAAAGGGGGGTGGACAAAAGTATTGGCACCCTTTGAAAAATCATGTGATGCTTCTCTAATTTGTGTAATTAACAGCACCTGTTACTTACCTGTGGCACATAACAGGTGGTGGCAATAACTAAATCACACTTGCAGCCAGTTGAAATGGATTAAAGTTGACTCAACCTCTGTCCTGTGTCCTTGTGTGTACCACATTGAGCATGGAGAAAAGAAAGAAGACCAAAGAACTGTCTGAGGACTTGAGAAGCAAAATTGTGAGGAAGCATGAGCAATCTCAAGGCTACAAGTCCATCTCCAAAGACCTGAATGTTCCTGTGTCTACCGTGCGCAGTGTCATCAAGAAGTGTAAAGCCCATGGCACTGTGGCTAACCTCCCTAGATGTGGAGGCAAAAGAAAGATTGTGTGGATGGTGGCTAAAGAACCTCGACTAACATCCAAACAAGTTCTAGCTGCCCTGCAGTCCGAGGGTACAACAGTGTCAGCCCGTACTATCCGCTGGCGTCTGAATGAAAAGGGACTCTATGGTAGGATACCCAGGAAGACCCCACTTCTGACCCAGAGACATAAAAAAGCCAAAACTTACCTGAGAAAGCCAAAAACTTTTTGGAAGAATGTTCTCTGGTCAGATGAGACAAAAGTAGAGCTTTTTGGGAAAAGGCATCAACATAGAGTTTACAGGAAAAAAAAAGAGGCCTTCAAAGAAAAGAACACGGTCCCTACAGTCAGACATGGCGGAGGTTCCCTGATGTTTTGGGGTTGCTTTGCTGCCTCTGGCACTGGACTGCTTGACCGTGTGCATGGCATTATGAAGTCTGCAGCATAATGTAGGGCCCTATGTGAGAAAGCTGGGTCTCCCTCAGAGGTCATGGGTCTTCCAGCAGGACAATGACCCAAAACACTCTTCAAAAAGCCCTAGAAAATGGTTTGAGAGAAAGCACTGGAGACTTGTAAAGTGGCAGCAATGAGTCCAGACCTGAATCCCATAGAACACCCAAGGAGAGATCTCACAATGGCAGTTTGGAGAAGGCGCCCTTCACATCTCAGGGACCTGGAGAAATTCCAGCAGAGCATTGTAAGAAACTCATTGATGGTTACCGGAAGCGGTTGTTCGCAGTTATTTTGTCTAAAGGTTGTGCTACCAAGTATTAGGCTGAGGGTGCCAATACTTTTGTCCGGCCCATTTTTGGAGTTTTGTGTAAAATGATCAATGATTTGGCTTTTTTTTTCATTCTCTTTTGTGTTTTTTCATTGCAAGCAAAATAAATGAAGATATTATTACCAAAGCATTTGTGATTGCAATCGTTTTCTGGAAGAAATTGTGTATTATCTGACAGAATTGCAGGGGTGCCAATACTTTTGGCCAGCACTGTATTTTACTCCCATCTGCGAGGTAAATTGTCTCTTTGTTATTCAGATCAAGTTCTGTGAAAAAACTTCTATCACTTGTCATGTGACTGGTTGCTCCAGAGTCAATGCACCAGCCTTGCAATTTATGGTTGCCTGTCACTTTAAATGTGGCATTCCACTTCCCTTCACTTGAATCAGAAATTGTGGCTTTGACTTTCTGCTTAGTATACGAGGGATGCTGCCTCATCTGCTCTGCTTTCCATATAGTGCAGTCTTTCTTTATGTGTCCTTGTCTGTGGCATCTAAAGCACACTCTGGTTTCCTTCCTGTGTGACCTTGTGTCTGTAGCTTTAAGAGCAGTCTTGGACTGAGTTTCTGTATAGTCATGTGTAAACTCCTTTCCTCGCTGATACTCATCTATGAGCCTGGTCTTTATGAATATTAGTGTCAGATCTGTCTCAGGCCGTGTCTCCAGCGCATTGATCAGTGTATTTGTCAGGTAAACTGCATAATAAAATGGCTGCGGCGAGACTGTCTGTTATATTCTCACCGACTGATCTGAGTTATGTGATCACCTCCAGCATGGCATTTATATGCTCCTGCATGTCCTGCTCTCTGCTAAGCCTCATTTTGTAGAGTTTCCTCAGCTTAGACTGGATCTCTCCTGCAGTCTTTTCAGTCCATCCCACCTCCACCTGCCTTTGGCTGTATTCTCACTGCGTATGTGAATAAGCTGATCATCTTCTACTAGTAAGCTTATAGTGGCCCGCGCCCGTCTGTTTTTCCTGTCCCAGTCCTGATAATCATCTTGTGGCCTCTCTGTAGTGATAACTTCCCACAAGTCATCCCTGGATAATAGCATTTCCACTTTAAATTTCCATAGCTGATAATTGTCATTGTTCAGCTTGGCCACTGATAGTTTAGGTTCTGAACTACAGGCCATTCTCCCTCCTTTATATATATATATATATATATATATATATATATATAATGAACAGTCTTACTTCTGTACAGGAGATGTCTCTGTGGAAGCTTCCTTATATCAATCTCTGCATCTGCCGCACTGTCTTCCGTTCTGGACTTCACTCTGCCTGGGACACTTCTGGTTACTGGGGCTTATCCGGTTACTGAGGCTTCATTTGATCACTGGAGATTCATTTGATCACTGAGCCCATAATCTGTTGCAGAATGCGACTGCTGGATGTGGCAGAGTCAAAACCAGATAGACATTTGTATATAACAGGAACTAAACTTTAGTGAAACATGAATGCAGTAAGATAAGATCACCGCACATGGTGAATAACAGATCTAGTACAGCACACACTAACAATACAGGAAGTGTATATCAACCAGCATCAAAACAACAAAAGTACAGAGTGTCTACAGATAAACATTTAGTAACAGCTACATCTAGTGTCATAAATGTGAACTTCAGTCAATCCAGAAAATATAGAGATGAAGCTGGCTGTTGTATATCTTCAACACTCTGAACACTCTGTTCTCTCCTTACATTCTGCTCTCTCTATCCTCACACTCTTCCCCATCTCTCTTCTCACGCTCTGCCCCCTCTGTTCTCTCCTCACGCTCTGCCCCCTCTGTTCTCTCCTCATGCTCTGCCCCCTCTGTTCTCTGCTCACGCTCTGCCCCCTCTGTTCTCTCCTCACGCTCTTCCCCCTCTGTTCTCTCCTCACACTCTGCCCCCTCTGTTCTCTCCTCACGCTTTGCCCCCTCTGTTCTCTCCTCACGCTCTGCCCCCTCTGTTCTCTCCTCACGCTCTGCCCCCTCTGTTCTCTCCTCACGCTCTGCCCCCTCTGTTCTCTCCTCACGCTCTGCCCCCTCTGTTCTCTCCTCACGCTCTGCCCCCTCTGTTCTCTCCTCACGCTCTGCCCCCTCTGTTCTCTCCTCACGCTCTGCCCCCTCTGTTCTCTCCTCACGCTCTGCCCCCTCTGTTCTCTCCTCACGCTCTGCCCCCTCTGTTCTCTGCTCACGCTCTGCCCCCTCTGTTCTCTCCTCACGCTCTTCCCCCTCTGTTCTCTCCTCACGCTTTGCCCCCTCTGTTCTCTCCTCACGCTCTGCCCCCTCTGTTCTCTGCTCACGCTCTGCCCCCTCTGTTCTCTCCTCACGCTCTTCCCCCTCTGTTCTCTCCTCACGCTTTGCCCCCTCTGTTCTCTCCTCACGCTCTGCCCCCTCTGTTCTCTGCTCACGCTCTGCCCCCCTCTGTTCTCTCCTCACGCTCTTCCCCCCTCTGTTCTCTCCTCACACTCTGCCCCCTCTGTTCTCTCCTCACGCTCTGCCCCCTCTGTTCTCTCCTCACGCTCTGCCCCCTCTGTTCTCTGCTCACGCTCTGCCCCCTCTGTTCTCTCCTCACGCTCTTCCCCCTCTGTTCTCTGCTCACGCTCTGCCCCCTCTGTTCTCTCCTCACGCTCTGCCCCCTCTGTTCTCTCCTCACGCTCTGCCTCCTCTTCGCACTCTGTTCTCTCCTCACGCTCTGAAGTTCCTATTGTGGGGTTGAGGATCAGACCATCAATGATTTATTTGCACACTTGATCTTCTGCTCGTTCACTGAATGTCTCTTTAGTTCCCATCTCTGTACCCTCCATTAATGCCTCCTGTCAAAACGATGGAAGCGTCAGAGTCGTCTGTGAGGTAGAGAGAGGCAGCAGTGCCACATATAACTGGACTGTGAACGGGAAACTCACTCACTGGAACACTGTTCCAAACCTCACTATAAACTCTCTAGAATTCACATCTGGTGCCATAAACGTCAGCTGTTCTGCAGAGAACTCTATCAGCAAGGAGCACAGCAGAGACATCAGAGTGTTCTGTGCAGGTGAGTTATAGAGGTAACAAGTATTCACATCTCACACGCCAGCCTGTCCTTACACCAAATTCTCTGCTCTCTCTCTCCTCAGACTTTGCTGTCTCCTCACACTCTGCCCTCTCTCTCCGCACACTCTGCTCTCTCTCTCTCCTCACACTCTGCTGTCTCTGCACACTCTGCTCTCTGTACATTCTCCTGTCTCTCTCCGTACACTCTGCTCTCTCTCCTCACACTCTGCTCTCTCTCTGCACACTCTGCTGTCTCTCTCTGCACACTCTGCTGTCTCCGCACACTCTGCTGTCTCTCTCTGCACACTCTGCTGTCTCCTCACACTTTGCTGTCTCTGCACACTTAGTCTTCTGATCTTCTCTCATGTTCTCTTCCTCCTCACCCCCTCTTGTCTCTTCTGCTTTCTCTCCGTCAGCTCCAGTATCAGACCCCCTGCTCAATGCCTCCTGCCTCAGTAATGGCAGCGCTGTCATCACCTGCCGGGTTCTTAGTGGGACTGACCCCAAATTCCACCTGACTGTGAACAGAGACGTAATAAGCCTTACTAATACTAGTTCCTCTTATTATGGGGTTAATTATACAATAACAGCGAGAGGTCCATGGAATATTTCCTGTTCTGTGGAGAACACGTTAAGGAAGTCTCTGACCAATATATCAAGTCATTCGTGTCCTGGTGAGTGTGTGATATTATGTGATCGCTCCAAGAGCTCTATGTAATACAGTCATATGAAAAAGTTTGGGCACCCCTATTAATCTTAATCATTTTTACTTCTAAATATTTGGGTGTTTGCAACAGCCATTTCAATTTGATATATCTAATAACTGATGGACACAGTAATATTTCAGGATTGAAATGAGGTTTATTGTACTAACAGAAAATGTGCAATATGCATTAAACCAAAATTTGACCGGTGCAAAAGTATGGGCACCTCAACAGAAAAGTGACATTAATATTTAGTAGATCCTCCTTTTGCAAAAATAACAGCCTCTAGTCGCTTCCTGTAGCTTTTAATCAGTTCCTGGATCCTGGATGAAGGTATTTTTGACCATTCCTCTTTACAAAACAATTCCAGTTCAGTTAAGTTTGATGGTCGCCGAGCATGGACAGCCCGCTTCAAATTATCCCACAGATGTTCAATGATATTCAGGTCTGGGGACTGGGATGGCCATTCCAGAACATTGTAATTGTTCCTCTGCATGAATGCCTGAGTAGATTTGGATCATTGTCTTGCTGAAATATCCATCCCCGGCGTAACTTCAAATTCGTCACTGATTCTTGTACATTATTCTCAAGAATCTGCTGATACTGAGTTGAATCCATGCGACCCTCAACTTTAACAAGATTCCCGGTGCCGGCATTGGCCACACAGCCCCAAAGCATGATGGAACCTCCACCAAATTTTACAGTGGGTAGCAAGTGTTTTTCTTGGAATGCTGTGTTTTTTGGATGCCATGCATAACGCCTTTTTGTATGACCAAACAACTCAATCTTTGTTTCATCAGTCCACAGGACCTTCTTCCAAAATGAAGCTGGCTTGTCCAAATGTGCTTTTGCATACCTCAGGCGACTCTGTTTGTGGCGTGCTTTCAGAAACGGCTTCTTTCGCATCACTCTCCCATACAGCTTCTCCTTGTGCAAAGTGTGCTGTATTGTTGACCGATGCACAGTGACACCATCTGCAGCAAGATGATTCTGCAGCTCTTTGGAGGTGGTCTGTGGATTGTCCTTGACTGTTCTCACCATTCTTCTTCTCTGCCTTTCTGATATTTTTCTTGGCCTGCCACTTCTGGGCTTAACAAGAACTGTCCCTGTGGTCTTCCATTTCCTTACTATGTTCCTCACAGTGGAAACTGACAGGTTAAATCTCGGAGACAACTTTTTGTATCCTTCCCCTGAACAACTATGTTGAACAATCTTTGTTTTCAGATCATTTGAGAGTTGTTTTGAGGAGCCCATGATGCCACTCTTCAGAGGAGATTCAAATAGGAGAACAACTTGCAATTGGCCACCTTAAATACCTTTTCTCATGATTGGATACACCTGGCTATGAAGTTCAAAGCTCAGTGAGGTTACAAAACCAATTTTGTGCTTCAGTAAGTCAGTAAAAAGTAGTTAGGAGTATTCAAATCAATAAAATGATAAGGGTACCCAAATTTTTGCACTGGTCAAATTTTGGTTTAATGCATATTGCACATTTTCTGTTAGTACAATAAACCTCATTTCAATCCTGAAATATTACTGTGTCCATCAGTTATTAGATATATCAAATTGAAATGGCTGTTGCAAACACCCAAATATTTAGAACTAAAAATGATTAAGATTAATAGGGGTGCCCAAACTTTTTCATATGACTGTATAATGGTGTATAAGACTGTTTATTATCAGTGATATTTATCATCCTAATAGTACAATATACAGTATACATTACATCACTTATAGTGTATTATACCCCAGAGCTGCGCTCACTATTCTGCTGGTACAGTCACTGTGTACATACATTACATTACTTATCCTGTACTGATCCTGATTTACATCCTGTATTATACTCCAGAGCTGCGCTCACTATTCTGCTGGTACAGTCACTGTGTACATACATTACATTACTTATCCTGTACTGATCCTGAGTTACATCCTGTATTATACTCCAGAGCTGCACTCACTATTCTGCTGGTGCAGTCACAGTGTACATACATTACATTACTTATCCTGTATTATACCCCAGAGCTGCACTCACTATTCTGCCGGTACAGTCACTGTGTACATACATTACATTACTTATCTTGTACTGATCCTGAGTTATATCCTGTATTATACCCCAGAGCTGCGCTCACTATTCTGCTGGTGCAGTCACTGTGTACATACATTACATTACTTATCCTGTACTGATCCTGAGTTATATCCTGTATTATACTCCAGAGCTGCGCTCACTATTCTGCTGGTGCAGTCACTGTGTACATACATTACATTACATTACTTATCCTGTACTGATCCTGAGTTACATCCTGTATTATACTCCAGAGCTGCGCTCACTATTCTGCTGGTACAGTCACTATGTACATACATTACATTACTTATCCTGTACTGATCCTGAGTTACATCCTGTATTATACTCCAGAGCTGCGCTCACTATTCTGCTGGTGCAGTCACTATGTACATACATTACATTACTTATCCTGTACTGATCCTGAGTTACATCCTGTATTATACTCCAGAGCTGCACTCACTATTCTGCTGGTGCAGTCACTGTGTACATACATTACATTACTTATCTTGTAGTTCTTTTATTAATAGAATTATAAAACATAACAATCTTCATAAACATTAAACATAACAAGAATAATCAAAGGACAAACACAACAAAATAACACAACAAGTGACGATTCTATAATACAATATATACACTATATACAGGTTAGTATATTGACTGGTCCAGCCTCATTCACACCAAATACTCTTCAACCGCACTAATCCCAGTAATACACAATCTCACCGGCTGATCCAGCTGCCCACGACACCAAGAAAAACCACATTAATGACAAAAATAATATAATAAACATAAACTCATACAATATTACATATATACATACAAACACCAATAAACCAAAAATTCCCCCCCCCCCCCATAAACCTAAAATCCACAACCAGTCCCCAGCCCCACACACAATCCTGGCACTGGTCCAACGTCCAAAGTCTGCGTATAAGTCCAGACCAGGCCAAGAAAACCCAAAATCCCCCCTCCCCACCTAACTGCTATCCCCATATATACACTATATACAACCTATTAAAAAAATACACAGCATGTAAAACAATTTCCCCCCCCTAAGCTAAACACCCAAGCCCACACACAACCCAGTCCAAGAAATCCAAATTCCCCCTCCCCCGCTGACCCACCTCCCAACCTAACTAGTGTACCCATATCACATCCACACAGCAAACACTAAGCCCAAGTTCGACACCTGCAAGCCCTACATCCTACTATTACTGAGCAAAACAAAACAAAAATCTACAGTGCTAACACCAGCCCAACACCAGGAACGGAGATGACAGGCTAAGGTACAGGAAAGGAGAACCCCCTCCAAAGAAGAGAGGCCTTCTCCGTCCCCAACCTCTCATACTCCAGAGAGCGCACCTTCACCAGGTCACCAAGAATGCCCCTAACCACCTCATCCACCGGGAGGATTTTCCGCTGCGTCGATACTAGACACCGTGCGTTCCACGTGTGGTACCTAACCACTAGGCTAACTAAGAATAAAGTGCACCGGTCCCGACCACCAAGGACTCTGAATGCTCCATAGGCCCACTCCGCATAAGAGAGACCAGGCAACCTGGGCCAACTGATGGAAGGGCCCACCCTGTTGTACACCTCTGTATTAAAGGGACAATGAAGCAAGAAGTGCTCCATGCTTTCCAGCACGTTGTCACACTCCTCCCGGGGACAACCCCTTACCTCAGAGCTTCTACACTTCAGGTTATCCCTCACATACAGTTTCCCATGGAAGCAGCGCCAAGCCAAGTCCCAAAACTTCAAGAGGATCCTGATGGAATTTAAAAGTCTCAAACCTACCCCCAGATCCCGGCTTGGGCAATCTTTGAGCACCAGTGGGCTCTGAAAATGAGTCGACAGGACCCTCTTGTCAAGGAATTTCCTTGGCAAAGTCCTGATCTCCCACACTCCCAGACCCCACCGGCAAACTACCTTCAGAACCGGGGCAACGTAAGCCGGAAGATGCCCGTGTGGTGTGCAAAGATCCTTCACTTGCCCTCCTGTCTCCCATTCCTGGAAGAAAGGCTGAAACCATCCCCTACAGGAGAAAACCCACGGAGGAGCCCTCTCTTGCCAGAGGCTTGCAATGTTGACCTTAAGAAAGGTGTTCACTAAGAACACCACAGGGTTGACCATACACAACCCCCCTTGTCTCCTCGTACGATAAGTAACCTCCCTCTTGACTAGGTTCAGTCTATTCCCCCATAATAGCTGGAAGAACACACTGTAGACCCGAGTCCAGAGAGGCTCTGGCAAGATGCACACACTGCCCAGATATATCAGAAAAGGAATAAAAATAAAGAGATGCACCGAGCAGTGAGTAGTGTAATAACGTTTGGTGAGGGGGAACAACCAAAAATATTAATAGCCTCTCACCTAGTGAGATTGTATAAATCGCACAATAAGCAATTATCCAGAAGACACCCAAGGACTAGATTGCTGCAGGAACCTACGAACACCTAAGGTTAGGTGTGGGGAAGCCTCAAAGGTAAGGACCAACTAAGGAACTGCGCACATCCAGGTAAGCTCGTTGACCAAACGTTTTTATTCCAAAACATAAAATGTAGATACACGACGCATTTCGGGGAATCTACCCCTTTATCAAGTGTGTAGACCACTACAAAAACACATAAATACAAGAACCTGAATACACAAGAACAAACTTCAATAAAAAACTTTTTTTTTTTTTTTTCAAGGATGAAAAACACTGGCATATTTTATAAAATGATCAATATCTTAAAAGTAATCTTCCTGAAAAACCTGGTATAACTTTTAGACGTGCGCAGCCCCTAGCCGTCTGCACAAGAAAAAGATTGCTAGAAGTGTCCTTGAGACATGGCCTAGAGGCATAGTTGTCAGCTTTACATGCGGGCACGTCAAATGCTGCCACAACATTAAACATAATGTTTCTATAGTAATGAGTCGCTCTACGGCAGAGATCTTCCAAATCAGAGACTTGACTGCTCTGCGTCTTATGTTATCTATGTACTGGAATGCCCCAGTATGTGGCAGAACCACAATGTGATAGAGGGAAAGGATCAACAAACATCGCTCCAACGTTAATAACGGTTTCTTACAACATAGTGTTTCCCGTAACGCCTCTACCAAACACAATAGTATTTTTTCTGGTTTTTCTGTTGTGCCATTAGACCAAATTCCAGTTGATGATAACAATAGATTCAATACCCTTAAACAAAGGGAAATGTTCTGGATCTTCAAATTAAACACGTTAATTCCAGATGGTCTTAATGAGACCCTTGAAGATGTGACAGGTTTTTAGTTTAATTTTTTTTTTTTTTGTGCTTTATATGTGTTGTGTCATTATATTATATTATATTATACTGTCAATTTATTGTATGTAATTGATGTCATTACCATTTTTATCATTGACAGTTTATTTTATATAACATTTTATATACCATCTATATTATTCTATATACCACCTATATTATTTATTACTTGGGGCCATTTATTATTGTTAACTTATTTTCCCTTATTATTTTTATCACTTGGGGCTGCTTTAAATCTACATTTTCTACTTATTCTTTCTTTTTTTTCCTTTCTTTATCTTATCATATCAAAGAGCACTGAATATTAATATACTCTAGTGCTTTTATAGTCATACAAGCTGCGAAGCGCTTGTTTCTTAACTGAGCATGCGCGGAGAGATACTTCCGCGCATGTGTGATTCATCTTTTGAAGCCAGCGGCTCCTTTACCAGTAAATCACTATCTGACATGCGCGTGTGGGCCGATTCGCGCATGCGCAATTGCAGTTATAGGACGCTATTTAAGAAGTAGCGGCAAGTTGTTTTTTATGTACCTGGATTCTCTGCTCAAGTTTACAAAGTTTGAGGTAATCCATTTTTTTTAATTTAAACTGTATTATCATTGTCCTTACTTTGCAGCACTTTAAAATGTTGATCTTTTTATTGAAATCAGGGACCCTTTTCCATTTTAATCCTTTTTATCTCATTAACTCATTACACTCAGTACATATCTTTGTATGTTTGTTCTTAGCTGATCTATCTGGTTATGTTCACTCTCGTGGTTGGCAAATGCCATAATGCTTATTATTTTATGATCTTCTGTTTTCACTAAATAGTAATGGAAGGAAAATAAATGAATGTGGAAAAAAAAAAAGTTTTTATAGAAGTTTGTTCTTGTGTATTCAGGTACTTGTATTTATGTGTTTTTGTAGTGGTCTACACACTTGATAAAGGGGTAGATTCCCTGAAACACGTCGTATGTATACAGTACATTTTATGTTTTGGAATAAAAACGTTTGGTCAACGAGCTTACCTGGATGTGCGCAGTTCCTTAGTTGGTCCTTACCTTTGATATCAGTAAAGGGAGCAGTTAAGTTTTGATCAGGTTTACCCTTTCTCTTAGGGTCAAAGACCAACCCTTCCATTGGTCCACCTTCTGAGCGGCGATCTTAAGCCTGCTGTTCCAATTTTGCATGGAGTAATCCCCTTGACCAAATTCAATGCCGAGGACTTTTGCAGATTGTTGGGGCCCTGGAAGGGTGTCCGGGAGATCAAAACCAGGATCTCCCCCTCCCAGCCAGAGACTCTCACAATTATCCTGGTTAATCTTGGACCCAGATGCTTCTGATTAGTGATCAACCTCAGACATCACCCACTCTGCCTCCCTCTGATCCACAATAAACCCTCCTAAGGAAAGAGTCAATTGCAAACACATATAACAGTGGGCAAAAGCACAACCCTGGCAAACGCCAGATCCAACCTCAAAAGAGCGGCCAACCCAACCATTAACAAGTGGGAAACTCTCTGCCCCTGCATACAAGGTCTAAAGCCAATCAACAAACCCCCCCGGCAGTCCATATCTCAGAAGGACAGACCAAAGATACTCGTGGTTAACACGATCAAATGCTTTAGCCTGATCCAAGGACAGCAAGTACCCCTTCCAGTGACCTGCCCTACCCTGCTCCACGGCCTTCCGGACACCAAGCACAGCACTAGTTGTACTGCGGCCTGAAACAGAGCAGTGCTGAGCCACTGAAAGGAGCTGGGGTGCAAACTTCACCAGACGATTGAACAGCACCTTTGCCAGAATCTTTCTGTCTGCATTGAGTAGCGCTATGGGACGCCAATTCTCAATACAAGATCGGTCCTTACCCTTTGATAGGATGATCGGAGCAGACCTCCTCATTGACCTCGGCAGAGTGCCCGAGGAAAGACACTCATTGAATAACTCAGTCAGGAGGGGAACTAAGATGTCCTTAAAGGTCTTGTAGAACTCCGATGTTAAGCCATCCGGACCTGGCGATTTTTGAAGCTCAAGCCCATCAATGGCCAGTCTGACTTCCTCTTCCCTGATCATCTCTATCAAAACGTCAAGAGAGGGGTTATCCCCTGGTTCAGGGACAGTTTCAGCCAGGAAAGCCAACGTCACATCTTGATCTAGATCCCTCTTTCCCAAGAGGTGTGAGTAGAAGGATCTGACGACCTCCAGGATCCCTGATCTGGACCTTCTCAGGGATCCTGTACTATCAATCAGCCCTGTGATAACCTTACTACTCACTGACATCTTACAGTTTCTGTTAGGGTCGGGCGAGCGGTACTTCCCGTAATCCCTCTCAAAAACCAAAGATGCGTGCCTATCATACTGACACCTCTTAAGCAAAGAATTCACTCTGGAGATATCCTCATGGCTACCTCCAGTCGAGACAAGATGCTCGAGTTTCCTCCTCAGGCCTTGATACAGGCGGTACCTGTCCAGACTCCTGAGGCTCGAGAGCTGCCGGAAGAATTTCGCCACCCTTTTCCCAGACTTACTGCTACAAAGGCCCAGCAGCGGTACCTGGCTCTGAAGAAAATCCTCAAAGGATTGTCGTATCTCCGCTTCTTCCAAGAGAGATGAATTGAGCTTCCAGTAGCCTCTACCCATCCGGGGGGTTTCTGTAACATTCAGGGAAAACAAAATCATACAGTGATCGGAGAACTCCACCTCAACAACAGACACTGCTGAAGAGACGGCTTCCTCCTTTAAAAAAAACCTATTCTAGACCTGCATCTACCCCTATGATAGGTGAACCCCGCGTGGCCTGGGGTGTGCCGGATGTGGACATCCACCAGGCGAGCCTCACTAGCTATACTATTAAGCACGACGCTATCGTAAGTCAACTTGTCTCTGGAATCTACCCTATCCTGGGGCCTCGTGACAGCATTGAAGTCCCCTCCAAAGACCACCTGCGACTTGTAAAAAGGTAGGGCTTGATCCTCATAAAGAGACTTCCTGTCCCACTTGGATTGGGGACCATAGATGTTAATAAGGCAGAGCTCTTGTCCCTTCATGAGGACATCTAAGATCAGGCATCTCCCCATTTCTAACTCAATAACTCGTCTGCATTCTACCACTGTGGTAAAAAGAACCGCCACTCCGCTATACGGCTCAGCCGCAAGAGACCAATAAGATGGACCTCGCCTCCACTCCCTTCTAGCTTTAAGTACGGCCGCCAAATTTGGCAGCCTGGTCTCTTGCAAAAATAAAATGTCGGCTTCAACCCGGCTGTGAAAATCAAAGGCCGCAAATCTAGCCGAATCTGACTTAATGCTGGCGACATTAATAGACTCCAGTGTCAACGGAGTGGGTGCCGCCATCCTGAGTCATTGAGTTAGACGGCTTTCTTCTTACCTGTATTCCCATCCCCTTCAGAGAAGGAACCCCCCCTTTTCAGTGATACTGTGGTGTCCATTTCCTTTTCCTGTGAGTTAGCAGACTCAGGTCTAGCACCTGCTCCCTTATCCTCGTCCCCAGACTCCACGCCAGTCTCACCTTCTGAGGATCGCACATCCCCAGAAGAAGACTCGACACCTCCTGAAAGCCCCTCCGTCGCCCTTGGCCCCTCACCCTCATCCTCCTCTCCCGAAGAAGAGTTTTCGTCAAGGGTGAGGAACCGATTTGAAAGCTCGACCAGAGGGGGGTTGGTTTCACCTTCCTTCGGTACCGTGGTCAGGGTAGAAGAAGATCTTAAATCTCCCTTCTTTTTATTCCTGTTCTTCTTTTTGGCGCCCTGCCTGTTTTCCCTCCAGCCACATCCTATTATCCTCGTCCATACTTTCATAATGGGAGGACTCTGAGGATGCGGCGCCCTCCTCGTTCTGGATCCCCCTGACCTCCTCATCCAGTGCGTCCTCCCTCGGGGCCTCAGCAGCAGGTTTTGTCTCCAGGACAGGGCCAGAGGTTGTCCCAGCAACCTGAGACTCCCTCAGTCCTCTATCCTTTTGACGCTTCTCTAGACACCTTAGCTGGGCAGGCGTCTTTTTCTTGCTGTTCTTCACTGTCCCCTCAGTCTCTCCACCTCTGCTAGTCCCCTCCCCAGCAGATTCAGCCTCATGGCCTTCACATGGCTATTAATCAGCTCAGTCCTATTACAATGATAATACAGTGATTTGCAGAGATTGGAATAACTATCTTGTGAAGAGCAGATCATGTATATGGTAGATGGTATGTAGAGCAGATCACATGTATGATAGATGGTATGTAGAGCAGATCACATGTATGGTAGATGGTAGTGGTGTAGAGTAGATCACATGTATGGTAGATGGTTGTGAGGACCATGTATGGTAGATGGTAGAGAGTAGATCACATGTATGGTAGATGGTATGTAGAGCAGATCACATGTATGGTAGATGGTATGTAGAGCAGATCAAATGTATGGTAGATGGTATGTAGAGTAGATCACATGTATGGTAGATGGTATGTAGAGTAGATCACATGTATGGTAGATGGTATGTAGAGCAGATCACATGTATGGTAGATGGTATGTAGAGCAGATCACATGTATGGTAGATGGCATGTAGAGTAGATCACATGTATGGCAGATGGTATGTAGAGTAGATCACATGTATGGTAGATGGTATGTAGAGCAGATCACATGTATGGTAGATGGTATGTAGAGCAGATCACATGTATGGTAGATGGCATGTAGAGTAGATCACATGTATGGCAGATGGTATGTAGAGCAGATCACATGTATGGTAGATGGTATGTAGAGCAGATCACATGTATGGTAGATGGTATGTAGAGAAGATCACATGTATGGTAGATGGTATGTAGAGCAGATCACATGTATGGTAGATGGCATGTAGAGCAGATCACATGTATGGCAGATGGTATGTAGAGAAGATCACATGTATGGTAGATGGTATGTAGAGCAGATCACATGTATGGTAGATGGCATGTAGAGTAGATCACATGTATGGCAGATGGTATGTAGAGTAGATCACATGTATGGTAGATGGTATGTAGAGCAGATCACATGTATGGTAGATGGCATGTAGAGTAGATCACATGTATGGCAGATGGTATGTAGAGTAGATCACATGTATGGTAGATGGTATGTAGAGCAGATCACATGTATGGTAGATGGTATGTAGAGCACATTAGGAAGAAGTCAGATGTAAAGTAGACCACCTAAGAAATAGATCATCTGTAGTGTAGATTACATGAAGAGTAGATCACACAAGGAATAGATCACCTGTAGAAATTACATTAAGAATAGATCACATGTGTAGTAGATTACATGAAAAATAGATCACATGTAGAGTAGACCACATAAGGAAAAAAACACCTGCATAGTAGATCACATGTTGAGTAGATTACATGTAGAATAGATCACCTGTACATGTAATCTTTGCTCATCTTGCTAGTTTGTGTCTTTCTTTTTTGCAGACCCCGCAAGATCTACCTGTGCGCCTTGTCTGCAGAATTCTGTAATAGGGGGCGTAGTGGCGCTGATCGTGACAACCTCTCCGTTCCTGATCGCATCATATTACATTGGACGCAATACAAGAAAGGATCAATGATGATGTAAGATAGATAACACTAAACAGATAACACTACCGTATGATGATGTAAGACAGATAACACTACTGTATGATGATATAAGACAGATAACACTACTGTATGATGATATAAGACAGATAACACTACTGTATGATGATATAAGACAGATAACACTATTGTATGATGATATAAGACAGATAACACTACTGTATGATGATATAAGACAGATAACACTATTGTATGATGATATAAGACAGATAACACAACCGTATGATGATATAAGACAGATAACACTACCGTATGATGATGTAAGACAGATAACACTACTGTATGATGATATAAGACAGATAACACTACTGTATGATGATATAAGACAGATAACACAACCGTATGATGATATAAGACAGATAACACTACTGTATAATGACATAAGACAGATAACACTACCGTATGATGATATAAGACAGATAACACTACTCCTCTATGTATGGAGTTCTCCGACAGACCCCGGATCTTATGTGAGTCCTCCTTGTGGTCAGAGATCCCTCTATCTGAGGCTGTGGCTCATCTGTTGGGGTGTCCACCGACCATATATAACGTCCTGGGTTTGAGACTTAGAACAGACCTGGTAAAATAAAACATAATTATAGAGGGAAATTTCTATTTATTTTAACAAAATGTTTTAGAAATTTCTGTAAAAATGATTAGATATAATTAACACAATAATTATAGAGCTCAGTATATGGTGTAATAACAATGATATATCCAGTATTGGGCACAGTCTTAGGAGACGTCGCTTCTCCCTCCTCCATGTATTACATTACCAGAACTCCTGTTATTAGGTCAGACGACCTCCAGGAATGGACTCCAAATAGGAAAACTACAGCTCACCCTGCAAGAAACAAGCCCTCCCCATCCACACACACCAGAAGAGAGGATCACATTACCTGAAAAGTGATCTTACTGAGCAGGTGTATTAAATGGGGTATAATTGTACTGACCCTGCGACTGAGGATAACCCTATATACCCTATATTACAGGGTGCACGGGGCAAGACATAGAATGTAAAAAAAAAAAAAAAATGACAAAATTGCTGAGTTTTCTAATCTTACAGAAAATGAATCAACAATTTAAATGTTTTCCAAAATGGCGGAAAACCTCACCAAAAACAAGCCCTCATATGGCTATGTTGATAAAATAATATGGCACAGTATAATGCCCCCTTGTGATTCCCAGTATAATGGCTCCTTGTGCCTCCCATAGTATAATTTTTCTTAAGTGCCCCATACAGTATAATTCCTCATTGTAGCCCCCACAGTATAATGTTATGTAAGTGCCCCATACAGTATAATGTTATGTAAGTGCCCCATACAGTATAATGTTATGTAAGTGCCCCATACAGTATAATGTTATGTAAGTGCCCCATACAGTATAATGTTATGTAAGTGCCCCATACAGTATAATGTTATGTAAGTGCCCCATACAGTATAATGTTATGTAAGTGCCCCATACAGTATAATGTTAGTAGTGCCCCAACAGTATAATGTTATGTAAGTGCCCCCACAGTATAATGTTATGTAAGTGCCCCATACAGTATAATGTTATGTAAGTGCCCCATACAGTATAGTAGCCCCCATCTAGTATATCACCCCCTTGTTGCTTCTACACAATATAATGTCCTACATGATTCCCACATAATATAATGCTCCCACACAGTATAATAACCCGCATGGCGCCCACACAGTATATTTCCCCTTGGTTTCTCTCACATAGTATAGTGTCCCCTTTGCACCCCCCCCCCCAGTTTAATGTCCCCTTGTGCCTCCCACACATTATGTTTCCTAAGTTCCCCACAAAAAGAATAATGCTCCTGCCAATGGACTCTACACCAAATAATGTCCCCTACGGTCCCCACACAATATAATGTCCCCTCAGTGTCTCCACACTGTATAGCGCCCCCTTTTCACCCCCCCCATAGTTTAATTTCCCCCCTTGTGCCTCCCACACAATAGCTCATAAAGAGATGATGAATTTTGGGATCCCAACAGTCAAGCACCAAAATGATAAAGTCTCCTGTCCTCGCAGATGGTGAGAAAGTAACTTTTAATAAAAATCTATAAAAATTATCTTATGAAACAGTCAAAAAAATCAGTGGAAATCTAATCTAATGTAATATAATGATGTGAATAAAATTAGTGGTCAATAGGGACAAAAAGTTACATAATGGATCCGCAGGAGATATATGCACACGAACAAGTGAGTAATGGAACCCACCCAAGTCAGAAGAGATATCGGCAGAGAACGGTCTGGCCAACAACAGCTTCATCCAGGGCTCAACCCCAGTATACAGCAGAGCCGATGTAGGGCTGGCAATGGCTAGACCTAAGTGAGCGCTGTGATCAGCAGAGCTCAGTATAAGGACTCATAAGCCACGCCCCCTCTCTGACATCATGCCGGGGAACTCCCAGCTGAGTTTGAAATAACAACAACAAGGAGTGGCTGAGCCACGTGCACCCTGAGCCACGTGCACACTGAGCCATCAGGACTTTGCACCAGTAAATGAGCGCTGCAGAGAGATAATAAGAGAAGAGAAATAATGGCCGAGGCTGAGAAGATCTTACCAATAACCAATAACCATCTCTAGACCCGGTAACACAAGAGCTGTGACCAGATCATCTCACAGTCATAGATATTAGGTGGTACTATTCATCTACCCTTATATTACCAGTAGATGATAACCAGGCCCCATCCATCTTCCCAGGTCTCCAGTACTGGCCCGACCCTGTTTTGATTCCCAGATTGAACAGGATTGGGCATATTCAAGGTGGTACTTCCTAATCTATCTACATAATGTAGGGGGGAGAAGACCAGAATACACATCAGCAGGGGAGGAGTACAGTTATAGTAAAGATCCTCAGACAAAACTCCCCAAAAATTGTTGTTCATTCAATTCAAGTGGACTACTCGATTCCATCTCGAAGATCCACCTGCTCTCTCTTTGGAGTATGGCACAATCCGAGTCAACCTTCCTCCTACTGTGAGAGTGAACTCGATCAATCCCCCTGAATCGCGCCATATTTTTATCTCTATTGTGGATCTTATTGATGTGTCTCTCCACTGGTGAGTCCTTTTTATGGGTGATGTCCCTGAGATGGTCCCCAACTCTTGGTCATCCCTATATACCCATCCCCGCATCTGCAGGTCATCTTGAAGATGTCTCCTTGTCGCTTACAATTCATGTCATGTTTTATGTCATAGCTTTTACCTGTAACAGACAATAAAAACCATGTCCCTGTAGTGATAAAGGGCCATGCAGCCACTACACCTATAGCACCCCTTTGTACCAGGGCTAAGTCAGGGTGGTGACTAGGGTCCCATGTAGTGGCTGTGGACAAAACGGGTCCCTCAAAGATTTGCCCTTCTTGTCTGTGGTTGAGGGTTGATCACTCACAATGTTTCTCAAGTCCGGGTCCAACCTCAAAACATCCCAGTGTTTCTCAAGTATCTTCCTGATCTCAGGTGCCCACTATTAAATGTGGTCATTAATCTAACAGTCTCTGCCTTGTTTTGTTCAGAGATCTTGACATTCAGGAGTTCAGAGCGATCTCCACTGAGGAGCGTCTCTATAGGCCTGCCGGAGAACATAATCCAGATAACCCCGCTGTTCATATCTGACCCTCAGACTTCTAGCCTGCTGAATAAAGTCTTGTGTTGTGGAGCAATTTCTCCTCAATCTGAGAAATTGACCCTTAGGGATCCCCCCTCTCAATGGGATTGCTCTCCCATCTCAAGAGGGAATTAGTCAATGTCGGTTTCCTATAAACCATAGTATGAGGAAGGGCAGAGCGTTCTCATTGCTCTCATTAGTAAAATCCAATATAATTTGCATTCAAACCCTTCACAAACATATAAAAGAGGCCACCGAGCCCCCCCAAATGATGAAAATATCATCAATGTACGGCCTATCAATACCAGGAATAACATGGTCTCCAAACACTATGGTGGCCTCTCACCAGCCCAGGAGCAAGTTAGCATATGATGGTGCACATAGAACTCAACAGCTGCAAGTCCCGCCTCATGCGGGGTAGTGGAGTATAAAGCTTCAACATCTTTGCTCCCCAAGATACAGCCTTCACCCACTATAATACGGTTATTCCAGGTGCGTAAGTAGATTGGTGGTGTCTCTGACGTAAGAAGGGAGAGCCGTGACGAATGGTCTTAAAATTGTGTTAAATATAAATCTCTGCCCTTTGGCTCAAATTTTCCACGCCAGAGACAATTGGTTGACCTTTTAGTGGGTTTAGGCCTTGTGTATCTTGGGGAGACAATAAAATGTTGCCCAGACCAGATGTCTATGGAGCAAGTAATCATAGTCCACCCCATCCTAAAGACCTTTAGTTTTTGACTCCCATAGTAGGTTTTTCAGCTCTACAAAACAATTGGTGGATCTTTGAGATGGAATCGAGTAGTTCACTTGGATTGAATGAAAAACATTGTGTAGCTAGGTTGGGCCACACCACCCTGAATATGCCCAATCCTGTTCAATCTGGGAAGATAAACAGGGTCGGGCCCAGACAGTACTGGAGACCTGTGAAGATGGATGGGGCCTGGTTATCATATACTGGTCCTATAAAGGTAGATGAATAGCTCTACCTAATATCTATGACTGTGAGAGGATCCGGTCACAGCTCTTGTGTTACCGTGTCTACAGATGGTTATTGGTTATTGGTAAGATCTTCCCAGCCTCGGCCATTATTTCTCTTCTCTTATTATCTCTCTGCAGCGCTCATTTACTGGTGCTATTGTATGTAAGCAAAGTCCTGATAGTGAGCACATGGCTCAGTGTGTACATGGCTCAGTGTGTACATGGCTCAGAGTGTACAGTCATGGCCAAAAGTTTTGAGAATGATACAAATATTAATTTTTACAAAGTCTACTGCTTCAGTTTTTCTAATGGCAATTTGCATATACTCCAGAATGTTATAAAGAGTGATCAGCTTAACAGCAATTACTTGCAAAGTCAATATTTGCCTAGAAAATGAACTTTATCCCCCAAAACACATTTCAACATCATTGCAGCCCTGCCTTAAAAGGACCACCTAACATCGTTTCAGTGATTGCTCCATTAACACAGGTGTGGGTGTTGATGAGGACAGGGCTGGAGATCAATCTGTCATGATTAAGTAAGAATGACACCACTGGACACTAAAAAGAGGCTGGTGCTTGCCATCATTGTTTCTCTTCTGTTAACCATGGTTATGTCTAAAGAAACACGTGCAGTCATCATTGCACTGCACAAAAATGGCCTAACTGGAAAGAGTATTGCAGCTAGAAAGCTTGCACCTCAGTCAACAATCTATCGCATCATCAAGAACTTCAAGGAGAGAGGTTCCATTGGTGCCAAAAAGGCTCCAGGGCGCCCAAGAAAGACCAGCAAGCGGCAGGACCGTCTCTTAAAAGTGTTTCAGCTGCGGGATGGGGCTACCAGCAGTGTAGAGCTTGCTGAGGAATGGCAGCAGGCAGGTGTGAGTGCATCTGCACGCACTGTGAGGCGGAGACTCTTGGAGCAAGGCCTGGTCTCAAGGAGGGCAGCAAAGAAGCCACTTCTCTCCAGAAAAAACATCAGGGACAGACTGATATTCTGCAAAAGGTACAGGGAGTGGACTGCTGAGGACTGGGGTAAAGTCATTTTCTCTGATGAATCCCCTTTTCCATTGTTTGGAACATCTGGAAAACAGCTTATTCGGAGAAGAAGAGGTGAGCGCTACCACCAGTCTTGTCTCATGCCAACTGTAAAGCATCCTGAAACCATTCATGTGTGGGGTTGCTTCTCAGCCAAGGGAATCGGCTCTCTCACAGTCTTGCCATGAATAAAGAATGGTACCAGAATGTCCTCCAAGAGCAACTTCTCCCAACCGTCCAAGAGCAGTTTGGCGCTCAACAATGCCTTTTCCAGCATGATGGAGCACCTTGCCATAAAGCAAAGGTGATAACTAAATGGCTCAGGGAACAAAACATAGAGATTTTGGGTCCATGGCCTGGAAACTCCCCAGATCTTAATCCCATTGAGAACTTGAGGTCAATCATCAAGAGACGGGTGGACAAACAAAAACCAACAAATTCAGACAAAATGAAAGCATTGATTCTGCAAGAATGGACTGCTATCAGTCAGGATTTGGTCCAGAAGTTGATTGAGAGCATGCCAGGGAGAATTGCAGAGGTCCTGAAGAAGAAGGGTCAACACTGCAAATATTGACTTGCTGCATTAACTCATTCTAACTGTCAATATAAGCTTCTGTTACTCATAATATGAATGCAATTCTATTTCTGTATGTGATAAAAACATCTGACAAACACACATAAAAACCAGAGGGCAGCAGATCATGTGAAAATATAATATTTGTGTCATTCTCAAAACTTTTGGCCATGACTGAACATGGCTCAGAGTGTACATGGCTCAGTGTGATCATGGCTCAGTGTGCACAAGGCTCAGTATGATCATGGCTCAGTGTGCACAAGGCTCAGTGTGATCATGGCTCAGTGTGATCATGGCTCAGTGTGCACAAGGCTCAGTGTGATCATGGCTCAATGTGCACAAGGCTTAGTGTGATAATGGCTCAGAGTGATCATGGCTCAGTGTGCACAAGGCTCAGTATGATCATGGCTTAGTGTGCACAAGGCTTAGTGTGATAATGGCTCAGAGTGATCATGGCTCAGTGTGCACAAGGCTCAGTGTGATCATGGCTCAGTGTGCACAAGGCTCAGTGTGATCATGGCTCAGTGTGCACAAGGCTCAGTATGATCATGGCTCAGTGTGCACAAGGCTCAGTGTGATCATGGCTCAGTCTGCACAAGGCTCAGTATGATCATGGCTCAGTGTGCACAAGGCTTAGTGTGTTAATGGCTCAGTGTGATCATGGCTCATTGTGCACAAGGCTCAGTGTGATCATGGCTCAGAGTGCACAAGGCTCAGTGTGATCATGGCTCAGTGTCACAAGGCTCGTGTCCTGGCTCGCCCTCCCTTTGTTGTTATTTCAGACTCATCTGGGAGTTCCCCGGCATGATATCAGAGAGGGGGCGTGGCTTATGATCACAGCGCTCACTTAGGTCTAGCCATTGCCAGCCCTATATCGGCTCTGCTGTATACCGAGGTTGAGCCCTGGATGAAGCTATTGTTGGCCAGACCGTTCTCTGCCGATATCTCTTCTGACTTGGGTGGGTTCCATTACTCACTTGTTCGTGTGCATATATGTGGAGAAGGTTTGGACACATTGACCATCCTTTTGTATTGTTATTCTGTTGGAGATCCCTCACGGTGGCCTTTATTTTGGGGTGTTTAATAGCTATGGGCGTACACCCTATAATTATGGGGTGCAGCGGTTGAGGTCGCTATAAGTTGACGAGCCCTCCCTTACTGGTTCTTATATAGATCCCCTGACGAGCACCCGATTAGGGCCGAAACGCGTCTGATGGGAGAATCAATGGGGTTTGTCTAGGGCCAGTTGTGGGGCTGCCCTTGTTAGGGGGAGAGTCTTGGATCCGGGGTTATTGGTCACTTACGGATATATCTCCGTTTTCCCTACACGTAGGACCCTGTGATCCATAATGTGATATATAATATAATGTATCACATTATATTATATTACATTACATATCACATTATATTATATTATATTATGTTATATTATATTTTATTACATTATATTATATATCACATTATATTATATTACATTACATTACACCATATTATATCATATTATATTAGATTAGATTTCCACTAATTTTTTTTACTCTTTCATAAGATAATTTTTATAGATAGTTATTAAAAGTTACTTTCTCACCATCTGCGAGGACAGGAGGCTTTATTATTTTGGTGCCTCCCACACTGTATAATGTTTCCTACGTTCCCCACAAACAGTATAATGCTCCCCCCAGTGGACTCTACACTGTATAATGCCCATTGTGCTTCCCACACAATATCATGTCCCCCCCAGTGTCTTCTCCCCACAGTATAATGCCCCCTTGTGTCCCCCCATACTATATAACTTCTCCTTGGGCTTGCCATAGTATAATGTTCCCTAAGTGCTCCATACAATATAATGCCCTCCCAGTGGCCGCCACACAGTACCCAATCTGGGGTGGTACTGCCTGATTTTGAATGTTTATGTCTGATCTGGAGAGATCGTGCCTGATTTGGGGTAATTCTCTCTAATACTGGGTGATTGTGTCTAATTCTAGGTAGTTGATCCTAATCCTACATGACTGTGTCTGATGTGGGGTGATCATTCCTGAACTGGGGTAATTTTCCCAGTAAATTCCCCTTTTCTAACCATCTCTCCTCTGTCCACAGGATATCCCCACGTGTCTCCATGCATCTTACTTCAGTTCTGAATAGAAGTTGAAGCTTCCTCCTCCTCCTCGCTCTCCACAATGTTGACCATAAATGGTGGCCAGTAGAACCTGAAGATTGTGAGATATCGCCAAGCTGAGGATCGGCTTATGGACTCCAGCACAGAGCACAGAGAATGTAGAGATATTGTACCTACCACTAGTGTACCTACCACTATTATACCTAATGCTATTGTACCACTATTGTATCTACCGCTATTGTATCTACCACTATTGTAACTACCACTAGTGTATCTACCACTATTATATCTACCGCTATTATACCTACCACTACTGTACCACTATTGTATCTACTACTATTGTACCTACCACTAGTGTATCTACCACTATTATACCTACAGCTACTGTACCACTATTGTATCTACCACTATTTTACCTACCACTATTGTACCTACCGCTATTGTACCACTATTGTATCTACCACTATCGTATCTACCACTATTGTGTCTACTATTGTGCCTACCACTATTGTACCACTATTGTATCTACCACTATTGTACCTACCACTAGTGTACCTACCGCTAGCGTATCTACCACAATTGTGTCTACTATTGTACCTACCGCTAGTGTACCCTCCACTATTGTACCCACTACTATTGTACCTACCGCTATTGTGCCTAATTTACAGAGCAGGTCACCACAATCTGCCGCTCCTCAGAGGACACAGAAATAAATAATGTACGGACCACTGCCCCCTGACCTCACCCAGTGACCCTGCAGTAGTGAGGACTTTGTGCCCGCTGAGATATCATCAGGGGTCATTGTGATCAATAAACCTCTCTCTGTCTCTGGAAGTTTTCCAATGAATCATTTCAATATTAAAAGATAAGAAAGCAAAACCGGGAAGAGAGCGCAGAGGCCGGGCAGCAGGGGGCGCCACCGAGAGCATCCCATAAACCAAGGAATTACACTGGAAAGTCTAATGGACGTAGCGCCCCATCACTATTGGTGTTATTACTGCCCTAATTCAGAACAGAAAGAAAGGGAAATCTCAGATACACAGGCGGGGTGTGATCGCCATCGATAATGTGATATCTTTAATAAATACCATTAAAATCCAGACGTCTTGTCAATGTTCCTGCAAATATCAGGTACCCAAACTCCGAGGACACTTCCAGAGCGACTGATGGAAATGATAGTAATGTAAGTGACCCCAATATATATATAAGGAATAAGTAATAGGTGGTATAAGGAATAAGTAATATGGGTATAAGGAATAAGTAATAGGGGAGTATAAGGAATAAGTAATAGGAGGTATAAGGAATAAGTAATAGGGGAGTATAAGGAATAAGTAATAGCGGGTATAAGGAATAAGTAATAGGGAGTATAAGGAATAAGTAATAGGGGGGTATAAGGAATAAGTAATAGGGGGTATAAGGAATAAGTAATAGGGGAGTATAAGGAATAAGTAATAGCGGGTATAAGGAATAAGTAATAGGGGGTATAAGGAATAAGTAATAGGGGGGTATAAGGAATAAGTAATAGGGGGTATAAGGAATAAGTAATAGGTGGTATAAGGAATAAGTAATAGGGGGTATAAGGAATAAGTAATAGGGGGTATAAGGAATAAGTAATAGGAGGGGATAAGTAATAGGGGGTATAAGGAATAAGTAATAGGGGAGTATAAGGAATAAGTAATAGGGGGTATAAGGAATAAGTAATAGGGGGTATAAGGAATAAGTAATAGGGGGTATAAGGAATAAGTAATAGGGGGTATAAGGAATAAGTAATAGGGGGTATAAGGAATAAGTAATAGGGTATAAGGAATAAGTAATAGGGGAGTATAAGGAATAAGTAATAGGAGGTATAAGGAATAAGTAATAGGGGAGTATAAGGAATAAGTAATAGCGGGTATAAGGAATAAGTAATAGGGAGTATAAGGAATAAGTAATAGGGGGTATAAGGAATAAGTAATAGGAGGTATAAGGAATAAGTAATAGGGGAGTATAAGGAATAAGTAATAGGAGGTATAAGGAATAAGTAATAGGGGGTATAAGGAATAAGTAATAGGGGAGTATAAGGAATAAGTAATAGGGGGGTATAAAGAATAAGTAATAGGGGAGTATAAGGAATAAGTAATAGCGGGTATAAGGAATAAGTAATAGGGGGTATAAGGAATAAGTAATAGGGGAGTATAAGGAATAAGTAATAGGAGGTATAAGGAATAAGTAATAGGGGAGTATAAGGAATAAGTAATAGGAGGTATAAGGAATAAGTAATAGGGGGTATAAGGAATAAGTAATAGGGGAGTATAAGGAATAAGTAATAGGGGGTATAAGGAATAAGTAATAGGAGGTATAAGGAATAAGTAATAGGGGAGTATAAGGAATAAGTAATAGGAGGTATAAGGAATAAGTAATAGGGGGTATAAGGAATAAGTAATAGGGGAGTATAAGGAATAAGTAATAGGGGGGTATAAGGAATAAGTAATAGGGGAGTATAAGGAATAAGTAATAGCGGGTATAAGGAATAAGTAATAGGGGGTATAAGGAATAAGTAATAGGGGAGTATAAGGAATAAGTAATAGGGGGGTATAAGGAATAAGTAGTAGGGGAGTATAAGGAATAAGTAATAGCGGGTATAAGGAATAAGTAATAGGAGGTATAAGGAATAAGTAATAGGGGAGTATAAGGAATAAGTAATAGGGGGTATAAGGAATAAGTAATAGGGGGGTATAAGGAATAAGTAAAAGGGGAGTGTAAGGAATAAGGAATAAGGGGGTGTAGGAATAAGTAATAGGGGAGTATAAGGAATAAGTAATAGGGGGTATAAGGAATAAGTAATAGGAGGTATAAGGAATAAGTAATAGGGGGTATAAGGAATAAGTAATAGGGGAGTATAAGGAATAAGTAAAAGGGGAGTGTAAGGAATAAGGAATAAGGGAGTGTAAGGAATAAGTAATAGGGGAGTATAAGGAATAAGTAATAGGGGGTATAAGGAATAAGTAATAGGGGGTATAAGGAATAAGTAATAGGGGAGTATAAGGAATAAGTAATAGGGGTATAAGGAATAAGTAATAGGGGAGTATAAGGAATAAGTAATAGGGGAGTATAAGGAATAAGTAATAGGAGGTATAAGGAATAAGTAATAGTGGAGTATAAGGAATAAGTAATAGGGGGGTATAAGGAATAAGTAATGGGGGGTATAAGGAATAAGTAATAGGGGGGTATAAGGAATAAGTAATAGGGGAGTATAAGGAATAAGTAATAGGGGAGTATAAGGAATAAGTAATAGGGAAGTGTAAGGAATAAATAATAGGGGAGTGTAAGAAATAGGTAATAGGGGGTAGAAGGAATAAGTAATAGGGGGTATAAGGAATAAGTAATAGGAGGTATAAGGAATAAGTAATAGGGGGTATAAGGAATACGTAATAGTGGAGTATAAGGAATAAGAAATAGGGGGGTATAAGGAATAAGTAATAGGGGGGTATAAGGAATAAGTAATAGGGGGTATAAGGAATAAGTAATAGGGGGTATAAGGAATAAGTAATAGGGGGGTATAAGGAATAAGTAATAGGGGGGTATAAGGAATAAGTAATAGGGGGGTATAAGGAATAAGTAATAGGGGCGTATAAGGAATAAGTAATAGGGGGTATAAGGGATAAGTAATAGGGGGTATAAGGAATAAGTAATAGGAGGTATAAGGAATAAGTAATAGGGGGTATAAGGAATAAGTAATAGGGGTATAAGGAATAAGTAATAGTGGAGTATAAGGAATAAGTAATAGGGGGTATAAGGAATAAGTAATAGGGGGGTATAAGGGATAAATAATAGGAGGTATAAGGAATAAGTAATAGGGGGGTATAAGGAATAAGTAATAGGGGAGTATAAGGAATAAGTAATAGGGGGGTATAAGGAATAAGTAATAGGGGGGTATAAGGGATAAATAATAGGAGGTATAAGGAATAAGTAATAGGGGGGTATAAGGAATAAGTAATAGGGGAGTGTAAGGAATAAGTAATAGGGGGGTATAAGTGATAAATAATAGGACGTATAAGGAATAAGTAATACGGGAGTATAAGGAATAAGTAATTGGGGAGTGTAAGGAATAAGTAATAGGGGGGTATAAGGGATAAATAATAGGAGGTATAAGGGATAAGTAATAGAAGGTATAAGGGATAAGTAATAGGGGAGTATAAGGAATAAGTAATAGGGGGTATAAGGAATAAGTAATAGGGGGTATAAGGAATAAGTAATAGGGGGTATAAGGGATAAGTAATAGGGGAGTATAAGAAATAAGTAATAGGGGGTATAAGGAATAAGTAATAGGGGGTATAAGGAATAAGTAATAGGGGGTATAAGGGATAAGTAATAGGAGAGTATAAGGAATAAGTAATAGGGGGTATAAGGAATAAGTAATAGGAGGTATAAGGAATAAGTAATAGGGGAGTATAAGGAATAAGTAATAGGGGGTATAAGGAATAAGTAATAGGGGCGTATAAGGAATAAGTAATAGGGGGTATAAGGGATAAGTAATAGGGGCGTATAAGGAATAAGTAATAGGGGGTATAAGGAATAAGTAATAGGGGGTATAAGGAATAAGTAATAGGGGGTATAAGGAATAAGTAATAGGGGGTATAAGGGATAAGTAATAGGAGAGTATAAGGAATAAGTAATAGGGGAGTATAAGGAATAAGTAATAGGGGAGTATAAGGAATAAGTAATAGGAGGTATAAGGAATAAGTAATAGGGGGTATAAGGAATAAGTAATAGGGGAGTATAAGGGATAAGTAATAGGGGGTATAAGGAATAAGTAATAGGGGAGTGTAAGGAATAAGTAATAGGGGGGTATAAGGAATAAGTAATAGGGGGGTATAAGGAATAAGTAATAGGGGGGTATAAGGAATAAGTAATAGGGGGGTATAAGGAATACGTAATAAAGGGTATAAGGAATAAGTAATAGGGGATTGTAAGGAATAAGTAATAGGGGAGTATAAGGAATAAGTAATAGGGGAGTGTAAGGAATAAGTAATAGGGGAGTATAAGGAATAAGTAATAGGGGGGTATAAGGAATAAGTAATAGGGGGTATAAGGAATAAGTAATAGGGGGTATAAGGAATAAGTAATAGGGGGTATAAGGAATAAGTAATAGGGGATTTCTGAACTAAGGCTTGTAGTTTCCATGCTCAGTATCCTCAGCAGATCATAGAACTACAAGAGTGTACTGGGCACTAGCATGAAGGCTACAGGGAAGGCTCTACAATCAGAAAAGGGCGGTGCCTCACCATAAGTAGGCGGGATCCAGTGATGACGCGGCTGTGCTCTGTGCAGAAAGAAAATGCCCCCTTGTGTTCTCTGAAGATGATGCAAGTAAAGAGAAGTCACTTTATTCTAAATCTACAGGATGAATCTCGGACATGAAGGAACGGCTGGAACAGTCTTTATAAAGGCGACAATACAGGGAGGTTCCTAAATAAACGGTTTCTGCAATGAGAGACTCCCTTTAACCACGTCCGAACCGCCCATTGGGTATTTACGTCTGGATACTGCTTGTATTGTTCTGTACTGATATGTTCTCGCAGCTTTAAGGAGCTGCACAGAATTGTGCAACTGCAGTAGCGGAGAGCCGCCTGTGACTACAGCCGGAGATCCCCTATAGAAGCCAGGGCGCTGTATACACAGTTATGGGAGCCGCCATGACGTGGCTCCCCTCTGACCCGGCGGTCACGTGACACGACGGGGACCGGACACTATTACACTGCTGGGTCCTAGAGGACCAGGGTCAGCTCCGCAGTTATGGGCAGGAGGCCGAATTCCTCCTGTAACTGGGGCTAAATGTATCAGCCCCCCCACCAAAGATATAGTGATCAGATACCCCAAAGGTCTATTATGACCTTATGGGGACACAATGTAAAAAAAATACATAAATAAATAGAAAAGTAAAAAATAAAAATTAAAGTAAAACAATTAAATAAATAATAAGCCAATACCACGCCCACATCACTAGCCCCACCCCCGAGGACACAATGCAAATTAAAAATAATAATAATACCATAATGGAGAGGAAAAGCTGTTTTAAGTTTTTAGTAGCTCTTTGTGTTATTAAATTTAAAAAAATGTGAAACATGAAAAACAGACGACAAATAGACAACAGACGGCAGATAACAGACGACAGATAACAGACGACAGATAACAGACGACAGATAACAGATAACAGACGACAGATAACAGACAACAGATAACAGACGACAGATAACAGAGGACAGATAACAGAGGACAGACGACAGATAACAGACGACAGATAACAGACGACAGATAACAGACGACAGATAACAGAGGACAGACGACAGATAACAGAGGACAGATAACAGACAACAGACGATAGATAACAGACGACAGATAACAGACGATAGATAACAGAGGACAGATAACAGAGGACAGACGACAGATAACAGAGACAACGGCACACAGATAACAGACGACAGATAACAGACGACAGATAACAGAGGACAGACGACAGATAACAGAGGACAGATAACAGACAACAGACGATAGATAACAGACGACAGATAACAGACGACAGATAACAGACGACAGATAACAGAGGACAGACGACAGATAACAGACGACAGACGACAGACGACAGATAACAGACAACAGATAACAGACAACAGACGACAGATAACAGACAACAGATAACAGACGACAGATAACAGAGGACAGATAACAGACGACAGATAACAGACGACAGATGACAGAGGACAGACGACAGATGACAGACGACAGATAAGAGACAACAGATAACAGACAACAGACGACAGATAACAGAGGACAGATAACAGAGGACAGATAACAGACGACAGATAACAGAGGACAGACGACAGATAACAGACGACAGATAACAGAGGACAGACGACAGATAACAGACAACAGATAACAGACGACAGATAACAGAGGACAGACGACAGATAACAGACGACAGATAACAGAGGACAGACGACAGATAACAGACAACAGATAACAGAGGACAGACGACAGATAACAGACAACAGATAACAGACGACAGATAACAGAGGACAGACGACAGATAACAGAGGACAGATAACAGAGGACAGACGACAGATAACAGAGGACAGACAACAGACGACAGATAACAGACGACAGATAACAGACAACAGATAACAGACGACAGATAACAGAGGACAGACGACAGATAACAGACGACAGATAACAGATAACAGACGACAGACAACAGACGACAGATAACAGACGACAGATAACAGATGACAGGCAACAGATAACAGGCGACAGATACAGAACAGGCGACAGATAACAGATGACAGGCGACAGATAACAGACGACAGATAACAGATGACAGATAACAGATGACAGATAACAGAGGCGCGACAGATAACAGACGACAGATAACAGAGGCGCGACAGATAACAGACGACAGATAACAGAGGACAGATAACAGAGGACAGATAACAGACGACAGATGACAGATAACAGACAAAAGACGACAGATAACAGACGACAGATAACAGACGACAGATGACAGATAACAGACAACAGATAACAGACAACAGATAACAGACGACAGATGAAAGAAACATACGACAGATAACAGATGACAGATGACAGACGACAGGTAACAGATGACAGATGAAAGATAACATACGACAGATAACAGATGACAGATGACAGATGACGGATAACAGATGACAGACGACAGATAACAGATGACAGATAACAGACAACAGATAACAGATGACAGATGACAGACGACAGATAACAGATGACAGATGACGGATAACAGATGACAGATGACAGACGACAGATAACAGATGACAGACGACAGACGACAGATAACAGACAACAGACGACAGATGACAGATGACAGATAACAGATGACAGATGACAGACGACAGACGACAGATAACAGACAACAGATAACAGACGACAGATAACAGACGACAGATGACAGATAACAGGCGACAGATGACAGGCGACAGACGACAGATAACAGACAGACGCGACAGATGAGAGATAACAGATGACAGATAACAGACAACAGATGACAGATAACAGATGACAGACGACAGATAACAGACGACAGACGACAGATAACAGACAACAGATGACAGACGACAGATAACTGATGACAGATAACAGACGACAGATGACAGATGACAGACGACAGATAACAGACAGATAACAGATGACAGATAACAGACGACAGATGACAGACAACAGATAACAGACAACAGATGACAGACGACAGATGACAGATGACAGATAACAGACGACAGACGACAGATGACAGATAACAGATAACAGATGACAGATGACAGATAACTGACGACAGACCACAGATGACAGATGACAGATGACAGATAACAGATGACAGATAACAGACGACAGATGACAGACGACAGATGACAGATAACAGACTACAGATGACAGACGACAGATAACAGACGACAGATAACAGATGACAGATAACAGACGACAGATGACAGATAACAGACGACAGATGACAGACGTCAGATGACAGATGACAGATAACAGATGACAGATGACAGATACCAGATAACAGATGACAGATAACAGAGGACAGATAACAGCGCACGACAGATGACAGATAACAGACTACAGGCGACAGATGACAGATAACAGGCGACAGATGACAGATAACAGACTACAGATGACAAACGACAGATAACAGACGAGAGATAACAGGCACGACAGACGACAGAGGACAGAGAACAGACGACAGACGACAGATGACAGACTTTTTTATTTATATTTTCCTGGATATTAAAAAAATAAAAAACATGCAAAAATAAAATAATTCTCCCGTGTCCCCGAAAAAAGAGGCAGAATTTAGGTAAATAACCCATATGAGAAAGTTGTTTCAGCCCTCAAAACCGCTGCACGTACGAAAAACCCGAAAATGTGTCTGGTGCGGAAGCAGAAATTGTCCTTTACTGAAGTGGTTAAGGACCCGCCTCCATTAAGGCCATGTGTTTCTCTTTAACCCTTTGTGTGACCTTCCTTTGTTCCGGCTGCTGTTTGCATTACAGAAAGAAGAACTGTGCAAGTAAATTGTGACTTCTGTATTTGGAGCAGTGAAGGGTGTGCATGTGGGAAATTACACAAATGTGGGACTTCCTCTTCACGATGGAGGAAAGCACGGGGTCTCCCACAAGTCATGGCAGATAACGACAGAAAACAGATGACAGACGACAGACGACAGATAACAGACGACAGATAACAGAGGACAGACGACAGATAACAGACGACAGATAACAGAGGACAGACGACAGATAACAGACGACAGATGACAGATAACAGACAACAGATAACAGACGACAGATGACAGATAAGAGAGACGACAGATAACAGACGACAGGTGACAGACAACAGATAACAGATGACAGATGACAGATAACAGACAACAGATAACAGACAACAGATAACAGACGACAGATAACAGACGACAGATGACAGATAACAGACAACAGATAACAGATGACAGATAACAGACGACAGATAACAGATGACAGATGACAGATGACATACGACAGATGACAGATGACAGACAACAGATGACAGATAACAGATAACAGATGACAGATAACAGACGACAGATAACAGACGACAGATGACAGATAACAGACGACAGATGACAGACGGCAGATAACAGATGACAGATAACAGACGACAGATGACAGGCGACAGATAACAGATGACAGATGACAGATAACGACCCGCGCGCGCGACAGATAACAGATGACAGATGACAGATGAAAGATAACAGATAACAGATGACAGATGACAGATAACAGACGACAGATAACTGATGACAGATAACAGACGACAGATAACAGACGACAGATGACAGATAACAGACATCAGATAACAGATGACAGATAACAGACGACAGATAACAGATGACAGATGACAGATGACATACGACAGATGACAGATGACAGACGACAGATGACAGATAACAGACGACAGATGACAGATAACAGACGACAGATAACAGACGACAGATGACAGATAACAGACGACAGACGGCAGATAACAGATGACAGATAACAGACGACAGATGACAGATGACAGATAACAGATGACAGATGACAGATAACAGGTAACATACAACAGATAACAGATGACAGATGACAGACGACATACGACAGATGACAGATGACAGACAACAGATGACAGATAACAGATGACAGATGACAGATAACAGACGACAGATACAGACGACAGATGACAGATAACAGACGACAGATGACAGACGACAGATAACAGATGACAGATAACAGACGACAGATAACAGACGACAGATAACAGATGACAGATGACAGATGACAGATAACAGATAACAGATGACAGATGACAGATGACAGATAACAGACGACAGATAACTGATGACAGATAACAGACGACAGATAACAGACGACAGATGACAGATAACAGACGGCAGATAACAGATGACAGATAACAGACGACAGATAACAGATGACAGATGACAGATAACATACGGCAGATAACAGATGACAGATGACAGATGACAGATAACAGATGACAGATGACAGATGACATACGACAGATGACATATGACAGACGACAGATGACAGATAACAGATGACAGATGACAGATAACAAACGACAGATAACAGACGACAGATGACAGATAACAGGCGACAGATGACAGACGGCAGATAACAGATGACAGATAACAGACGACAGATGACAGACGACAGATAACAGATGACAGATGACAGATAACAGGTAACATACAACAGATAACAGATGACAGATGACAGACGACAGATAACAGATGACAGATGACAGATGACAGATAACAGATAACAGATGACAGATAACAGACGACAGAAGACAGATAACAGACAACAGATAACAGACGACAGATGACAGATAACAGACAACAGATAACTGATGACAGATAACAGACGACAGATAACAGGCGACAGATGACAGATAACAGACAACAGATAACAGATGACAGATAACAGACGAAAGATAACAGATGACAGATGACAGACGACATACGACAGATGACAGATGACAGACAACAGATGACAGATAACAGATGACAGATGACAGATAACAGGCGACAGATAACAGCGACGCAGATGACAGATAACAGGCGACAGATGACAGCCACCTAACAGATGACAGATAACAGGCGACAGATGACAGACAACAGATAACAGATGACAGATGACAGATAACAGACGACAGATAACAGATGACAGATGACAGACGACAGATAACAGATGACAGATGACAGATAACAGACGACAGATAACAGATGACAGATGACAGACGACAGATAACAGATGACAGATGACAGATAACAGACGACAGATAACAGATGACAGACGACAGATAACAGATAACAGACAATAGCTGACAGACGACAGATAACAGATGACAGATGACAGATAACAGATAACACACGACAGATAACAGATGACAGATGACAGGCGACAGATAACAGATGACAGATGACAGGTAACAGACAACAGATAACAGATGACAGATAACAGATGACGGATAACAGATGACAGATGACAGACGACAGACGACAGATGACAGATGACAGATAACAGATGACAGATGACAGACGACAGATAACAGATGACAGATAACAGACGCGACAGATAACAGGCGACAGACAACAGATAACAGGCGACAGATGACAGATAACAGACGACAGATGACAGGTGACAGTCGACAGATGACAGATAACAGATGACGGATAACAGATGACAGATGACAGGCGACAGGCGACAGATGACAGATGACAGACAACAGGCGACAGATGACGCGACAGCGACAGATAACGATGACAGATAACAGACGACAGATAACAGGCGACAGACAACAGATAACAGACGGATGACAGATAACAGGCGACAGATGCAGGTGACAGTCGACAGATGACAGATAACAGATGACAGATAACAGATGACAGATAACAGATGACAGATGACAGACGACAGACGACAGATGACTGATGACAGATAACAGACGACAGATAACAGATAACAGACAACAGATGACAGACGACAGATAACAGATGACAGATAACAGACGACAGATGACAGACGACAGATAACAGACAGATGACAGATAACAGACAACAGATGACAGACGACAGATAACAGACAACAGATGACAGGCGACAGATGACAGATGACAGATAACAGATAACAGATGACAGATGACAGATAACTGACGACAGACCACAGATGACAGATGACAGATAACAGACGACAGATGACAGATAACAGACGACGGATGACAGACGTCAGATGACAGATAACAGATAACAGATGACAGATAACAGATGACAGACGACAGATAACAGGCGCGGCGACCGACAGGCGACAGATGACAGATGACAGATAACAGACGACAGATGACAGATAACAGACTACAGATGACATACAACAGATAACAGATGACAGACGACAGATGACAGACGACAGACTACAGACGACAGATGACACATAACAGACGACAGATGACAGATAACAGATGACAGACGACAGATGACAGATAATAGACTACAGACGACAGATGACACATAACAGACGACAGATGACAGATAACAGATGACAGATAACAGATGACAGATGACAGATAACAGACGACAGATGACAGATAACAGACGACAGATAACAGATGACAGATAACAGACGACAGATGACAGATGACAGATAACAGATGACAGATGACAGACGACAGACTACAGACTACAGACTACAGACGACAGACGACAGAGAACAGACGACAGACGACAGATGACAGACTTTTTTATTTATATTTTCCTGGATATTAAAAAAATAAAAAACATGCAAAAATAAAATAATTCTTCCGTGTCCCCGAAAAAAGAGGCAGAAATTAGGTAAATAACCCAAATGAGAAAGTTGTTTCAGCCCTCAAAACCGCTGCACGTACGAAAAACCCGAAAATGTGTCTGGTCCGGAAGCAGAAATTGTCCTTTACTGAAGTGGTTAAGGACCCGCCTCCATTAAGGCCATGTGTTTCTCTTTAACCCTTTGTGTGACCTTCCTTTGTTCCGGCTGCTGTTTGCATTACAGAAAGAAGAACTGTGCAAGTAAATTGTGACTTCTACAGTCAGTGTAGACTGACTGTAGTCACATGAGACGTAGAGGAACAAGAGATCCCCATATCATACACAACATGTCGCAGTTATATGTCATGGGTTACGATACTCATGTGGGCCACTTGTGGGGGTGAGGAGGACTGGACAGATGGCAGGACAAGTAACATGGAGGCTCGGTACTCTTAGCCAGCAGGTTCCACCCTCTGGGCACTCTACAACACAGAAGGAAGAGACATCTCTGTAATCTCCCACCTCTAGTCCTGTGTCCCTTTCCACTGTGGGAAATCTGGGATGACCCCTATGACTCAGCCACTCCAGAGGACCTTCAGGATTCATCTCGGCCGTGGGTATCCGGTTTCCTCGCTGTTACGCGGTGGCAACGTTCTCTCACCAGTCGAGGTCTCTTTACAACATACTGCGGGGCGCAATGTGGTGGGGCAGCCTGTCCTGTCCTACCTACCACTAACTAGAGAGGGTGATCTCTGGAACATGTCTGCAGTACTACACACTAACTAACAGGTCCAAACTGGCTAAGGGAAGAAGGTTGCTAGGCTACAACTAACTCCTCCCACCTTCTAGAAATATCAGAGCAGAAGCCACTCCCTTTTACATAGCAGCATAGGAATGGTTTGTTAACTCTTCAGGCACCAGCATAAAGCTGGAGAAGTGCAAAAACCATTATAAAATGTATAAAACTGGTGTAAAAGTGGTGAAACATTCTTATAACAATGAAATCTAACATTTCTAACATTTAAGTATTGTCCATGTCCTTGTCGGGCACTTCACACAGACGCGTAGCAGTATCTCAGCAGTCCTGGAGTGATGACTAGACATGGCCGTAATGTCAATGGTCTTGTGAGACTGCAGAGGATTGTGATTGGGCCTCAGTGGTGCCCCAGGGCTCGTGACATCACAGAAGAGAATAGAAGTCTCCGGAGAACGGACACCAGAGGCTGCCAGTGAGCCGGAGAGGGGAGAGGTGAGTACTAGTGCTTAATATTTTACCTCCCCTGGACCTCCAGGTATTATATTTTGGGGTCTGAAGAGACTCAGAGCATAATAATGATTTACGGATGTTGACTCCCAAAAGTTTTGGGTGGTGAACCCTAAAAATCTTAGGCTTGCTACGAACCAGTTCACTTATTTCTAGTGATTAGAGATGAGCGAATCAATTCTGCAGAAGTGGAATTCGATCTGAATTTCAGAAAATCTTCGATTCTCCATGATTCCGGATTTCCGGATGCTTCGTGGTAGCGAATATTTAGTAAGGACCTTTGTGACCTTTGTGGGTAGGCGCGTCTTTGCTTGTTTGCAGATCCTTCCACATGAATAAAACTTGTCCGTGCTGAAGAGAGAGAGAGAAACATGACCGCGGCATCCAAGGGCTTCCGCCATTTTGCCGCCCACCTCAGTTCTCTGTAGCCCGGAAATAGCTGTTTATTTGCTGTGAAGTAATTTGGATCAAAGCAAATTTTTCTGTAACTTCGAATCGAACTGCCGAATTGAGCTTTTGAGAAATTCGCTCATCTCTACTAGTGATGATTAGAATGGCCACAGATGACACAAAGCTGAGATTGCGCAGAGCGGGCTGGGCCAAATACTACAAGTAGCTGAGCAGTCATGTCAGGCATGGATATAGCAGAGATGTCCTGGATGACACAGATGTAGCAGTGCTCGCCTAGCTGGCAGGGATGTCACATAGCAGGCTCACCAGACACAGTTGACAGACGCTGACCTGAAGTGGTAGAGCAGAGATGAAATGTCTAAGGCTGGTGTAGCAGAGCTGAATAAGAAGGCAGCAGGGCGGCGGGGTTAGTACATGGAATGGTAAGCACTTGTATCTTTAGGTCAGCGACATCCCACCATCAAACATGGACTTAAGAAACCCTAGTAAGTGACATCAGTGGGGAGCACCAGGCTGCTGAGCTGCGCGATTTACAGAGTAGGACGGAGTCGTGGAGAATACAGCGCAGGATCCAGGACACGGGATCACTAAAAAAATTACATCTCGTTCCACAAAAACTATCTCATGTACTGCAAAGTTTCCAAAAAAAAAAAATAATGATGGGTCGTAGGAAGATGATGAAAAAGGGCTAATAATTGTGTCCTGGGCATGTGATGTACACACAGGTGCGCGGCTCATTATAGTCACAGCACAGTAGTCAGATATCTGCCTGGTAATGATCTGTGCACCTGTGTGTCATCACATGACCCTGGACTGTATATCACATGACCATGGACTGTATATCACATGACCATGGACTGTATATCACATGACCATGGACTGTATATCACATGACCCTGGACTGTATATCACATGACCATGGACTGTATATCACATGACCATGGACCATATATCACATGACCCTGGACTGTATATCACATGACCATGGACTGTATATCACATGACCCTGGACTGTATATCACATGACCCTGGACTGTATATCACATGACCATGGACTGTATATCACATGACCATGGACTGTATATCACATGACCATGGACTATATATCACATGACCATGAACTATATATCACATGTAGCTTTAGGGATTCCTATGGTATCAATCGCTACCTTTGATCTCTGAGGGGCCTCAAAAGTCCCCCTGCCAAATAAAATATACCACTGTTCTAAATGGCACAAGGTAGGCAGCAGCTCCATTACACATCTTACATTTGGTCCCAGGAGCTTCGCGTTTCGCCTCTGCCTAGACCCTCACAGCCCCCCCCCCCCCATATTCTGCATGTACAGGAGTCAGTGAAGGGTTAATAGTGGTAACGATACTTAACTATAACCATGTGAGTCATCTGTGTCCAGGCCTAGAGCTCGGTTCCTTCCTCTGCAGGAGATGTGCAGTGTCCGGAGGTGACCACCGCTCAACCACCATACCGCTAGGTGATATATATAGAAGCTGTACTATAAGATATCACACAGGAGCTGACACTTACCTGCCTGGACTCTATCACTACATCTGTAGCTACATAGGACAAGGGGGTACCAGGAGACTGATGCCGAACAAATCTCACCTGGCAAATGTCAACTGAGAATTGTCACAACAGGTAAGTGATGAGGAGGATTTGTCTCTACTGGTAGATGATGAGGAGAAGGAGGAAGAGAGGAGCTCTTCAGGTACGCAATGAGGAGGAGGACTTGTCTCTTCAGGTGCATGTGTAGTATATATATATATATATATATATATATATATGTGTATAGTGTTATTATTATTATTATTATTATTATTATTATTATTATTATTCCATTGTTCTGTACATTATTATATTAATCCCATGGTGTTGTACATTATTATATTAATCCCATGGTGCTGTACATTATTATATTAACCCCATGGTGCTGTACATTATTATATTAATCCCATGGTGCTCTGTACATTATTATATTAATCCCATGGTGCTCTGTACATTATTATATTAATCCCATGGTGCTGTACATTATTATATTAATCCCATGGTGCTCTATACATTATTATATTAATTCCAAGGTGCTCTGTACATTATTATATTAATCCCATGGTGCTCTGTACATTATTATATTAATTCCATGGTGTTCTGTACATTATTATATTAATCCCATGGTGCTCTGTACATTATTATATTAATCCCATGGTGCTCTGTACATTATTATATTAATTCCATGGTGCTGTACATTATTATATTAACCCCATGGTGCTGTACATTATTGTATTAATCCCATGGTGCTCTGTACATTATTATATTAATTCCATGGTGCTGTACATTATTATATTAACCCCATGGTGCTGTACATTATTATATTAATCCCATGGTGCTCTGTACATTATTCTATTAATCCCATGGTGCTCTGTACATTATTATATTAATCCCATGGTGCTCTGTACATTATTACATTAATTCCCTGGTGCTCTGTACATTATTATATTACTTCCATGGTGCTGTACATTATTATATTAATCCCATGGTGCTCTGTACATTATTCTATTAATTCCATGGTGTTCTGTACATTATTATATTAATCCCATGGTGCTCTGTACATTATTATATTAATTCCCTGGTGCTCTGTACATTATTATATTAATTCCATGGTGCTCTGTACATTATTATATTAATCCCATGGTGCTCTGTAAATTATTATATTAATTCCATGGTGCTCTGTACATTATTATATTAATCCAATGGTGCTCTGTACATTATTATATTAATCCCATGGTGCTGTACATTATTATATTAATCCCATGGTGCTGTACATTATTATATTAATCCCATGGTGCTCTGTACATTATTATATTAATTCCATGATGTTCTGTACATTATTATATTAATCCCATGGTGCTCTGTACATTATTATATTAATCCAATGGTGCTGTACATTATTATATTAACCCCATGGTGCTGTACATTATTATATTAATCCCATGGTGCTGTACATTATTATATTAATCCCATGGTGCTCTGTACATTATTATATTAATTCCATGATGTTCTGTACATTATTATATTATTCCCATGGTGCTCTGTACATTATTATATTAATCCCATGGTGCTCTGCACATTATTATATTAATCCCATGGTGCTCTGTACATTATTATATTAATCCCATGGTGCTCTGCACATTATTATATTAATCCCATGGTGCTCTGTACATTATTATATTAATCCCATGGTGCTGTACATTATTATATTAATCCCATGGTGCTCTGTACATTATTATATTAATCCCATGGTTCTGTACATTATTATATTAATCCCATGGTTCTGTACATTATTATATTAATCCCATGGTGCTGTACATTATTATATTAATCCCATGGTGCTGTACATTATTATATTAACCCCATGGTTCTGTACATTATTATATTAATCCCATGGTGCTGTACATTATTATATTAATCCCATGGTGCTCTGTACATTATTATATTAATCCCATGGTGTTCTGTACATTATTATATTAATCCCATGGTGCTCTGTACATTATTCTATTAATTCCCTGGTGCTCTGTACATTATTATATTAATTCCATGGTGCTCTGTACATTATTATATTAATCCAATGGTGCTCTGTACATTATTATATTAATCCCATGGTGCTGTACATTATTATATTAACCCCATGGTGCTGTACATTATTATATTAATCCCATGGTGCTGTACATTATTATATTAATCCCATGGTGCTCTGTACATTATTATATTAATTCCATGATGTTCTGTACATTATTATATTAATCCCATGGTGCTCTGTACATTATTATATTAATCCAATGGTGCTGTACATTATTATATTAACCCCATGGTGCTGTACATTATTATATTAATCCCATGGTGCTGTACATTATTATATTAATTCCATGATGTTCTGTACATTATTATATTAATCCCATGGTGCTCTGTACATTATTATATTAATCCCATGGTGCTGTACATTATTATATTACTCCCATGGTGCTCTGTACATTATTATATTAATTCCATGATGTTCTGTACATTATTATATTATTCCCATGGTGCTCTGTACATTATTATATTAATCCCATGGTGCTCTGTACATTATTATATTAATCCCATGGTGCTCTGTACATTATTATATTAATCCCATGGTGCTGTACATTATTATATTAACCCCATGGTTCTGTACATTATTATATTAATCCCATGGTGCTGTACATTATTATATTAATCCCATGGTGCTCTGTACATTATTCTATTAATTCCATGGTGTTCTGTACATTATTATATTAATCCCATGGTGCTCTGTACATTATTATATTAATTCCCTGGTGCTCTGTACATTATTATATTAATTCCATGGTGCTCTGTACATTATTATATTAATTCCATGGTGCTGTACATTATTATATTAATCCCATGGTGCTGTACATTATTATATTACTCCCATGGTGCTGTACATTATTATATTACTCCCATGGTGCTTTGTACATTATTATATTAATCCCATGGTGCTCTGTACATTATTATATTAATCCAATGGTGCTCTGTACATTATTATATTAATCCCATGGTGCTGTACATTATTATATTAATCCCATGGTGCTCTGTACATTATTATATTAATCCCATGGTGCTCTGTACATTATTATACTAATCCCATGGTGCTTTGTACATTATTATATTATTCCCATGGTGTTCTGTACATTATTATATTACTTCCATGGTGCTGTACATTATTATATTATTTCCATGGTGCTCTGTACATTATTATATTATTTCCATGGTGCTCTGTACATTATTATATTAATCCCATGGTGCTCTGTACATTATTATAGTAATTCCATGGTGCTGTACATTATTATATTAATCCCATGGTGCTCTGTACATTATTATATTAATCCCATGGTGCTCTGTACATTATTATATTAATCCCATGGTGCTCTGTACATTATTATATTAATCCCATGGTGCTGTACATTATTATATTAACCCCATGGTTCTGTACATTATTATATTAATCCCATGGTGCTGTACATTATTATATTAATCCCATGGTGCTCTGTACATTATTCTATTAATTCCATGGTGTTCTGTACATTATTATATTAATCCCATGGTGCTCTGTACATTATTATATTAATTCCCTGGTGCTCTGTACATTATTATATTAATTCCATGGTGCTCTGTACATTATTATATTAATTCCATGGTGCTGTACATTATTATATTAATCCCATGGTGCTGTACATTATTATATTACTCCCATGGTGCTGTACATTATTATATTACTCCCATGGTGCTCTGTACATTATTATATTAATCCCATGGTGCTCTGTACATTATTATATTAATCCAATGGTGCTCTGTACATTATTATATTAATCCCATGGTGCTGTACATTATTATATTAATCCCATGGTGCTCTGTACATTATTATATTAATCCCATGGTGCTCTGTACATTATTATACTAATCCCATGGTGCTTTGTACATTATTATATTATTCCCATGGTGTTCTGTACATTATTATATTACTTCCATGGTGCTGTACATTATTATATTATTTCCATGGTGCTCTGTACATTATTATATTATTTCCATGGTGCTCTGTACATTATTATATTAATCCCATGGTGCTCTGTACATTATTATAGTAATTCCATGGTGCTGTACATTATTATATTAATCCCATGGTGCTCTGTACATTATTATATTAATCCCATGGTGCTCTGTACATCATTATATTAATCCCATGGTGCTGTACATTATTATATTATTCCCATGGTGCTGTACATTATTATATTAATCCCATGGTGCTGTACATTATTATATTAATTCCATCGTGCTTTACATTTGCAGATTTACATACAATACACCAAATATACAGAACAGATAATACTAGCAATGATCACTGGCACAGTGGGATAGAGGGCCCTTCCCGCAGGGGCTTACAGTCTTTGAGGGAAGAGGGATAGAGACAGAAGGTGGGGGTAGAGGCTGTACAGATGGCGGTGTGGTGACAGTAGTGTTATTGGTGGTTGTACAGATGGTGGTGTGGTGACAGTAGTGTTATTGGAGGTTGTACAGATGGCGGTGTGGTGACAGTAGCGTTATTGGTGGTTGTACAGATGGTGGTGTGGTGACAGTAGTGTTATTGGAGGTTGTACAGATGGTGGTGTGGTGACAGTAGTGTTATTGGAGGCTGTACAGATGGCGGTGTGGTGACAGTAGTGTTATTGGAGGTTGTACAGGTGGCGGTGTGGTGACAGTAGTGTTATTGGAGGTTGTACAGATGGCGGTGTGGTGACAGTAGTGTTATTGGAGGTTGTACAAATGACGGTGTGGTGACAGTAGTGTTATTGGAGGTTGTACAGATGGCGGTGTGGTGACAGTAGTGTTATTGGAGGTTGTACAGATGGCGGTGTGGTGACAGTAGTGTTATTGGAGGTTGTACAGATGGCGGTGTGGTGACAGTAGTGTTATTGGAGGTTGTACAGGTGGCGGTGTGGTGACAGTAGTGTTATTGGAGGCTGTACAGATGGCGGTGTGGTGACAGTAGTGTTATTGGAGGCTGTACAGGTGGTGGTGTGGTGACAGTAATGTTATTGGAGGTTGTACAGATGGCGGTGTGGTGACAGTAGTGTTATTGGAGGTTGTACAGATGGCGGTGTGGTGACAGTAGTGTTATTGGAGGTTGTACAGATGGTGGTGACAGTAGTGTTATTGGAGGTTGTACAGATGGCGGTGTGGTGACAGTAGTGTTATTGGGGGTTGTACAGGTGGCGGTGTGGTGACAGTAGTGTTATTGGAGGTTGTACAGATGGTGGTGTGGTGACAGTAGTGTTATTGGAGGTTGTACAGATGGCGGTGTGGTGACAGTAGTGTTATTGGAGGTTGTACAGATGGCGGTGTGGTGACAGTAGTGTTATTGGAGGTTGTACAGATGGCGGTGTGGTGACAGTAGTGTTATTGGGGGTTGTACAGGTGGTGGTGTGGTGACAGTAGTGTTATTGGGGGTTGTAGGCCTTCCTGAATAGGTGAGTCTTCAGGGCCTTCTTGAAGCTTGTGACTGTGGGGGTCAGTCTTATGTGTCTTGGTAATGAGTTCCAGAGTATGGGGAATGCACGGGAGAAGTCTTGGAGACGATTGTGTGAAGAGCGGATAAGAGCAGAGCGGAGTAGGAGTTCTTTGGAGGATCGGAGGTTACGTGCGGGCAGGTAGCGGGAGATTAGGTCGGAGATATATGGAGGGGACAGGCTGTGGATGGCTTTGTATGTCAGTGTTAGTAGTTTGATCTCTATTTGCTGGGCAATGGGTAGCCAGTGAAGGGATTGGCAGAGGGGAGCGGCCGATGAAGAACGGGGGGAGAGGTGTATTAGGCGAGCAGCACAGTATAAGGTGGACTGGAGGGGGGGCGAGAGTGTTAGCTGGGAGGACATGGAGAAGGGTGTTACAGTAGTCTAGGCGGGAGATTATGAGGGCGTGGACTAGCAGCTTTGTAGTTTCAGGGGTGAGGAAGGAGCGGATTCGGTGGATGTTCTTGAGTTGGAGGTGAAAGGAGGTGTTGAGGGTTTGGATGTGCGTTTGTATAGTGTGTGTATATATGTGTGTCTACAGTGTGTGTAGTGTGTGCATGCATGTTTGTATAGTGTGTATGTATGCATGTGTATAGTGTGTGTGTAGTGTGTGCATGTGTGTGTGTATATATGTGTGTGTAGTGTGTGCATGTGTGTGTGTATATATGTGTGTGTAGTGTGTGTGTGTGTGTGTGTGTGTGTGTGTGTGTGTGTGTGTGTGTGTGTGTTGTGTGCAGGGTTGCGCGGCTTTTGACAAACTGTGGCCCTAGGCAAAATTAAAAGCGGGGCCCCAAATGCTGATATATCAACAATGCCATCATATTTCCAGTGACAGCCCCTTTAATAAAGCCCCCTTACTGTCCACAAAACAGTAACAACCACCCCCTCTTATGCCCACACACAATTCACATAACCACCTTTTTACCGCCTAATAGATTTTTGCACCCCCTCATCAGTTATTATAGCGCCTCCTTATAAATAATAGTCCCTGCTTATAAACAGTGCCCCATATCAGTAAAAGCCCCCTCATAAATAACAGTGCTCCCTTATAAATAGTCCCCTTATTAATAATAGCCCTCTCATAAATAATAGTTCACCTTATAAATAATTGCACTCTTATAAATAACACCCCCTTATAATCGCACTCTTACACAGTAAATAATACCCCCTTATAAATAATCGCCTCTTTAAAAATTCTCTCCTTATAAAGTTTCCCTTTTATAATAGTCTCCCATATAATGTCCCCCTTATTTAAGGCTTATTATAAATTGTTCTTCCCTTATAAATAATAGCCAGCCTTATGTTTCCCCTTATAATAGCCCCCTTTATATATAATAATCTCCTCTTATAATAGCCCCCTTATATATAATACTTACCTCCCTTATACATAATAGCCCCCTTATAATAACATAATAGACAACCTTATATTAATATTTCCCCCTTATATATAACAGTCCCTATATATATATATATATATATATATATATATATATATATATATAATATGTCATGTCTTATAATAAGCCCCTTACATATAACAATCTCCTCATTATAATAGCCCCGCTTATTTGTAATAGTTTTAAGGGGGGCTATTATAAGGGGGGTACTATTATACTATTATTTATAATGGGGGCTATTATAAAAGAGACTATTATTTATAAAGGTGCTGTTATAAGGGAGGAACTATAACATATAAGGGGACTAATATAAGGGGGAACAATTATATACAATAGCCCCCCCCCCCTTATATATAACAGCTCCACCTTATAAATAATACTTCACCCTTACAATAGCCCCCCTTATATTTAATAGCCCCCCCTATAAATAATAGTTTGCCCCCTTAGCAGGTAATCCCTTTCCCTTACCAGAAAACAATAAACCTTGTACTCACCTTACCGCGCTCCCACAATGAGTGGAGCAGCCGGAGTCTCTCCCTGTAGTAGTGGCACAGGTGGTGCAATGCAGCGACGTCATCACGCCACCTGCGCCACGACGTCCTGTGCATTTCCATAGGTCCTCTAAGGCGAGAGCAGGGACGTTTCATCTCCCTGCTCTGTCATAGAATTAAACAGTATTGGCGTGCGCAGCACAGCACAGCGCAGCACAGCACAGCACGCCGATACAGCTGTGGAGCTCCTGGGATTCAAGCCATCAGTCTAAAAGCCTGATGCTCCGGATCCCGGGGGTCCCTTTGGGGATGGGGGCCCTGGGCTATTGCCCAGTTTACCTCCCCCCAACGCCGGCCCTGTGTGTATGTATGTATGTATGTCCAGGGCCAGCAATAGGAGGGGGGGCAAACTGGGCAATTGCCCAGGGCCCCCATCCCCAAAGGGGGTCCCCGGGATCCAGAGACTGATGACTCTGGATTCCGGAGTCAGGCCTGGCCATATCAATAACAGAAAGGGACCCAGCGTCATGTACCGCAGGCCTCTTTCCGAGGTGAGTAAAAATATCAAACCTTTTTACTCACCTGTTCTGGGCGTCCGGCATCATCTTCTGGACTTCAGGCGACATCACGTGTTCTGGATGTTGCCGCTGAGGCCATGCCCAATCACAGGCCTCAGCGGCGACGTCTAGAACGCGTTACGTCAGCTGCAGAGAAGAGGAAGCCGGCGGCGGCAGTGACAGCAGAGCAGCGTGAGGAGGCCCAGGAGAGGTAAGGCAAGGTGAGTATAACTGTTTGTTATTTTCCCTCACCTCCCCCGGGCCTCCGATTATTATACTCTGGGGTCTGAAGACCTCCCAACCATCCCGGATTCGGCAGGACAGTCCCGGATTCTCGGTAATGTCCCTGTTATGATCTGGGGATCTCTGACCAGGTTCTGGCCCTGACTGATAACTTCTCAGTCAAGTATATAAAGAAAAACACAAAAGAATACAAAATACTCAGTATAATGATCAGTGTGTAATAACTCATGTGCGATACTCCTAATCCCTGCCCCGCACACTAGAAGTAGCCGTGGGCCCGACTAACTAACCTGAGAGGGCAGAACACAGCCGGAGAAACAGGAAACCTGAAAGGAGAGGCTAGATACAGAGAAAGCCCCGCCCAGGTGTCCGGCTAGATACAGAGAAAGCCCCGCCCAGGTGTCCGGCTAGATACAGAGAAATCCCCGCCCAGGTGTCCGGCTAGGTACAGAGAAAGCCCCGCCCAGGTGTCCGGCTAGATACAGAGAAAGCCCCGCCCAGGTGTCCGGCTAGCTACAGAGAAAGCCCCACCCAGGTGTCCGGCTAGATACAGAGAAATCCCCGCCCAGGTGTCCGGCTAGGTACAGAGAAAGCCCCGCCCAGGTGTCCGGCTAGATACAGAGAAAGCCCCGCCCAGGTGTCCGGCTAGATACAGAGAAAGCCCCGCCCAGGTGTCCGGCTAGATACAGAGAAAGCCCCGCCCAGGTGTCCGGCTAGATACAGAGAAAGCCCCGCCCAGGTGTCCGGCTAGATACAGAGAAAGCCCCGCCCAGGTGTCCGGCTAGATACAGAGAAAGCCCCGCCCAGGTGTCCGGCTAGATACAGAGAAAGCCCCGCCCAGGTGTCCGGCTAGCTACAGAGAAAGCCCCACCCAGGTGTCCGGCTAGATACAGAGAAATCCCCGCCCAGGTGTCCGGCTAGGTACAGAGAAATCCCCGCCCAGGTGTCCGGCTAGGTACAGAGAAAGCCCCGCCCAGGTGTCCGGCTAGATACAGAGAAAGCCCCGCCCAGGTGTCCGGCTAGATACAGAGAAAGCCCCACCCAGGTGTCTGGCTAGATACAGAGAAAGCCCCTCCCAGGTGCCCGGCTAGATACAGAGAACGCCCCGCCCAGGTGTCCGGCTAGATACAGAGAAAGCCCCGCAAAGGTGTCCGACTGGACTAACGGTGAATATGAGGAAACACAAAGTATAGAGCAGAGAATAAACGTGACACAGCAACACTGACACTATGCAAAGGGAGAGGAGAAACAGAACTTACATCACACAAAAACCCTACAAGAGTCCAAACTGCCAAGCAGTAATAGACCAGGGCTCACTGCGCCCCGGACAGGCAATGCTTGGTACAAGGTGCTCAAATATTTATCACATATCCACATAGGATGAATAGGCAGCGACGTATAACTGAGCGGCCAGGCCTCAGACTCAGATGATAGCAGAATATCAGGCAGACAGAACACTCTGGAAACCACAGGAAACTGACTATATAGCCGGGAGCAGGAGTAGTCAGAGAGGTAACGGGACAGCAGCGCTCTGAGCCGCCCACACCTGTACTGAGTCCTCAGCACTGCAGAGACTTAACCCCTTCAGAGGCATAGAGCACTGACCAGCGACGCAACTCATCACATGATCCACGTATGAGCGCTACCGCAGAGACTGCACACCCAGTGTGAACATTCCCCTGCCGCGCGTCAGACAATTCACACGCAGAATGTCATCCAGACACTCCGCACCTGAACCTAACAGGCTGAGACTGTGAAGACCAGATTATAACAGTCCCAGTTGGCGGCAGGTATGTCCGGAGAGGACACAGAGGAGTTGAATACAGTGATGAAGCAGGAGCCGTCCGCGGGCAGCCTCAGCCTCATCACTGTACTCTGTATGCACCAGCCCCGGGAGCTGTAGATATGATGTGATGATGTCACTCACATCGCGCCTGCAGCTCCCTGAACAGTCCGGAGAGGGAGACCTCAGACAGAGCAGCAGGAAGTGAGGAGAGGGGAGGAGCAGTGTTTTTATTATGTTAAACTTTGGGGGCAAATGGAGGGGGAACATTAAACTGGGGACAGATGGAGGGGGCATTAAATTGGGGACAGATGGAGGAGGGGCATTAAACTGGGGACAGATGGAGGGGGGGCATTAAACCATGGGGGTAGCTGGAGGGGGACATGTCTGTCTCTAGTTGCCCCCAGTTTAATGTCCCACCTCCAGCTACCCCACGGTTTAATGTCCCCCTACAGATGCCCCAGTTTAATGTTCCCCTCTAGATTCCCCCAGTTTAAACTGGGGCACCAGGAGAGGACTTCATACTGTGGGGTAATTGGAGGGGAACATTATAATGTGGGGGCATATAATATTAGGGTGACTGTAGGAGCATTATACTGTGTGGGGGCACAGAGAAAAATGATTCAGAGAGGGCGGAGTCAGCGTAGAAGTGGGTGGAACTAAATTTGCTGTGGCACGCATAGCGCGTTGCACGTACTGTCCCTCTTTCTATCCTTTGAAAGTTGTGAGGTATGCTGAAGAGACCCCAGAGTATAATATAATAATATCACTGAGGGAGTCTGTGGAGCCACTAAGGCGCATTATACTGGGAACACCCATCTGGAGAGTGTATTATACTGTGTGGATGCCATTGTGGAGCATGTTATACTGTATGCAGGGGCCACTAGTCATATAAGGGCGCTATTATAAAGGGAAATTATATATACGGAGGTGCTATTAATAGGATGAACTATTATTTATAAGACAGGCTATTATTTATAAGGGGGGAACTATTAATAAGGGAGCAGTATTATTTTTACGGTGTGACTGTTACTGATAAGGGGGATATTACTGAAACAGGGCACTATTTATCATTTATAAGGGCGCTATTACTGATAGAGGTGTAATATTATTTATAAGCAGGGACTATTATTTATAAGGAGGCGCTATAATAACTGATGACTGGGTGCAAAAATCTATTAGGTGGTACAAAGGTGCTCATTTGAATTGTGTGGCAAAATGGGGGTTGTTATTACTGTTTTGGAGGTAGAAAGGAGGCTTTATTAAAGGGGCTGTCACTGGAAGACGATGGTGTCGTTTGTATATCAGCATTTGGGGCCCCGCTTTTAATTTTGCCCAGGGCCCCACTTTGTCTAAAACCGGCCCTGTGTGTGTGCAGTGTGTGTCTCTATTATCGCTGGTCTCTGTAATAGTGTAGATGAGACTTCTTGCAGTAAAAGTTGAGCCCTGATTGTTTTCTATATGACAGCAGGACTATGAGGACCGGAGAGTTGACCACCACTGGTTCCTATGTATGACACTCGCTGCACCACCCTTCTCTCAGTGTCCCCCAGACAACCATGTTCCTGCTCTGCTGCCTCGCCCTGCTGTCCTGTGGTAAGTGCGTTGTGAGTGCCATCATTGTGTATAGTGGCCCCTCCACACAGTATAATGTCCTAAAGATGCCCCTCCACATAGTATAATGTACCATAGAGGCCCCTCCACACAGTATAATGTCCCATAGTAGCCCCTCCACACAGTATAATGTCCCATAGAGGTCCCTCCACACAGTACAATGTCCCATAGTGGCCCCTACACACAGTATAATGTCCCATAGCGGCCCCTCCACACAGTATAATGTCCCATAGCAGCCCCTCCACACAGTATAATGTCCCATAGTGGTCCCTCCACATAGTAAAATGTCCCATAGTGGCCCCTCCACACAGTATAATGTCCCATAGCGGCCCCTCCACATAGTAAAATGTCCTATAGCAGCCCCTCCACACAGTATAATGTCCCATAGTGGCCCCTCCACACAGTATAATGTCCCATAGTGGCCCCTCCATACAGTATAATGTCCCATAGTGGCCCCTCCACACAGTATAATGTCCCATAGCGGCCCCTCCACATAGTATAATGTCCCATAGCGGCCCCTCCACATAGTATAATGTCCCATAGTGGCCCCTCCACACAGTATAATGTCCCATAGTGGACGCTCCACATAGGTGTCAGTGACGCTCTGTGTATCGGCAGTGCTGTAGCTGGGAATCAGGGCTGGACTGTCAGTTTGTCCAGATGAGCCAGTATAACACTGGGCTGGTCAGCCTTATGAGTGCCTGACTCCTCCAGACTCCTCCATATTCCTCCGGACTGCTCCAGACTCCACCATGTTCTTTGTATATCTTCCAGATCTTCCATCTGTTGGATCTTCATTGTCTTCCAAAGATCTCAGAAGCTCACTTTTGATTCCTCTTGGACTTCAGTCCCAGGAATCTCCTTTCCTGGTGTCATGGACCAAAGGGAGGATGTTGGTGGGCAAAGTTCGTGATGGGCAATGTACTTACGGCTGTGATGAGAGAGTCTCTGTGCTCTCTAATGGGAGTCTCTTCCTGAGCCATGTACATAGAGAAGACAAAGGCAAATACATGGCCGACGTGTACAACACATCAGGAGCCTTCATCCACCATGACGAGATCCACCTGCAGGTTGTTGGTAGGTACCTGAGGAGGTTAGTGTTCTCCTGGCCATAGGGATCAGAAGACTTTCAGCTATTAATGCTTAGGGTAATGGCCCATTGGATGGTGAAAAGGGGCGGTGTCCTATACAAGAGACTGTGTCCTGTATAAGAGACTGTGTCCTGTATAAGAGACTGTGCCCTGTATAAGAGACTGTGTCCTGTATAAGAGACTGTGTCATATACAAGAGACTGTGCCCTGTATAAGAGACTGTGTCCTGTATAAGAGACTGTGTCCTGTATAAGAGACTGTGTCCTATACAAGAGACTGTGCCCTATACAAGAGACTGTGTCCTATACAAGAGACTGTGCCCTGTATAAGAGACTGTGTCCTGTATAAGAGACTGTGTCATATACAAGAGACTGTGCCCTGTATAAGAGACTACATCCTGTATAAGAGACTGTGTCCTGTATAAGAGACTGTGTCCTATACAAGAGACTGTGCCCTGTATAAGAGACTGTGTGCTGTATAAGAGACTGTGCCCTGTATAAGAGACTGTGTCCTATACAAGAGACTGTGCCCTGTATAAGAGACTGTGCCCTGTATAAGAGACTGTGTCCTGTATAAAAGACTGTGTCCTGTATAAGAGACTGTGTCCTATACAAGAGACTGTGTCCTGTATAAGAGACTACATCCTGTATAAGAGACTGTGTCCTCTATGAGACTGTGCTCTGTATAAGAGACTGCATCTTGTATAGGAGACTGTGTCCTCTATGAGACTGTGCCCTGTATAAGAGACTGTGCCCTGTATAAGAGACTGCATCCTGTATAAGAGACTACATCCTGTATAAGAGACTGTGTCCCCTATGAGACTGTACCCTGTATAAGAGACTGCATCTTGTATAAGAGACTGTGCCCTGTATAAGAGACTGTGCCCTGTATAAGAGACTGCATCCTGTATAAGAGACTGTGCCTTGTATAAGAGACTGCATCTTGTATAAGAGACTGTGCCCTGTATAAGAGACTGCATCCTGTATAAGAGACTGTGTCCTCTATGAGACTGTGCCCTGTGTGAGAGACTACATCCTGTATGAGAGACTGCATCCTGTATGAATGACTGCATCCTGTATAAGAGACTGCGTCCTGTAAAAGAGACTGTGCCCTGTATAAGAGACTACATCCTGTATAAGAGACTGCATCCTGTATGAAACTGTGTCCTTTATGACACTGTGTCCTGTACAAGAGATCCGTTCTTAGCCTTGCCCTCATCAAGAGACTGTCTCTATTCACTCCACTTGTTGATCTTGAGTAAAACCTCTTTTGAGTTCATCTATTATGTCGGTCTCGATTGGGGCCCCAGCTACACATACCATAGGGCCAAAGATCCCGGTAAGGAGTAAGGACTGACCCCTGTCTTAGTTATATCCTGGGCACCTTACTATGGGGGCATTTCCTAGTAGACTGGCAGAGGTCAGCAGGACCCGGTGACAGCTGAGAGAGTGAGCGGCTCCGCGGGAGGAATGCTGGCAGTCCCAGGCGATGAGGGTAGGAGGCGTAAGATGTCAGTGTGACAGTCATGTCGTGGTGTTGTGAGTCTACATACAGTCCAGTCATTCCATATTTACTAACATATTCTGTCCAGATTTCTTCACAGATCACATGATTGACCTCAGCCTGGAATACGGGTCACTGGGTCACCCTCGTCAGGTGGTCTGGAGCAAAGGAGAAGAGCAGATAGGGCGTATGTACATGGGGATGTGCATCCTCGGCTGTGATGGGAGGTCTCAGGTCTTCAGTAATGGCAGCCTGTTCATACAGCGTGTACAGAAATCAGATGAAGGGACGTACTCGGCACTGGTGGATAACGCTTCCTTGTCTCTTGTCCACCGCACCAATATCTTCTTATATGTCAATGGTGAGTTTCCTCTACAGCGCCCCCCTCAGTACACGCAGCCTGCAATCCGCCCTGTTCCTGTCTGCTCTTCTCTTCATGTCTCTGTCTTGAAGCTCCAGGATTCCTTGTGCACTTTCCTCCTGTGCACCACCTTGAGGCGGTATCAAGGACCTCTCCCATAAGGTGGTGTTCAGAAAAAGTGGAATGGCTGCTTATTATTATAACCTGCCCAGTAAAACCCCAGGGCCCCTATGCTGCACCCCTGCAAATGTTATACAGGATTGATGCATGCAATCTGCATATTTAACTCCTGAGCCCATAACCCGGCCCATGTCCTCTTTGACCCTACTAAGTCCGTTTGTGCCCCCCACACAGTAAAAGTGCCCTTTCATGTTTAACACACAGTATAATACCCCATAAGTGCATATAGTAATGCCCTCTTAGCAGCTGTAACACAGTATAATGTTCCCTTAGTGTCTCTCACAGTATAATGCCCCCGTAGTGACCCCCTACACAGTATAATGTCCCATAGTGACCCCTCTAACCAATACAATGTCCAATAGTTACCCCTGCACACAGTACAGTGTCCCATAGTGGCCCCTGCACACAGTACAATGTCCCATAGTGGCCCCTCCACACAGTATAATGTCCTATAGTGGCCCCTGCACACAGTATAATGTCCCATAGTGGCCCTTCCACACAGTACAATGTCCCATAGTGGCCCCTCCACACAGTACAATGTCCCATAGTGACCCCTCCACACAGTACAATGTCCCATAGTGGCCCCTCCACACAGTATAATGTCCCATAGTGCTTGTCCACACAGTATAATGTCCCATAGTGCTCGTCCACACAGTATAATGCCCCCTTAATGGTCCTTAAACAGTATAATGTCCATAGTAGTCCCTTCACACAGTATAATGTCCCATAGTAGCCCCTTCACACAGCATAATGTCCCATAGTGGCCCCTCCACACAGTATAATGTCCCATAGTAGCCCCTTGGAACTTCCTCTTCACTTGGGGTGGCCTCCTCTTCACATGGAGCTTCCTCTTTACTTGGGGTGGCCTCCTCTTCACATGGAGCTTCCTCTTCACTTGGGGTGGCCTCCTCTTCACATGGAACTTCCTCTTCACTTGGGGTGGCCTCCTCTTCACATGGAGCCTCCTCTTCCCTTGGGGTGGCCTCCTCTTCACCACTCTCTATGGTTTAGTTTCAGAGGCCACAGATGGTCGGAGTGTCTCAGTGTCCTCAGTCTTCTTCATCGGTATAATGACCGTATCCTGCCTGACTGCAATCACCTTCATGATATTGGGAAGATTCCTCTGGAAACAGAAAAATCTGGAGAAAACAGGTATCAGTGTAAAGGGTGACTCCACCCAATGTTATGCCTGGTGCTCTCTATGTGACTGGCTAATTCCACTCCTGTCGTGTCACTTAAGGTAGCCATCATGTTATGTCTATCTGTGGAGGAGCGCAGCCTAACACCCCAGAGCTGTAGATCCTGACCTGACATGGTAACTCCATCCAAAACCCGCCCGTACTTCCTCCATTATATTGTTACCTAGCCCGGTTATCACTACTGCTGTTGTGACCAGAGGTCCGGGAGATCCACACAAAGCTATTCATCTATTACTGCTTACAACCAGCCTGTATAGTCTGTTGGAAAGGTTGTCACAGCCCCGCCCCCTGTTACTTACATCATAAATTAATAAAAAAGATCTTCCAGCAACACACTGAGAAATCTGCCTGAATCCAACTATTGTGATCAGATTGACAGGAGATTATTACACGGGTATTTTACCTGCAGCTGATGGTGATGATGATGATGATGGTGGTGATGATGATGATGATGATGATGATGGTGATGATGATGCTGCTGCTGATGATGTGGTGGTGATGGTGATGATGATGATGTTAGTGATGATGGTGATGATGATGGTGATTTATTTATTTTTTTTTTCGAAAGTCTCAAAGCTGTGCCAACGAAACACCAGTGCACGGAAAAAAGTGACGGGTGCCACTGAAAAAACGTGCAAAGGATGCGGTCTATCGCAAACCCCATCTCAAAAGAGAATGGGTCCTCCGAAACTGTCCTCAAACTCAGAGCCAAAAGGCCCAAGAGTAAGGGGGCTGAACCAACCCAACTGCCAAAACAGGAGGGTCAGAACTTACTTGGTTTCCTCCATGGGCTGCCACCACCAGGAGTACTACCAAGCCAGCTACTTGCATCAGTCTCCTCAAGGGCTGCCACCCCAAGAGTACTACTGAGCCTGCAACTGTTGCCTATCTCCACAAAAGCAGAGACAGGCACTGGTGAGCAAGGAAGGAGGGAACCCGAAGGCCACACACTCCAACCCCTAGACTTCGGGGGTGAGAAACGGTGACAAACGTGATAAACAAAAAAGAATAAATAAGTGAATAGAGTGCCAGTGTACTGGCCCGGTCTATCCGCCGGATCTATAAAAATTACCCATGCTGGATAAACCAAGCAATAGGGTGAGTGCTAACAAAGTGTTTCAAGTGCTGTGCAATGTGCCATACTCAGTGGGTTTCCCACGCCCAGTGAGTTAAGGCACCTCTGGAGTCACTGTCCCCAGAGGCACTTGCACCATGAGACCTTCGAAAGCTTTCCCGGCCAAATGGCTTCGATCCCAGGGTGGATGCAAGCCCTGGTGTGGTTCTCTGCCCTACGTTCACAGTCTTCAGTTGGCTCCCTTCAGTGGGGCACCACTCCCACTGGCGGAACCAACCTACTAGCTGCTACTGATAAGAACAGATACTACACTTGATCTTAGCCAAAAGGCCGAGAAGCGATGATGGTGATGATGATAGTGATGATGGTGATGATGATGGTGGTGGTAGTGATGATGGTGGTAGTGATGATGATGATGGTGGTGGTCGTGATGATGATGATGGTGGTGGTGATGGTGATGATGATGGTTTGATTGGTGACAAGTCTGAATAATGTAATTCCAGAGAGTGATAAATACATCTCATACATTGAGGTCCGGAGGAACACTGACCGAAAATATGCTGAACGGAGCAGATCACGAAGTGTCATAGGTAGGAAATTTAGGGGGCGCTTACTTTATTATGACTGTATCTCCATTATTCATCTATTTGTCTTGTGTTCTCAGACACTCAGGTTGAGATGCAGGAGCTGGAAAGAAATGAAGAAAAGGTCTATGAAGTAGAAGATCTGTCCACCTTCCAGTGAGGGTGGCTTTATCTGGTCTTTACAGGTAGATCAGGGCCACAAGAGCAAGGACCAGGGCCTAGATGCAGGACTCACCCTCCTTCCTTGGGTGTTCTTGGGTCTTCTCTATTATGGCTGATCATATGGTCTATTGTCAATCACCTATGGATGTGTTCAGAGTAGGACTGGACCTTCTACTCCATCCATTATCTGGACATGACTGGACCATGACCACCATTCAGATAAAAATCAACGCGACCCATGGCTCATTACTTTTATCACCCCTTCCTATGTCTGGACATTGCACCCTCCTGCTCCAGCTCCTCAGGGGTCACCAGTGACACCAGTGGTGGTGGAGAGAACTGCATGCAAAGTCTCCAGAGGCAAAATTAACCAAAAGTATATTGAGTATGAAGACTGGAAGGTCAACAGCAGGGAACGCAGCAAAGAGCTTTGTATGGAGCCAACTCATGCAGACTTGTTTGCAGGACAGAGACAACTGAAGGAGGCGGACTGTAGAGACGGCAATGAGAGTTCTGAGATTGGGGGTTCTTGTTATTATTTCCACATCCTTTTTTATCACAGAGTAAAAACATTCAGGTGTAACTGGTTGTCAGTGAGTCCTAGTTGTCTGTCAGACTTCTAGATGTGTTGGGGCTTCTCTGTCTTTTCTATCTTATCTTGCTCTACCTCAGTGTCTTGTGCATCAGATCTTGCTTTGTACTTCTTATCTCTTGTACATCTTCATGTCAAGTCTCAAGCTCTGGACTGAAGCCTTATCTGTTGTATTGGAACCACAGTGACCTCTAACCTGTGTCTCACATTTTGTGCCTTGGTTTTGGATCACTGATTGTCCAATTTTGCTAGTTTATCCATTGATACGGAGGAGCCCTGCCGGCTCCCAGGAGACCGTTATGTCTAAGTTCTGGGGAAATCTAGTATAGATGGTAGATCTACTGATGGGATCTATAGAATGCTACATCATCATGACAGCAGCCATGTAAGTTCTACATAACCCTCTCCATACAAACAACCACAGTCGTCCTCTGGTAACTTTGCTGGACTTTTCATAGACAGAAAGAGAGAAAGAAATCCAACCAAAAGTCATGCTACTTTCCAAAACTACTACACAAATTTCTTCATCACTGTTCAGACCTGGCAAATGGATGTAATGTGTGTCCATAAATATTCTTGGCTTATTTCCCAGAAGGCATCATCAAGTTGCCCTAGTGCAGCCTCGAGCAGATATCTTAAAGTGAATAGGAAGAAGAAGTGGAGACATAGATAACACTTCTATAAATGTCTTCACTTCCTACCAGCTTCTTCCTTGCTAACCTTCGCACATTTCTGGTGTCTTGTGATCACTACAGATTCTTCGGTCTAGTTCACACTGTCTAACTAGTGCACATTATTAGTAAATCTGCCCCATAAGACATAAACCAAAACCTGATGCCCAGAACTCAACTCTTCTGTAACTGATTTTTATTTCTCTGGCCAACTTCATTTTCATTTATTTTTACCATAGTCTTGTTCTCCTGTCACTATTGTCTTATTCTCCAGTCACCATCTTTTACTGTCACTATTGTCTTATTCTCTGGTCACCATCTTCTTCTGTTACTATTGTCTTGTTCTCCGGTCACCATCTTCTTTTGCCACCACTGTTTTGCTCTTTTTTCACTATCTACTTGTGTCACTATGGTCTTGATCTCTATTCACCATCTTCTACTGTCACTATGGGCTGGTTCTCTGGTCACCATCTTCTTCTGTCACTATGGGCTGGTTCTCTGGTCACCATCTTCTACTGTCACTATGGTCTGGTTCTCTGGTCACCATCTTCTTCTATCAGTATGGTCCTGTTCTCCAGTCACTATCTTCTTCTGTTACTATTGTCTTGTTCTCTGGTCACCATCTTCTTCTATCAGTATGGTTCTGTTCTCCAGTCACCATCTTATTCTGACACTATTGTTTTATTCTCTGGTCACCATCTTCTTCTGTCACTATGGGCTGGTTCTCTGGTCACCATCTTCTTCTATCAGTATGGTCCTGTTCTCCAGTCACTATCTTCTTCTGTTACTATTGTCTTGTTCTCTGGTCACCATCTTCTTCTATCAGTATGGTTCTGTTCTCCAGTCACTATCTTCTTCTGTTACTATTGTCTTGTTCTCCGGTCACCATCTTCTTGTATCAGTATGGTCCTGTTCTCCAGTCACCATCTTCTTCTGTCACTATTGTCTTATTCTCTGGTCACCATCTTCTACTGTCACTATTGTCTTATTCTCCAGTCACCATCTTCTTCTGTTACTATTGTCTTATTCTCCAGTCACCATCTTCTTGTATCAGTATGGTCCTGTTCTCCAGTCACCACCTTCTTCTGTCACTATTGTCTTATTCTCTGGTCACCATCTTCTTCTGTCACTATTGTCTTATTCTCTGGTCACCATCTTCTACTGTCACTATTGTCTTGATCTCTAGTCACCATCTTCTTGTATCAGTATGGTTCTGTTCTCCAGTCACCATCTTATTCTGACACTATTGTTTTCTTCTCCGGTCACCATCATCTTTTTCACTTTGTTCTTGTGCAATTTCTTTTTTCTTTTCCTTCATGTTTATTACATATTCAGATTACACACACCTGACATTACAGAATGAAGGACGGTATTCTCACCCCAGACACAACCAGAGGGAACAAAATGTAACAAAGCAAAATCATCAATAAGGAAAAAATAGCCCCTGGAGATGCAGACATCAGCACATAACTCAGCCACATTGGCCAAATATCCTCAGCTCTTTCTTCTCATATAATAAATGTACAATCTATTTTTGATATCCTGCTCTGAGATAACCACAGATGGCGTCACCCACGTAGATCAAATTCCTAAAATACATTTCCTAGCAGTGCACAGAGATCGGTCAGATCTGACCTTCATATCTTTACACAATTTCCTTCTGTGCAGATATTACAATTCTCTTCTTGTTCTCTGACAATTCCTTCATTATTAAAGGGGATGTCTAGTGAAAGGATGTTTCTCATTGTCTGTCTCCTCATCCATCTCCATCTTCCATCTACTCAAGGTATGGAACTACCCAAGGTCCTGAAATGTGGGGGTAGAAATATGTGTCATGGAGTATCTGAGGGGGGTTTGTAATGTCTAGGTATCAGTGATTGTGATGAGGTGAGGGTGGAGCAGGGACATTTCTCCTGGCGTTGTCTCCTTCATCGCTTTTCCTCTGGTTGAGGTATAAACCTGTATGAGCTGCTGGTTCTTATTTGTTGTCTCATATAGTCATGGAATCTACCTGGGTTTATGTCCATTATATTTTTTGCTGTAGTAAAACCCCCTTAATCTGGAATCTTGGTGACTGGAAACCTCAATAATATGGCCGGATACAAGAGTGGTCGATTACCAGATTAGTGGGGACTTACAGAGAGTCCAGCATGTGGCCGGTGACTGTCAGGTCTATGGTGGCTGCTCGGAGGCTCACACAGGTGGTGAACTCCTCATCTACACACCAGCATATCCATGTACCAGTGTTTGGCCACCAAGACCATGGTAAAGTCCCCCCTGGAACCACTGGCATCATCACTGGAGCACTGGAATCAGCATGTCCTCATTGCTGGAAGTGCAAGGAGGTGACACCTATACTGAGATAGGAGGATTTCACCATCTTCATGTATGTGTCACATGGTTGTATTTCATGGCAGTGCGGACTTTCTGGTTGTAGGGTGTTGTCTCCAGTGGTTGTATTGTAGCCTGTATATAGACCTGGGGTGTGCAGGAGGTCTTCTCCCTTGTCTTCAGGAGCTGCTGTCACTGCCTTATATATGTATATACTTACTGTAAGTGTCAGTGTAATATCAGGAAGTTATTCTGTACTGCAAAATATTATAAAACAAGGTTCAATGGTGAAGTCTCCCCATGAATGTAGGAAATGAGCCATCATATCTGAAACCACTGACAAGATCCTGGAGGTCCCAGATCTTGTGACCCATGAATGATGGCAGGGTGGAGTGTGCCCCCAGAATTATCCCCCATTTGTCATCTCAGATCTTCTTCTTCTCTCTTCCTCCTCTATGAATTTCTATTTATGGCCACTCACATATCAATAATGTGGCTGAAGGTCTGTTTGGTCTCTACATCTGGATCCTTGAGGCTTAGATCGCCATAGAGAGTCAATTCAGTAGAAACAAAGGAGGGGCTTGGTGCAGGGTTGGGGTTATAAGGCGTAAATTGGGCAATTGCCCAAGGTCCCTGTGCCCATACGGATCCTCTTTTGATGGAATATTTGTGGCAGAGATGCTGAACTGCAGCCATATTAAGGTGACAAGAAAACCACCTCACTGTGTACAGAGATGGTCATTGAAGGGTCTGCAGATGATCGGACACAACATGACCGCCCTAAGAAAGTCCTGAATCTGTCCTACTGTATCCACCACATGAGCAGCCGCCATATAATGGATTGTTCTTCTGTATCTACAGGACTGGACCGTGATGAGATATTCACCTGCCCGGGCTCTGACGTTCTCCTCCCCTCAGATACAACCTGAGTGTAGATGACTATATAAGAAAGTGGTGTGATGAGTTTATCTGGAGCTATGAAGGGCCCTCGGGGCCACAGAGGATCACTAGAAGTAAATGCTGTAAGGTGATAAACTATAATATCCCGCAGATCTCTAATTATATGAAATCACTGGAAGGTCACCTGATCCTGATCAACGTCACTGCCAGGAACAGCGGGAATTATACTGTTACTATATACAACGCCACAAGACACGCAATAGCCATACAGTATAAGACTCTTCATGTACAGGGTAAGTGACCCCATGTGCTATCTGTCATGCACAGTAACCTACACGGAGCTCACAACTATCTCTCCCTCCAGATATTCAGAGTGTGCGGAGTATCTCCTGGGGTCACCTGGTCTTCCATGGTCTGGTCTGTGTCCTGTACACTCTCCTGCTCTGTATAGTCAGAGACCTCAGGAAAATGAAGACACATTCATAAAGAGGATGAGAAGAAAGAGACATCATGGAGAAAAGGGAGGAGTGACCAACCGGTGACCATCCCCAATCTACAGCAACTACCAGTGACCATCCCCAATCTACAGCTTCTACCGGTGACCATCCCCAATCTACAGCTACTACCGGTGACCATCCCCAATCTACAGCTACTACCGGTGACCATCCCCAATCTACAGCTACTATCAGTAACTAGCGCCAATCTACAGCTACTACCGGTGACCATCCCCAATCTACAGCTACTACCGGTGACCATCCCCAATCTACAGCTACTATCAGTAACTAGCGCCAATCTACAGCTACTACCAGTGACCATCCCCAATCTACAGCTACTACCGGTGACCATCCCCAATCTACAGCTACTATCAGTAACTAGCGCCAATCTACAGCTACTACCAGTGACCATCCCCAATCTACAGCTACTACCGGTGACCATCCCCAATCTACAGCTACTACCGGTGACCATCCCCAATCTACAGCTACTACCGGTGACCATCCCCAATCTACAGCTACTACCAGTGACCATTCCCAATCTACAGCTACTACCGGTGACCATCCCCAATCTACAGCTACTACCGGTGACCATCCCCAATCTACAGCTACTACCAGTGACCATTCCCAATCTACAGCTACTACCGGTGACCATCCCAAATCTACAGCTACTACCGGTGACCATCCCCAATCTACAGCTACTATCAGTAACTAGCGCCAATCTACAGCTACTACCAGTGACCATCCCCAATCTACAGCTACTACCAGTGACCATCCCCAATCTACAGCTACTACCGGTGACCATCCCCAATCTACAGCTACTACCGGTGACCATCCCCAATCTACAGCTACTACCAGTGACCATCCCCAATCTACAGCTGCTACCGGTGACCATCCCCAATCTACAGCTACTACCGGTGACCATCCCAAATCTACAGCTACTACCAGTGACCATCCCCAATCTACAGCTACTACCGGTGACCATCCCCAATCTACAGCTACTATCAGTAACTAGCGCCAATCTACAGCTACTACCAGTGACCATCCCCAATCTACAGCTACTACCGGTGACCATCCCCAATCTACAGCTACTACCGGTGACCATCCTCAATCTACAGCTACTACCGGTGACCATCCCCAATCTACAGCTACTATCAGTAACTAGCGCCAATCTACAGCTACTACCGGTGACCATCCCCAATCTACAGCTACTACCGGTGACCATCCCCAATCTACAGCTACTATCAGTAACTAGCGCCAATCTACAGCTACTACCGGTGACCATCCCCAATCTACAGCTACTACCGGTGACCATCCCCAATCTACAGCTACTACCAGTGACCATCCCCAATCTACAGCTGCTACCGGTGACCATCCCCAATCTACTGCTACTACCGGTGACCATCCCCAATCTACAGCTACTACCGGTGACCATCCCCAATCTACAGCTACTACCAGTGACCATCCCCAATCTACAGCTACTACCAGTGACCAGCACCAATCTACAGCTACTACCGGTGACCATCCCTAATCTACAGCTACTACCGGTGACCATCCCCAATCTACAGCTACTACCGGTGACCATCCCTAATCTACAGCTACTACCGGTGACCATCCCCAATCTACAGCTACTACCAGTGACCATCCCCAATCTACAGCTACTACCGGTGACCATCCCCAATCTACAGCTACTACCGGTGACCATCCCCAATCTACAGCTACTATCGGTGACCATCCCCAATCTACAGCTACTACCGGTGACCATCCCCAATCTACAGCTACTACCGGTGACCAGCGCCAATCTACAGCTACTACCGGTGACCATCCCCAATCTACAGCTACTACCGGTGACCATCCCCAATCTACAGCTACTACCGGTGACCATCCTCAATCTACAGCTACTACCGGTGACCATCCCCAATCTACAGCTACTATCAGTAACTAGCGCCAATCTACAGCTACTACCGGTGACCATCCCCAATCTACAGCTACTACCGGTGACCATCCCCAATCTACAGATACTATCAGTAACTAGCGCCAATCTACAGCTACTACCGGTGACCATCCCCAATCTACAGCTACTACCGGTGACCATCCCCAATCTACAGCTACTACCAGTGACCATCCCCAATCTACAGCTGCTACCGGTGACCATCCCCAATCTACTGCTACTACCGGTGACCATCCCCAATCTACAGCTACTACCGGTGACCATCCCCAATCTACAGCTACTACCAGTGACCATCCCCAATCTACAGCTACTACCAGTGACCAGCACCAATCTACAGCTACTACCGGTGACCATCCTTAATCTACAGCTACTACCGGTGACCATCCCCAATCTACAGCTACTACCGGTGACCATCCCTAATCTACAGCTACTACCGGTGACCATCCCCAATCTACAGCTACTACCGGTGACCATCCCCAATCTACAGCTACTATCTGTGACCATCCCCAATCTACAGCTACTACCAGTGACCAGCACCAATCTACAGCTACTACCAGTGACCATCCCCAATCTACAGCTACTACCAGTGACCATCCCCAATCTACAGCTACTACCAGTGACCAGCACCAATCTGCAGCTACTACCTGTGACCATCCCCAATCTACAGTTACTATCAGTGACCAGCATCAATGCCACTATATACTGCTAAAATATTATTGCCATCATACTTTCCACATAAAATTATAAAATCCTAATAAAATATACTGCATAAAGTCCAAAAAATGACTATTATACAATGAAAAGTTTTCCATCTTGTACCTGAGTCTCCGGTCTGGTAATATTTGAGTATCTATCACTGCTTCTTCTTTCTTACTTTCCTTATTAGACGGCCACCTACTACAGGATATTCCATCTGACAGTGATGCTGTGACTTTGAGTTAGGATTCTGTGCTACTCCTTCTCTGCTGTTGTAACACATCAACTGAGTGGCCTTTCTGATCTGTCAACCCTGTCTTCATCATCACTTACAATGACCTCTAGTGGTAATGAGGAATCTTCATTGTCCCATGCGAAAGATATTCCTCCTTGTCCTAGTCTTCCTGGTCTCGATGAGTTAGATCAGAACAGTCAGTGTATTGAAATGGAGGAGACAGTGGTGGAAAAAATGGATGTTGGTGGTAGTGGAAGAAGTAGCATAGGGTCGGAAACTGGTAGTTGTGCTGGTAGGGTACCAGAGGTATGGATAGGAGGTTTGAAAGTGGGGCAAATACCCGGGCTCAGCCAGAACTAAAGTTCAAGGTCACCAGCCTGGCTTCACTGTCATTGTAGGATTTTAGATCATGCTACAGCGGCTGCTACACTCACAAATACTGAACTGTTAGTGTTCTGAGCAGGCTAGTAAATAGATCAGTGATAGATCAGCACCATCTGATAACTCAAGAGACTGGTGCTGCCGTGAATATATGTGTTTGCAGGAGTCCAACCCAACACAGTGACCCTGGCCCCTTTAAGACCTCTTTTCCCTTGTACTGTGCTCATGCTCTTAGACTATGTTGAACTTTCTGCTTTGGTAATGAAAACCTATACTAGGGGTTTTCAGGGGAAATGTAGAGATGGGAATTATGAGGGAGTGCAAGAACCTCATGGCCATAAATATAAGTCTGAAAAAAGTGCCGAGGAAAATGATGACATTGCTGATGATGATTCTGTTGCAGATAGGACCAGGCAAAAAGGGCAGTGTGACAATAAGATGACATCGGAGGATGAGGGTTCTGACAGTTAAAAGTCGACGTGTGGCCCCCAACATCAAGAAAACCTGCCAGGTTGCCTGAGTGGTGGTTGTAATGGCCACACACAGTAGACACGTTTTCACTGCTGAAGGTTTTAGTGGGAATTTTTTCCACATTACCAAATAACAAATCAATGGCAAGGTGTAAGATCTGCAAACAGATAATTGTCCATGGGCGTGCAGGCCCACGCGTAGGAACTAGGTCTCTCCGTACTCACATGACATGGTGTCACCAGCATATTTGGAAAAATGGAATTAGCACTAAGTGAGCGAGACCGATCTATTCATTCTCCCCATGATCATCTTTGTAGGCAGCCACATTCATACCTAGCACATTGTGGACAAAGTCACATTATCATACATTATTATTATAGCCATCTCCTTGTCCTCCTCCACACAATCTCCACCCAGTCATCCAGGTGGTCTGCAGGTTTAACTCTCACTGGCCTCCTTGCTGGTGGTGCAGTCGCTGCCTTGTCACTTACTGGATTCCACTTTGATAGTTGTATAGGGAATTTGACTACAATACAGTAATATTCACCTTAAATGTCTTATTAGATATACAGTGCAGTGTAGATACAAGGCTCAGGACAGTAAAGTACAAGGGCTCTCACCATTTCAGTCTGTTATGCAGCTCCCAATGGTTTGGTTTTGTCTCAGCGTTTCCCACAACAAGGCTTTCAGTGCTCGCTCTCATTCTGCTGCCAGGCACAGCTGCCTCTGATGGACAGTCCTCCCTTCAGGTGGTTAGTCTCCCCTCCAGGACTCAGCTGCACCACTTGTGATACATTTTTTATATAGAAGTGTTAAACCAGATGTCCTGTAAGTACAAGTACAATAAAAGCAGCGGGCTCTTCCTTTTTAATCGGACCCCACCCAGTGTCTGAGCTTTCTCTTATAATTCTTCACTACAGCTGCAGCCAAGACCTGGAGGGGTGACTAACCACCGGCAGGGAGGACTGTCCATTAGAGGTAACTGTGCCTGGCAACAGGAGGAACGTGACCATGGAAAGCCTTGTGGGAAACACCGAGACAAAGCCAAGTATTTGGGAGCTACATAAGACGCTAAAATAGGTAAAACAGAGAAGCGGTGAGAGACCCTGTACTTTATAGTCCAGAGCCCTGTATATACACCACCCTGCATCCCCAATAACACATGTAAGGGGATATAAGGTATACAGGACCTAGTCCTGTGTGAGGATCTACTATACAGTTTTGTCTATTATTATACTGAGCCCAGTATATACACTGTACTGTCCAACTAATAGCACATACTGTATAAGCACAATTTGCCATGTGGAAAGGCCACTATGGGACAATATACTGTACACAAGGGCCACTCATGGACATTATACTGTGTAGAGGGGCCACTATGGGACATTATACTGTGTGGAAGGGCCACTATGGGACATTATACTGTGTAGAGGGGCCACTATGGGACATTATACTGTGTGGAGGGGCCACTATGGGACATTATACTGTGTGGAGGGGCCACTATGGGACATTATACTGTGTGGAGGGGCCGCTATGGGACAATATTCTGTCTGGAGGGGCTGCTATGGGACATTATACCGTATGGAGTGGCCACTATGGGACATTATACTGTGTGGAGAGGCCACTATGGGACATTATACTGTGTGTAGGGGTCACTATAGGACATTATACTGGGTGGAGGGGCCACTATGGGACAATATTCTGTCTGGAGGGGCTGCTATGGGACATTATACCGTATGGAGTGGCCACTATGGGACATTATACTGTGTGGAGAAGCCACTATGGGACATTATACTGTGTGTAGGGGTCACTATAGGACATTATACTGGGTGGAGGGGCCACTATGGGACATTATACTGTGTAGAGGGGCCACTATTGGACATTATACTGTGTGGAGGGGCCGCTATGGGACATTATACTGTGTGGAGGGACTACTATGGGATATTATACTGTGTGGAGGGGCCACTATGGGACATTATACTGTGTGGAGGGGCCACTATGAGACATTATACTGTGTAGAGGGGCCACTATGGGACATTATACCGTGTGGAGGGGCCTCTATGGGACATTATACCATGTGGAGGGGCCTCTATGGGACATTATACTGAGTGGAGGGGTCGCTGTGGAACATTATACTATGAGGCGAGGCCACTATGGGACATTATACTGTGTACAGGGGCCTCTATGGGACAATATACTGTGTGGAAGGGTCGCTATGGTACAATATACTATGTGGACACACCACTATGGGACATTATACTGTGTGGAGGGGCTGCTATTGGACATTATACTGTGTGGAGGAGCCATTATAGAACATCATATTGTGTGGAGAGGCTACTATATGACATTATATCTTGTGGAGAGGACACTATTGGACATTATACTGGGTGCAGGGGCCACTATGAGACATTACACTCTGTGGAGGGGCCACTATGAGACAATATACTGTGAGGAAGGGCCGCTATGGGACATTATACTGTGTGGAGGGGCCACTATGGGACATTATACTGTGTTCAGGGGCCGCTATGAGACATTATACTGTGTGGAGGGGCCACTATGGGACATTATACTGTGTGGAGGGGTCGCTATGGGACATTATTCTGTCTGGAGGGGCCGCTATGGGACATTATACCATGTGGAGTAGCCACTATGGGACATTATACTGTGTGGAGAGGCCACTATGGGACATTATACCGTGTGTAGGGGTCGCTATAGGACATTATACTGGGTGGAGGGGCCACTATGGGACATTATACTGTGTAGAGGGGCCACTATTGGACATTATACTGTGTGGAGGGGCCGCTATGGGACATTATACTGTGTGGAGGGGCCACTATGGGACATTATACTGTGTGGAGGGACTACTATGGGATATTATACTGTGTAGAGGGGCCACTGTGGGACATTATACTATGAGGAGAGGCCACTATGGGATATTATACTGTGCACAGGGGCCTCTATGGGACAATATACTGTGTGGAAGGGTCGCTATGGTACAATATACTATGTGGACACACCACTATGGGACATTATACTGTGTGGAGGGGCCACTATGGGACATTATAATGTGAGGAGGGGCCGTTATGGGACAATATAATGTGTGGAGGGGACACTATGGGACATTATACTTTGTGAAGGGGCCACTATGGGATATTATACTGTGTGGAGGGATCACTATGGGACATTATACTGTGTGGAGGGGCCACTATGGGATATTATACTGAGTGGAGGGATCACTATGGGACATTATACTGTGTGGAGGGGCCACTATGAGACATTGTACTGTGTAGAGCGGCCACTAAGGGACATTATACCGTGTGGAGGGGCCGCTATGGGACAATATACTGTGTGGAGGGGCTGCTATGGGACATTATACTGTGTGGCCCATAGTACAAGCGATCTAAAGAGCACAAGTTCAAGCCCTAGGTGAGGGTTAAAATTAAAAAAAAGGTACCAAAAATAATAAATATAAGTCATCCCCTGCCCCCTACATCACATATAGATATATATTTATTTTTATTAGACATCCAAAGTCTGGAAATGCCCAAAATATTAACATATAAAAACATTTATCGCTAGAGGAAAAAAATATCAGAACGGTTTAATTGTTATTTTTTGTGGCTTCACCCAAAAAAAAAAAAAATGGAATAAAAAGTGATCAAAATATGAAACATTCTCCAAAATGGTCTAAAAAAAATCTACACATTGCCCAGGAATAGAAATCACCTTATACAGCTCTGTAGCCTGAAAGACATAAAAGTTATGGAATATGGCGAATAGTAAAATATAAAAAAAATGTATCAATTTTATTGAGATTTTACCGACCTACAGAATAAATCTAACATAAAAATAAAACCTGTGAATGGCAGAATTGTGTTTTTTTCTAATTCCCCCATTTAGATTATTTTCTGGCTTCCCAGCACATGGGGCTAAATATTTAATATGAAGGGCCCGCACGGGTCTGGGAAAGGAAAATGTAAAAAGTTATGACTCTTGGGAGGAGCAGAATAAAAAAACAGAAAATTGCCTCAAGGGGTTAAAAGGCTGATCCTAAACCTGAGCTCTTGTAAGAACTGCAAATGTGCTGCAAAAACTCATCATGTGTCTGTACCCTCATGTCCCATAAACTGCCCCAGCAGACCAACCTGAGGAGGAGGGAAAGGTAAGTCCCAACAGGAGGGGAAGGTAAGTCCCAACAGGAGGGGAAGGTAAGTCCGATCAGGAGGGGAAGGTAAGTCCAATCAGGAGGGGAAGGTAAGTCCCAGCAGGAGGGAAATGTAAGTCCGATCAGGAGGGGAAGGTAAGTCCGAACAGGAGGGAAAAGTAAGAGCAAACAGGAGGGGAAGGTAAGTCCGATCAGGAGGGGAAGGTAAGTCCGATCAGGAGGGGAAGGTAAGTCCGATCAGGAGGGAAAGGTAAGTCTGAACAGGAGGGAAAGGTAAGACCAAACAGGAGGGGAAGGTAAGTCCGAACAGGAGGGAAAGGTAAGTCCGAACAGGAGGGGAAGGTAAGTCCGATCAGGAGGGGAAGGTAAGTCCAAACAGGAGGGGAAGGTAAGTCCCAACAGGAGGGGAAGGTAAGTCCGAACAGGAGGGGAAGGTAAGGCCGATCAGGAGGGGAAGGTAAGTCCCAGCAGGAGGGGAAGGTAAGTCTGAACAGGAGGGGAAGGTAAGTCCGAACAGGAGGGGAAGGTAAGTCCGAACAGGAGGGGAAGGTAAGTCCAATCAGGAGGGGAAGGTAAGTCCGATCAGGAGGGGAAGGTAAGTCCGATCAGGAGGGAAAGGTATGTCTGAACAGGAGGGAAAGGTAAGACCAAACAGGAGGGGAAGGTAAGTCCGAAGAGGAGGGAAAGGTAAGTCCGAACAGGAGGGGAAGGTAAGTCCGATCAGGAGGGGAAGGTAAGTCCAAACAGGAGGGGAAGGTAAGTCTGAACAGGAGGGAAAGGTAAGTCCGAACAGGAGGGGAAGGTAAGTCCGATCAGGAGGGAAAGGTAAGTCCAAACAGGAGGGGAAGGTAAGTCCGAACAGGATTGAAAGGTAAGTCCGAACAGGAGGGGAAGGTAAGTCCGAACAGGAGGGAAAGGTAAGTCTGATCAGGAGGGGAAGGTAAGTCTGATCAGGAGGGGAAGGTAAGTCTGATCAGGAGGGGAAGGTAAGTCCGATCAGGAGGGGAAGGTAAGTCCCAACAGGAGGGGAAGGTAAGTCCCAGCAGGAGGGGAAGGTAAGTCCCAACAGGAGGGGAAGGTAAGTCCCAACAGGAGGGGAAGGTAAGGCCGATCAGGAGGGGAAGGTAAGTCCCAGCAGGAGGGGATGGTAAGTCACAACAGGAGGGGAAGGTAAGTCCGAACAGGAGGGGAAGGTAAGTCTGATCAGGAGGGGAAGGTAAGTCTGAACAGGAGGGGAAGGTAAGTCTGAACAGGAGGGGAAGGTAAGTCCGAACAGGAGGGAAAGGTAAGTCCCAGCAGAAGGGGAAGGTAAGTCCCAGCAGGAGGGGAAGATAAGTCCGATCAGGAGGGGAAGGTAAGTCCGAACAGGAGGGGAAGGTAAGTCCAAACAGGAGGGGAAGGTAAGTCCGAACAGGAGGGGAAGGTAAGTCCGAACAGGAGGGGAAGGTAAGTCCAAACAGGAGGGGAAGGTAAGTCCGATCAGGAGGGAAAGGTAAGTCTGAACAGGAGGGAAAGGTAAGACCAAACAGGAGGGGAAGGTAAGTCCGAAGAGGAGGGAAAGGTAAGTCCGAACAGGAGGGGAAGGTAAGTCCGATCAGGAGGGGAAGGTAAGTCCAAACAGGAGGGGAAGGTAAGTCCAAACAGGAGGGGAAGGTAAGTCCAAACAGGAGGGGAAGGTAAGTCTGAACAGGAGGGAAAGGTAAGTCCGAACAGGAGGGGAAGGTAAGTCCGATCAGGAGGGAAAGGTAAGTCCAAACAGGAGGGGAAGGTAAGTCCGAACAGGAGGGAAAGGTAAGTCCGAACAGGAGGGGAAGGTAAGTCCGAACAGGAGGGGAAGGTAAGTCTGATCAGGAGGGGAAGGTAAGTCTGATCAGGAGGGGAAGGTAAGTCCGATCAGGAGGGGAAGGTAAGTCCAAACAGGAGGGGAAGGTAAGTCCCAGCAGGAGGGGAAGGTAAGTCCCAACAGGAGGGGAAGGTAAGGCCGATCAGGAGGGGAAGGTAAGTCCCAGCAGGAGGGGAAGGTAAGTCTGAACAGGAGGGGAAGGTAAGTCTGAACAGGAGGGGAAGGTAAGTCCCAGCAGGAGGGGAAGGTAAGTCCGATCAGGAGGCGAAGGTAAGTCCGAACAGGAGGGGAAGGTAAGTCCGAACAGGAGGGGAAGGTAAGTCCGATCAGGAGGGGAAGGTAAGTCCGATCAGGAGGGGAAGGTAAGTCCGATCAGGAGGGAAAGGTATGTCTGAACAGGAGGGAAAGGTAAGACCAAACAGGAGGGGAAGGTAAGTCCGAAGAGGAGGGAAAGGTAAGTCCGAACAGGAGGGGAAGGTAAGTCCGATCAGGAGGGGAAGGTAAGTCCAAACAGGAGGGGAAGGTAAGTCTGAACAGGAGGGAAAGGTAAGTCCGAACAGGAGGGGAAGGTAAGTCCGATCAGGAGGGAAAGGTAAGTCCAAACAGGAGGGGAAGGTAAGTCCGAACAGGAGGGAAAGGTAAGTCCGAACAGGAGGGGAAGGTAAGTCCGAACAGGAGGGGAAGGTAAGTCTGATCAGGAGGGGGAAGGTAAGTCTGATCAGGAGGGGAAGGTAAGTCCGATCAGGAGGGGAAGGTAAGTCCAAACAGGAGGGGAAGGTAAGTCCCAGCAGGAGGGGAAGGTAAGTCCCAACAGGAGGGGAAGGTAAGTCCCAACAGGAGGGGAAGGTAAGGCCGATCAGGAGGGGAAGGTAAGTCCCAGCAGGAGGGGAAGGTAAGTCACAACAGGAGGGGAAGGTAAGTCCGAACAGGAGGGGAAGGTAAGTCTGATCAGGAGGGGAAGGTAAGTCTGAACAGGAGGGAAAGGTAAGTCTGAACAGGAGGGGAAGGTAAGTCCGAACAGGAGGGAAAGGTAAGTCCCAGCAGAAGGGGAAGGTAAGTCCCAGCAGGAGGGGAAGATAAGTCCGATCAGGAGGGGAAGGTAAGTCCGAACAGGAGGGGAAGGTAAGACTAAACAGGAGGGGAAGGTAAGTCCAAACAGGAGGGAATGGTTTGCTATAAATGTTATAAAACATAACTATCATGCATTCTAAAATAAAAAAAATGGAAAAAGGAATTGTGTAGAGATGTCTCCTATCTAGAAAGGTGTGTATAGGAGAGGAGACTATAGAGAAAGGTGTGTATAGGAGAGGAGACTATAGAGAAAGGTGTGTATAAGAAGGACACTATAGCCATAGGTAGGGACTCTTTCGCAATGAAGGACGATCTTGTATTTGCAGGTAGGCACCGAGCTCGGCCTTCATATGGTTGTCTGTCTGAAGTGACCCGTGAATCAGGAAGGCAAATACAATTTAGAGCTGGCCCTCAGTCAGACCTGTATGTGTCCCCCAAGGGGTTAATCGTGTTCCCCACTAAACATACATAGGTTAAGTGTCTACAAAAAACTTTCCCCTACTGATCGGTGCTCTAAAGGTGGCCATAGCATGTAATATATAGTTACCAGCCCACCGTTACTGGGACTAACCAAAAAGGCAAAATTGGGGCGCAAATACATACGCTTGTAAAAGGGGCTCCCTCCAAATACTATCAATAGCCGATGTCACTTTTGACATAGCTTGGTATTTAAAGATAAGTGGATATAGGAAGCACCGCCCCCCCGATGACATCACCAGACGGGAGCCAATCAGCGGTAGTTCCCTCTCAAAGGAACTTCAACCCAATGTAAACTCACAGAACGTGTCTAGTCCTAGAAGCAGATGTCAACAAAGCATGTATTTCCAAAATTATCAGGTAGAGTTCTCGATCCAACAGTCCAGGACCACAAGCAAAGGACCAATAAATTAATAAAACTTCACCTTTAATATAAATTATAGTAAAATAGACAGTTATAGTCAGAAGGTATCAAAAATAGTGCATGTGTCAAGCTGTGCTCAAGATCAGTAAAGGAACGTCTTACCTGAACCTAATGAGAGGTCATGGGCACCCAGCGGGACTTGAAGGTGGGGGTTAATGTCTTACACCCTAACTTTCACCTATGTCCCCACTGACTCCTGTCCTGACAGTTCCCAAAGCTCTGCCTGAAATTTCCCTATCAGATCAACTCCTTTACCCAACGCGTTTCATAACCCACATAGATAGAGGGGCAATCCTCAGGGGGTCTGGAAATAATACACAGAAAGGAAGAAATTTGACTACATCTAGCATATAGAGCCTTATATTATCTATACAGTGCAGAGCTACAGCATAGAGATTACTTGTATAGATAGATAAATAGCACACCAGGGGCACAGTAGTAGTGCTAGGACACAATCACTTTAGATGACATTGCACTTACTGGCAGCATGTGCCCAGTGGGGTTAATGCCCAGTCAGCCGCTTAATATTCCTCTAGATATCGATGATGCAGGGCAATATAAAATGAGCAGGGGAGCTCCTATGTCAGTGGCGGCCCTGTATCTCCTCTTATATATCACAAACCCAACCCTGTGAGGCGTGGCAATAATCCTCCACATCAGAAGAGCGGTGTGTCCACCCACCATGACATCAGAGTAGGGGTGTGTCCACCTGCCATGACATCAGAGTAGGGGTGTGTCCACCTGCCATGACATCAGAGAAGGGGGTGTGTCCATCCACCATGACATCAGAGAAGGGGGTGTGTCCATTCACCATGACATCAGAGGAGGGGTGTGTACACCCACCATGACATCAGAGAAGTGGGTGTGTCCATCCACCATGACAGCAGAGGAGGGGCGTGTCCACCCACCATGACGTCAGAGGAGGGATGTATGTCACCTCTCTAGTGTAAAGTGCTCTGATAGTAACACGTGCTAAGCTCCAGCATGCAAGATATCAGTGATCGATCCCTGAGTATTAACAATGTGGGTCAAAAAGTTGTATCTTTGAGATTTTTTGGTGCATACAAAGTAATTCATAAAGTATAATGCAAGCAGTGTGTGAATATGCGCCTGATAGAGGACACATATCACATGCTTATATTATCACACAATGATAATATCAATATTACTACACATCCCATGCACAACACAGTATTACATGTTCCATAGATAATCACACTAAGTGAATAAATAATCACTGCTCCTCCCCCTTGTCAATATTGAAACAATTCTTTATATAGAGTTCTGCCACATAGTGATATCTGCCAGGATACCCCTGTTCACGGAATCTCTGTCTCAGTTCTCCAGACCATTTGACAAAGTCATCCATCTTGGAATAGTTTCTCCTTGATCTGAGGTATTGTCCTCTGGGTATTCCTCTCCTAAGTGTAAGGGGTGATGACTCTCCCACCTCAGCAGGGAGTTACTGGCAGGAGGTTTTCTATATTTATATCTGTCACCATTTCTGGTGATACATCCAGGAATGGTAGTGTCCTCCTGGCACCTTCATATGTGACCCTCAGGACAATACTATTCAGGTTGAGTTGTTGTACATAGTTTCTAAAGGTATCCACCGTACCCGTCCAGGTGACGAGGATGTCATCTATATATCTAGCCCACATTTCAATGTTTTCCACATTTTCAGGGCTTCCGTCTCCAAAAATCATGGTGGCTTCCCACCAGCCCAGGAGCAAAGTAGCGTAAGTGGGTGCACACGCACACCCCATCGCTGTGCCCCTGAGATTTTGGTATATTTTCCCATTAAAGTGGAAAAAGTTTTTTGTGAGAACAAATCTCAATAGGTCAATAATGAGATTGTTGTGGGAGACATATTGACACCCTCGCAGCTGGAGGTCCCGACCGGACAAGAGACTTAGACACATTTCTTTTATAAATTTTAGCCTATAGGTTCCCAAATTCCTAGCCGTACACAGACGTGCTGATCCCCAATACATCAGTATAATACCTATATGGATCCAGCCCCAACACATCGAAAAATGCCACATAAATTATTCAGAATTATTAGTCTTATGGACAAATCAGCACTAAATATAAAAAATAATTAAAAATGTAATTTAAGGTGAAGATCCCGGCTCATCCCCTATACAATGGAAGATAGCAAATAAAGTGCCCGGTGCTGAGTAACAATCCATAGCCCAATGGACGAAGGTGACATCAATTTCATTGACTGACAGCTATATATATATTCATATGTTGTAGTAAATATAATATAATTATATAAACCACATATACATAAGCAATGTATAAGCAATCAGCTCATAGAATACTTAGCAATTCATAACATATATAGTCACAAACCCCCCCATAGTGTATAAGGTTTAGCTGTCTCACTGTGCAGACAAACCACACAGCCAGAGAGTTACCTATATACATACATATGTACCGAGGATAGGCCAGGGCCCAATGTACGTTTTTCCCCTAGCTTCATCAGGGGGCTACAAGGTAGAGGTCCCGCACCCCATTAGGTAGTACCTGTGCAGGTTTGTGTAACCCCCGATTGCTCGGTGGCACCAATGTGAGCGATGCAAATCATTGCGATAATATTGTAATGGAGCTCCGCCCATTTAAACACTGCCATGCATAGATATAAGTGACCCCACGCGTCACCTCACATCACACTAAGAGAAGCTCCCAGGGATTTCAGCAGAAGTATCACAAGATCGCGCATGCGTAATGGTATTATACACGCGCTCCAGGGACTGCATAGGAAATGGTGACAGATCTAAAGGGGAAAAGATATAACACCAAACAGGCACATGTAGAAGAAAGGGGAATTAATCTATAGAATAGTCAGAATATAATCAGATTATGTGTGTCCATATAGCAGTTTATTACATCTCCTAATAACTATAATATCAAACCTCACTGACATGTAATAGCCGTGTAATAAGGCAGTTATGTCATGTTATACAAACTCATCAATTGTGATGAATGTATATGCAAATAATCACGTGAAAATCATCTGAATATGTAAATGTGAGGTGGGTAAGAAATGTGAATGAAACTTAATAATATATGTAATGTGTGAATGAAATGACAATGAGTGTGTGCAGTGATGTCACAAAAAGAAAAATAATAAATAATAATCAATAAAAAATAATATAAATAATCAATAAATAATAAATATTATAATATAATAAATAATAATATGTGTAATGTGTGAATGAAATGACAATGAGTGTGTGCAGTGATGTCACAAAAAGAAAAATAATAAATAATATAATAAATAATAAATATTATAATATAATAAATAATATGTGTAATGTGTGAATGAAATGACAATGAGTGTGTGCAGTGTTGTCACAAAAAGAAAAGAATTATAATAAATAATATAATAAAGAAATTATAAAGAAAGGTAGAATATGCCTTACCAATAAATCGGTTTCACGAGCCACCATGGCAGCCCCAACACCGGAGAGATTGACCCTTGACCTTAATAGGAACAGCAACACAGAGAGATTAGAAGCACCCTCCTCCCCTCCCCCCTCGATGGTCTTATAAATAATAGGATCACCCATATAAGGCACCACAACACATCCATGGGAGGGAGAGTCAGAGGTGCTGTCATGGTGGCTCGTGAAACCGAATTATCGGTAAGGCATAATTCTACCTATAACCATCACCACCATGACAGCACCAACACCGGAGAAACACCAGGTAACACTTACATTAGGGGGTCGGAGACTACTGCCTGCAAGACCTTACCCCACAGGAGAGATCTGAGACAATAACCAGGTCCAGCCTGTAGTGCTTAGAGAATGTATGGGGAGTCGACCATAGCGCAGACCTGCTCAGGAGATACTGATGGATCCTGAGCCCCGGATACTGCCACAGCTCTTGTGGAATAGGCTTTACCAGACACTGGAGGATCCTTGTTATAGGCCTCACAGATTGCTGACTTTAGCCAATGGTTAATAGCACCCTTACAGGACTTCTTGCCTTTGTTAGGACCTTAGAATTGGATGAACAGATTTTTATTCATCTGCCAGGAGTCTGTTATTTGCAGGTAGGCCAGAACCGCCTGACGCACATCCAGAGTGTGAAATGACTCTTCTAGCATATTTTTTGGATTATTGAAAAAAAGAGGGTAAGACAATATCTTGTGACCTGTGGAAGTCGGTGACCACCTTGGGAAGAATCACTGGGTTTGTTTTCACAATGATTCTATCCTCCAGGACAGTAAAGAAAGGTTCATTAATAGAGACACCTTGGATCTCACTTATTCACCAAGTCAGGGTCAGCATTCTCAAAGAGGAATTTTGTAAGGGCTTAAAGGGATGCAGCATTAAACCTGACAAGACCCAGTTCATATTCCATGACAGGGTTAAGTTGGATATTTTAGGTTTCAATCTGGCAGATGCCTTACAGAACCTCTTGACCCAACGATGTTCAGCTAATGGAGTGTCAAAGATCACCCCGAAAGCTGAATTATGAACCATGAGGGTACTAAGAGAAGACCCTTTCCTAGACCTGCCTGGAGGAACTCCAAAATGTGAGAAATATTATGCTTGGATAGATCAGGAGGATCCATGCCATGAAAAACACTTATTCCAGATTTTATGATAAATTACAGAAGTAACCTCTTTCCTGAAGACAGTAAGGTATCAGTTACTGCAGTAGATAGACCCTTACTAGCTAAGACCGACCTCTCAATTTCCAAGCTGTGAAATGAAGGTTTGGCAGATTCGGATGACACCCTGACCCCTGAGGTCGTCTCTTACTGGTGGAGGGAAGGGTTCTTCCACCACCACATCCTGTACAAGACTGACCCATCCCCTGTTTGGCCAGAAGGGGCCACAAAAATCACTTGAAGGTTCTCCCTCTGAATTTTCTGCAGAGCGCTTGAGATCAATGCGAGTGGTGGAAAGTCAAAACTTAGTCTGAAGTTCCAGGTTTGTTCTAGATCATCCACCGCTGTAGGTTTTTCTGCTCTGCTTAGGGAGAAATTTTTATTTATTTATTTATTTTAATTTTCTGCGTTTTCTTGATGCAAATAAATCTATATCTGGATGTCCTCGTTTTTTCGGTGGGGAAAGCAAACACTGATTTATTGGATTGGATTTCTACTCCCCAACCCCACTGCCTTGCATCAGTGGTAACCGAGAATATTGGTTCTAGATTACAGGGACTTCTCGCTCAGGTTTTGATCTTGAACCCACCAATTTATAGATCTTTTTACTAGGTGGGGCAGACATCTTTGTATCCAGAGTGGACTGAAACCTTTCTCATGACTTTAGGATCTGGCATTGTAAGGCGCATGAATGAAACTGACTCCAGGCCACGGCCGGAACACGCAGTCATGAGTCTCGGAACTGACTTAGCCTTTCAGAAAAAACCTTTTGCTCAGTCAGTGAGGCAATAATTTTTTCCCTGATATTTTTTTTTCTTCTCCAGGGGAAGGAAGATCATCTGCAAGTCTGATTTCAGGAGTAAAATTATTTTTTTTTTTTGTGTTCGGACTGAGGACGGATTTCTCCATATTGATAATCCAGCTGGATCAAATTTATTGTTGGAATAATTTGATTTTTTAGAAGTAGAGACAAGGAGGAATAAATTAGGATATCGTCCAAGTAAGGGATCATGTCAACGGGTTTTGTTTTTTGTTTTTTTTTTACCTGAGAAAAGCCGCCACGTCCTCTATTATTTGTAAATAATCTTGAGGCTGTGGATATTGCAAACAAGAACACCACAAACTGGAAATGTCTTATTTCCCCTTGGAATGGTAGAGCGAACCTGAGAAATCTGTGGTGAGCAAAGGATATTGGGATATGGAAATGGTCACCTTAGACCTTATAGATGCCGATCACTGCATATATCTGGGTTAATGGAAAGGTCATTTTTATAGTTTTCATCTTGAAGCGTTTGTACTTTATAACTTTATATGTCCGGGCACCGTCTGCACGTTACAGGACACGACTGGTGACGGCTCCTACAGCTTTATATATGTGTAATGGCAGTAACCTCTATTACACAATTGTCTGACCATTGTACAAGCAATGCTACCTCCGATGCCGCCCCTGCTACCTCCTGTGTCACCTCCTCTACCTCATAGATTGTAAGCTCTTGTGTCACCTCCTCTACCTCATAGATTGTAAGCTCTTGTGTCACCTCTACCTCATAGATTGTAAGCTCTTGTGTCACCTCCTCTACCTCATAGATTGTAAGCTCTTGTGTCACCTCTACCTCATAGATTGTAAGCTCTTGTGTCACCCCCTCTACCTCATAGATTGTAAGCTCTTGTGTCATCTCCTCTACCTCATAGATTGTAAGCTCTTGTGTCACCTCCTCTACCTCATAGATTGTAAGCTCTTGTGTCACCTCCTCTACCTCATAGATTGTAAGCTTTTGTGTCACCCCCTCTACCTCATAGATTGTAAGCTCCTGTGTCACCTCCTCTACCTCATAGATTGTAAGCTCTTGTGTCACCTCTACCTCATAGATTGTAAGCTCTTGTGTCACCTCCTCTACCTCATAGATTGTAAGCTCTTGTGTCACCTCTACCTCATAGATTGTAAGCTCTTGTGTCACCTCTACCTCATAGATTGTAAGCTCTTGTGTCACCTCCTCTACCTCATAGATTGTAAGCTCTTGTGTCACCTCTACCTCATAGATTGTAAGCTCTTGTGTCACCTCCTCTACCTCATAGATTGTAAGCTCTTGTGTCACCTCCTCTACCTCATAGATTGTAAGCTCTTGTGTCACCTCCTCTACCTCATAGATTGTAAGCTCTTGTGTCACCTCTACCTCATAGATTGTAAGCTCTTGTGTCACCTCCTCTACCTCATTGATTGTAAGCTCTTGTGTCACCTCTACCTCATAGATTGTAAGCTCTTGTGTCACCTCTACCTCATAGATTGTAAGCTCTTGTGTCACCTCTACCTCATAGATTGTAAGCTCTTGTGTCACCTCTACCTCATAGATTGTAAGCTCTTGTGTCACCTCCTCTACCTCATAGATTGTAAGCTCTTGTGTCACCTCCTCTACCTCATAGATTGTAAGCTCTTGTGTCACCTCTACCTCATAGATTGTAAGCTCTTGTGTCACCTCCTCTACCTCATAGATTGTAAGCTCCTGTGTCACCTCCTCTACCTCATAGATTGTAAGCTCTTGTGTCACCTCCTCTACCTCATAGATTGTAAGCTCTTGTGTCACCTACTCTACCTCATAGATTGTAAGCTCTTGTGTCACCTCCTCTACCTCATAGAGTGTAAGCTCTTGTGTCACCTCCTCTACCTCATAGAGTGTAAGCTCTTGTGTCACCTCCTCTACCTCATAGATTGTAAGCTCTTGTGTCACCTCCTCTACCTCATAGATTGTAAGATCTTGTGTCACCTCCTCTACCTCATAGATTGTAAGCTCTTGTGTCACCTCCTCTACCTCATAGATTGTAAGCTCTTGTGTCACCTCCTCTACCTCATAGAGTGTAAGCTCTTGTGTCACCTCCTCTACCTCATAGATTGTAAGCTCTTGTGTCACCTCCTCTACCTCATAGAGTGTAAGCTCTTGTGTCACCTCCTTTACCTCATAGATTGTAAGCTCTTGTGTCACCTCCTCTACCTCATAGATTGTAAGCACTTGTGTCACCTCTACCTCATAGATTGTAAGCTCTTGTGTCACCTCTACCTCATAGATTGTAAGCTCTTGTGTCACCTCCTCTACCTCATAGATTGTAAGCTCTTGTGTCACCTCCTCTACCTCATAGATTGTAAGCTCTTGTGTCACCTCTACCTCATAGATTGTAAGCTCTTTTGTCACCCCCTCTACCTCATAGATTGTAAGCTCTTGTGTCACCTCTACCTCATAGATTGTAAGCTCTTGTATCACCCCCTCTACCTCATAGATTGTAAGCTCTTGTGTCACCTCCTCTACCTCATAGATTGTAAGCTCTTGTGTCACCTCTACCTCATAGATTGTAAGCTCTTGTGTCACCCCCTCTACCTCATAGATTGTAAGCTCTTGTGTCATCTCCTCTACCTCATTAATTGTAAGCTCTTGTGTCACCTCCTCTACCTCATAGATTGTAAGCTCTTGTGTCACCTCTACCTCATAGATTGTAAGCTCTTGTGTCACCTCCTCTACCTCATAGATTGTAAGCTCTTGTGTCACCTCTACCTCATAGATTGTAAGCTCTTGTGTCACCTCTACCTCATAGATTGTAAGCTCTTGTGTCACCTCCTCTACCTCATAGATTGTAAGCTCTTGTGTCACCTCTACCTCATAGATTGTAAGCTCTTGTGTCACCTCCTCTACCTCATAGATTGTAAGCTCTTGTGTCACCTCCTCTACCTCATAGATTGTAAGCTCTTGTGTCACCTCCTCTACCTCATAGATTGTAAGCTCTTGTGTCACCTCTACCTCATAGATTGTAAGCTCTTGTGTCACCTCCTCTACCTCATTGATTGTAAGCTCTTGTGTCACCTCTACCTCATAGATTGTAAGCTCTTGTGTCACCTCTACCTCATAGATTGTAAGCTCTTGTGTCACCTCTACGTCATAGATTGTAAGCTCTTGTGTCACCTCTACCTCATAGATTGTAAGCTCTTGTGTCACCTCCTCTACCTCATAGATTGTAAGCTCTTGTGTCACCTCCTCTACCTCATAGATTGTAAGCTCTTGTGTCACCTCCTCTACCTCATAGATTGTAAGCTCTTGTGTCACCTCCTCTACCTCATAGATTGTAAGCTCTTGTGTCACCTCCACTACCTCATAGATTGTAAGCTCCTGTGTCACCTCCTCTACCTCATAGATTGTAAGCTCTTGTGTCACCTCCTCTACCTCATAGATTGTAAGCTCTTGTGTCACCTACTCTACCTCATAGATTGTAAGCTCTTGTGTCACCTCCTCTACCTCATAGAGTGTAAGCTCTTGTGTCACCTCCTCTACCTCATAGAGTGTAAGCTCTTGTGTCACCTCCTCTACCTCATAGATTGTAAGCTCTTGTGTCACCTCCTCTAACTCATAGATTGTAAGATCTTGTGTCACCTCCTCTACCTCATAGATTGTAAGCTCTTGTGTCACCTCCTCTACCTCATAGATTGTAAGCTCTTGTGTCACCTCCTCTACCTCATAGAGTGTAAGCTCTTGTGTCACCTCCTCTACCTCATAGATTGTAAGCTCTTGTGTCACCTCCTCTACCTCATAGAGTGTAAGCTCTTGTGTCACCTCCTCTACCTCATAGATTGTAAGCTCTTGTGTCACCTCCTCTACCTCATAGATTGTAAGCACTTGTGTCACCTCTTCCTCATAGATTGTAAGCTCTTGTGTCACCTCTACCTCATAGATTGTAAGCTCTTGTGTCACCTCCTCTACCTCATAGATTGTAAGCTCTTGTGTCACCTCCTCTACCTCATAGATTGTAAGCTCTTGTGTCACCTCTACCTCATAGATTGTAAGCTCTTGTATCACCCCCTCTACCTCATAGATTGTAAGCTCTTGTGTCACCTCCTCTACCTCATAGATTGTAAGCTCTTGTGTCACCTCTACCTCATAGATTGTAAGCTCTTGTGTCACCCCCTCTACCTCATAGATTGTAAGCTCTTGTGTCATCTCCTCTACCTCATTAATTGTAAGCTCTTGTGTCACCTCCTCTACCTCATAGATTGTAAGCTCTTGTGTCACCTCTACCTCATAGATTGTAAGCTCTTGTGTCACCTCCTCTACCTCATAGATTGTAAGCTCTTGTGTCACCTCTACCTCATAGATTGTAAGCTCTTGTGTCACCTCTACCTCATAGATTGTAAGCTCTTGTGTCACCTCCTCTACCTCATAGATTGTAAGCTCTTGTGTCACCTCTACCTCATAGATTGTAAGCTCTTGTGTCACCTCCTCTACCTCATAGATTGTAAGCTCTTGTGTCACCTCCTCTACCTCATAGATTGTAAGCTCTTGTGTCACCTCCTCTACCTCATAGATTGTAAGCTCTTGTGTCACCTCTACCTCATAGATTGTAAGCTCTTGTGTCACCTCCTCTACCTCATTGATTGTAAGCTCTTGTGTCACCTCTACCTCATAGATTGTAAGCTCTTGTGTCACCTCTACCTCATAGATTGTAAGCTCTTGTGTCACCTCTACGTCATAGATTGTAAGCTTTGTGTCACCTCTACCTCATAGATTGTAAGCTCTTGTGTCACCTCCTCTACCTCATAGATTGTAAGCTCTTGTGTCACCTCCTCTACCTCATAGATTGTAAGCTCTTGTGTCACCTCCTCTACCTCATAGATTGTAAGCTCTTGTGTCACCTCTACCTCATAGATTGTAAGCTCTTGTGTCACCTCCTCTACCTCATAGATTGTAAGCTCCTGTGTCACCTCCTCTACCTCATAGATTGTAAGCTCTTGTGTCACCTCCTCTACCTCATCGATTGTAAGCTCTTGTGTCACCTACTCTACCTCATAGATTGTAAGCTCTTGTGTCACCTCCTCTACCTCATAGAGTGTAAGCTCTTGTGTCACTTCCTCTACCTCATAGAGTGTAAGCTCTTGTGTCACCTCCTCTACCTCATAGATTGTAAGCTCTTGTGTCACCTCCTCTAACTCATAGATTGTAAGATCTTGTGTCACCTCCTCTACCTCATAGATTGTAAGCTCTTGTGTCACCTCCTCTACCTCATAGATTGTAAGCTCTTGTGTCACCTCCTCTACCTCATAGAGTGTAAGCTCTTGTGTCACCTCCTCTACCTCATAGATTGTAAGCACTTGTGTCACCTCTACCTCATAGATTGTAAGCTCTTGTGTCACCTCTACCTCATAGATTGTAAGCTCTTGTGTCACCTCCTCTACCTAATAGATTGTAAGCTCTTCTGTCACCTCCTCTACCTCATAGATTGTAAGCTCTTCTGTCACCTCTACCTCATAGATTGTAAGCTCTTTTGTCACCCCCTCTACCTCATAGATTGTAAGCTCTTGTGTCACCTCTACCTCATAGATTGTAAGCTTTTGTGTCATCTCTACCTCATAGATTGCAAGCTCTTGTGTCACCTCTACCTCATAGATTGTAAGCTCTTGTATCACCCCCTCTACCTCATAGATTGTAAGCTCTTGTGTCACCTCCTCTACCTCATAGATTGTAAGCTCTTGTGTCACCTCTACCTCATAGATTGTAAGCTCTTGTGTCACCCCTCTACCTCATAGATTGTAAGCTCTTGTGTCACCTCCTCTACCTCATAGATTGTAAGCTCTTGTGTCACCTCCTCTACCTCATAGATTGTAAGCTCTTGTGTCACCTCTACCTCATAGATTGTAAGCTCTTGTGTCACCTCTACCTCATAGATTGTAAGCTCTTGTGTCACCCCCTCTACCTCAAAGATTGTAAGCTCTTGTGTCACCTCTACCTCATAGATTGTAAGCTCTTGTGTCACCTCCTCTACCTCATAGATTGTAAGATCTTGTGTCACCTCCTCTACCTCATAGATTGTAAGCTCTTGTGTCACCTCTACCTCATAGATTGTAAGCTCTTGTGTCACCTCCTCTACCTCATAGATTGTAAGCTCTTGTGTCTCCTCTACCTCATAGATTGTAAGCTCTTGTGTCACCTCCTCTACCTCATAGATTGTAAGCTCTTGTGTCACCTCTACCTCATAGATTGTAAGCTCTTGTGTCACCTCTACCTCATAGATTGTAAGCTCTTTTGTCACCCCCTCTACCTCATAGATTGTAAGCTCTTGTGTCACCTCTACCTCATAGATTGTAAGCTCTTGTGTCACCTCTACCTCATAGATTGTAAGCTCTTGTGTCACCTCTACCTCATAGATTGTAAGCTCTTGTGTCACCTCCTCTACCTCATAGATTGTAAGCTCTTGTGTCACCTCCTCTACCTCATAGATTGTAAGCTCTTGTGTCACCTCCTCTACCTCATAGATTGTAAGCTCTTGTGTCACCTCTACCTCATAGATTGTAAGCTCTTGTGTCACCTCCTCTACCTCATAGATTGTAAGCTCTTGTGTCACCTCCTCTACCTCATAGATTGTAAGCTCTTGTGTCACCTCCTCTACCTCATAGATTGTAAGCTCTTGTGTTACCTCTACCTCATAGATTGTAAGCTCCTGTGTCACCTCCTCTACCTCATAGATTGTAAGCTCTTGTGTCACCTCCTCTACCTCATAGATTGTAAGCTCTTGTGTCACCTACTCTACCTCATAGATTGTAAGCTCTTGTGTCACCTCCTCTACCTCATAGAGTGTAAGCTCTTGTGTCACCTCCTCTACCTCATAGAGTGTAAGCTCTTGTGTCACCTCCTCTACATCATAGATTGTAAGCTCTTGTGTCACCTCCTCTACCTCATAGATTGTAAGCTCTTGTGTCACCTCCTCTACCTCATAGATTGTAAGCTCTTGTGTCACCTCTACCTCATAGATTGTAAGCTCTTGTGTCACCTCCTCTACCTCATTGATTGTAAGCTCTTGTGTCACCTCTACCTCATAGTTTGTAAGCTCTTGTGTCACCTCTACCTCATAGATTGTAAGCTCTTGTGTCACCTCCTCTACCTCATAGATTGTAAGCTCTTGTGTCACCTCCTCTACCTCATAGATTGTAAGCTCTTGTGTCACCTCTACCTCATAGATTGTAAGCTCTTGTGTCACCTCTACCTCATAGATTGTAAGCTCTTGTGTCACCTCCTCTACCTCATAGATTGTAAGCTCTTGTGTCACCTCCTCTACCTCATAGATTGTAAGCTCTTGTGTCACCTCCTCTACCTCATAGATTGTAAGCTTTTGTGTCACCTCCTCTACCTCATAGATTGTAAGCTCTTGTGTCACCTCCTCTACCTCATAGATTGTAAGCTCTTGTGTCACCTCTACGTCATAGATTGTAAGCTCTTGTATCACCCCCTCTACCTCATAGATTGTAAGCTCTTGTGTCACCTCCTCTACCTCATAGATTGTAAGCTCTTGTGTCACCTCTACCTCATAGATTGTAATCTCTTGTGTCACCCCCTCTACCTCATAGATTGTAAGCTCTTGTGTCACCTCTACCTCATAGATTGTAAGCTCTTGTGTCACCTCTACCTCATAGATTGTAAGCTCTTGTGTCACCTCCTCTACCTCATAGATTGTAAGCTCTTGTGTCACCTCCTCTACCTCATAGATTGTAAGCTCTTGTGTCACCTCCTCTACCTCATAGATTGTAAGCTTTTGTGTCACCTCCTCTACCTCATAGATTGTAAGCTCTTGTGTCACCTCCTCTACCTCATAGATTGTAAGCTCCTGTGTCACTTCCTCTACCTCATAGATTGTAAGCTCTTGTGTCACCTACTCTACCTCATAGATTGTAAGCTCTTGTGTCACCTCCTCTACCTCATAGATTGTAAGCTCTTGTGTCACCTCCTCTACCTCATAGATTGTAAGCTCTTGTGTCACCTCCTCTACCTCATAGAGTGTAAGCTCTTGTGTCACCTCCTCTACCTCATAGATTGTAAGCTCTTGTGTCACCTCCTCTACCTCATAGATTGTAAGATCTTGTGTCACCTCCTCTACCTCATAGATTGTAAGCTCTTGTGTCACCTCCTCTACCTCATAGATTGTAAGCTCTTGTGTCACCTCCTCTACCTCATAGAGTGTAAGCTCTTGTGTCACCTCCTCTACCTCATAGATTGTAAGCTCTTGTGTCACCTCCTCTACCTCATAGATTGTAAGCTCTTGTGTCACCTCCTCTACCTCATAGATTGTAAGCTCTTGTGTCACCTCTACCTCATAGATTGTAAGCTCTTGTGTCACCTCCTCTACCTCATAGATTGTAAGCTCTTGTGTCACCTCTACCTCATAGATTGTAAGCTCTTGTGTCACCTCCTCTACCTCATAGATTGTAAGCTCTTCTGTCACCTCTACCTCATAGATTGTAAGCTCCTGTGTCACCTCTACCTCATAGATTGTAAGCTCTTGTGTCACCTCCTCTACCTCATAGATTGTAAGCTCCTGTGTCACCTCCTCTACCTCATAGATTGTAAGCTCTTGTGTCACCTCCTCTACCTCATAGATTGTAAGCTCTTGTGTCACCTCTACCTCATAGATTGTAAGCTCTTGTGTCACCTCTACCTCATAGATTGTAAGCTCTTGTGTCACCTCCTCTACCTCATAGATTGTAAGCTCTTGTGTCACCTCTACCTCATAGATTGTAAGCTCTTGTGTCACCTCCTCTACCTCATAGATTGTAAGCTCTTGTGTCACCTCCTCTACCTCATAGATTGTAAGCTCTTGTGTCACCTCCTCTACCTCATAGATTGTAAGCTCTTGTGTCACCTCTACCTCATAGATTGTAAGCTCTTGTGTCACCTCCTCTACCTCATTGATTGTAAGCTCTTGTGTCACCTCTACCTCATAGATTGTAAGCTCTTGTGTCACCTCTACCTCATAGATTGTAAGCTCTTGTGTCACCTCTACGTCATAGATTGTAAGCTCTTGTGTCACCTCTACCTCATAGATTGTAAGCTCTTGTGTCACCTCCTCTACCTCATAGATTGTAAGCTCTTGTGTCACCTCCTCTACCTCATAGATTGTAAGCTCTTGTGTCACCTCCTCTACCTCATAGATTGTAAGCTCTTGTGTCACCTCCTCTACCTCATAGATTGTAAGCTCTTGTGTCACCTCCACTACCTCATAGATTGTAAGCTCCTGTGTCACCTCCTCTACCTCATAGATTGTAAGCTCTTGTGTCACCTCCTCTACCTCATAGATTGTAAGCTCTTGTGTCACCTACTCTACCTCATAGATTGTAAGCTCTTGTGTCACCTCCTCTACCTCATAGAGTGTAAGCTCTTGTGTCACCTCCTCTACCTCATAGAGTGTAAGCTCTTGTGTCACCTCCTCTACCTCATAGATTGTAAGCTCTTGTGTCACCTCCTCTAACTCATAGATTGTAAGATCTTGTGTCACCTCCTCTACCTCATAGATTGTAAGCTCTTGTGTCACCTCCTCTACCTCATAGATTGTAAGCTCTTGTGTCACCTCCTCTACCTCATAGAGTGTAAGCTCTTGTGTCACCTCCTCTACCTCATAGATTGTAAGCTCTTGTGTCACCTCCTCTACCTCATAGAGTGTAAGCTCTTGTGTCACCTCCTCTACCTCATAGATTGTAAGCTCTTGTGTCACCTCCTCTACCTCATAGATTGTAAGCACTTGTGTCACCTCTTCCTCATAGATTGTAAGCTCTTGTGTCACCTCTACCTCATAGATTGTAAGCTCTTGTGTCACCTCCTCTACCTCATAGATTGTAAGCTCTTGTGTCACCTCCTCTACCTCATAGATTGTAAGCTCTTGTGTCACCTCTACCTCATAGATTGTAAGCTCTTTTGTCACCCCCTCTACCTCATAGATTGTAAGCTCTTGTGTCACCTCTACCTCATAGATTGTAAGCTCTTGTATCACCCCCTCTACCTCATAGATTGTAAGCTCTTGTGTCACCTCCTCTACCTCATAGATTGTAAGCTCTTGTGTCACCTCTACCTCATAGATTGTAAGCTCTTGTGTCACCCCCCTCTACCTCATAGATTGTAAGCTCTTGTGTCATCTCCTCTACCTCATTAATTGTAAGCTCTTGTGTCACCTCCTCTACCTCATAGATTGTAAGCTCTTGTGTCACCTCTACCTCATAGATTGTAAGCTCTTGTGTCACCTCCTCTACCTCATAGATTGTAAGCTCTTGTGTCACCTCTACCTCATAGATTGTAAGCTCTTGTGTCACCTCTACCTCATAGATTGTAAGCTCTTGTGTCACCTCCTCTACCTCATAGATTGTAAGCTCTTGTGTCACCTCTACCTCATAGATTGTAAGCTCTTGTGTCACCTCCCTCTACCTCATAGATTGTAAGCTCTTGTGTCACCTCCTCTACCTCATAGATTGTAAGCTCTTGTGTCACCTCCTCTACCTCATAGATTGTAAGCTCTTGTGTCACCTCTACCTCATAGATTGTAAGCTCTTGTGTCACCTCCTCTACCTCATTGATTGTAAGCTCTTGTGTCACCTCTACCTCATAGATTGTAAGCTCTTGTGTCACCTCTACCTCATAGATTGTAAGCTCTTGTGTCACCTCTACGTCATAGATTGTAAGCTTTGTGTCACCTCTACCTCATAGATTGTAAGCTCTTGTGTCACCTCCTCTACCTCATAGATTGTAAGCTCTTGTGTCACCTCCTCTACCTCATAGATTGTAAGCTCTTGTGTCACCTCCTCTACCTCATAGATTGTAAGCTCTTGTGTCACCTCTACCTCATAGATTGTAAGCTCTTGTGTCACCTCCTCTACCTCATAGATTGTAAGCTCCTGTGTCACCTCCTCTACCTCATAGATTGTAAGCTCTTGTGTCACCTCCTCTACCTCATCGATTGTAAGCTCTTGTGTCACCTACTCTACCTCATAGATTGTAAGCTCTTGTGTCACCTCCTCTACCTCATAGAGTGTAAGCTCTTGTGTCACTTCCTCTACCTCATAGAGTGTAAGCTCTTGTGTCACCTCCTCTACCTCATAGATTGTAAGCTCTTGTGTCACCTCCTCTAACTCATAGATTGTAAGATCTTGTGTCACCTCCTCTACCTCATAGATTGTAAGCTCTTGTGTCACCTCCTCTACCTCATAGATTGTAAGCTCTTGTGTCACCTCCTCTACCTCATAGAGTGTAAGCTCTTGTGTCACCTCCTCTACCTCATAGATTGTAAGCACTTGTGTCACCTCTACCTCATAGATTGTAAGCTCTTGTGTCACCTCTACCTCATAGATTGTAAGCTCTTGTGTCACCTCCTCTACCTAATAGATTGTAAGCTCTTGTGTCACCTCCTCTACCTCATAGATTGTAAGCTCTTCTGTCACCTCTACCTCATAGATTGTAAGCTCTTTTGTCACCCCCTCTACCTCATAGATTGTAAGCTCTTGTGTCACCTCTACCTCATAGATTGTAAGCTTTTGTGTCATCTCTACCTCATAGATTGCAAGCTCTTGTGTCACCTCTACCTCATAGATTGTAAGCTCTTGTATCACCCCCTCTACCTCATAGATTGTAAGCTCTTGTGTCACCTCCTCTACCTCATAGATTGTAAGCTCTTGTGTCACCTCTACCTCATAGATTGTAAGCTCTTGTGTCACCCCTCTACCTCATAGATTGTAAGCTCTTGTGTCACCTCCTCTACCTCATAGATTGTAAGCTCTTGTGTCACCTCCTCTACCTCATAGATTGTAAGCTCTTGTGTCACCTCTACCTCATAGATTGTAAGCTCTTGTGTCACCTCTACCTCATAGATTGTAAGCTCTTGTGTCACCCCCTCTACCTCAAAGATTGTAAGCTCTTGTGTCACCTCTACCTCATAGATTGTAAGCTCTTGTGTCACCTCCTCTACCTCATAGATTGTAAGATCTTGTGTCACCTCCTCTACCTCATAGATTGTAAGCTCTTGTGTCACCTCTACCTCATAGATTGTAAGCTCTTGTGTCACCTCCTCTACCTCATAGATTGTAAGCTCTTGTGTCATCCTCTACCTCATAGATTGTAAGCTCTTGTGTCACCTCCTCTACCTCATAGATTGTAAGCTCTTGTGTCACCTCTACCTCATAGATTGTAAGCTCTTGTGTCACCTCCTCTACCTCATAGATTGTAAGCTCTTGTGTCACCTCCTCTACCTCATAGATTGTAAGCTCTTGTGTCACCTCTACCTCATAGATTGTAAGCTCTTGTGTCACCTCTACCTCATAGATTGTAAGCTCTTGTGTCACCTCTACCTCATAGATTGTAAGCTCTTGTGTCACCTCCTCTACCTCATAGATTGTAAGCTCTTGTGTCACCTCCTCTACCTCATAGATTGTAAGCTCTTGTGTCACCTCCTCTACCTCATAGATTGTAAGCTCTTGTGTCACCTCTACCTCATAGATTGTAAGCTCTTGTGTCACCTCCTCTACCTCATAGATTGTAAGCTCTTGTGTCACCTCCTCTACCTCATAGATTGTAAGCTCTTGTGTCACCTCCTCTACCTCATAGATTGTAAGCTCTTGTGTTACCTCTACCTCATAGATTGTAAGCTCCTGTGTCACCTCCTCTACCTCATAGATTGTAAGCTCTTGTGTCACCTCCTCTACCTCATAGATTGTAAGCTCTTGTGTCACCTCCTCTACCTCATAGATTGTAAGCTCTTGTGTCACCTCCTCTACCTCATAGAGTGTAAGCTCTTGTGTCACCTCCTCTACCTCATAGATTGTAAGCTCTTGTGTCACCTCCTCTACCTCATAGATTGTAAGCTCTTGTGTCACCTCCTCTACCTCATAGATTGTAAGCTCTTGTGTCACCTCCTCTACCTCATAGATTGTAAGCTCTTGTGTCACCTCTACCTCATAGATTGTAAGCTCTTGTGTCACCTCCTCTACCTCATTGATTGTAAGCTCTTGTGTCACCTCTACCTCATAGTTTGTAAGCTCTTGTGTCACCTCTACCTCATAGATTGTAAGCTCTTGTGTCACCTCCTCTACCTCATAGATTGTAAGCTCTTGTGTCACCTCCTCTACCTCATAGATTGTAAGCTCTTGTGTCACCTCTACCTCATAGATTGTAAGCTCTTGTGTCACCTCTACCTCATAGATTGTAAGCTCTTGTGTCACCTCCTCTACCTCATAGATTGTAAGCTCTTGTGTCACCTCCTCTACCTCATGATTGTAGCTCTTGTGTCACCTCCTCTACCTCATAGATTGTAAGCTTTTGTGTCACCTCCTCTACCTCATAGATTGTAAGCTTTTGTGTCACCTCCTCTACCTCATAGATTGTAAGCTCTTGTGTCACCTCTCTCCTGTTGGTCTGTGTCACCTCCTGCCTCATAGATTGTAAGCTCTTGTGTCACCTCCTCTACCTCATAGATTGTAAGCTCTTGTGTCACCTCCTCTACCTCATAGATTGTAAGCTCTTGTGTCACCTCTACCTCATAGATTGTAATCTCTTGTGTCACCCCCTCTACCTCATAGATTGTAAGCTCTTGTGTCACCTCTACCTCATAGATTGTAAGCTCTTGTGTCACCTCTTACCTCATAGATTGTAAGCTCTTGTGTCACCTCCTCTACCTCATAGATTGTAAGCTCTTGTGTCACCTCCTCTACCTCATAGATTGTAAGCTCTTGTGTCACCTCCTCTACCTCATAGATTGTAAGCTTTTGTGTCACCTCCTCTACCTCATAGATTGTAAGCTCTTGTGTCACCCCCTCTACCTCATAGATTGTAAGCTCTTGTGTCACCTACTCTACCTCATAGATTGTAAGCTCTTGTGTCACCTCCTCTACCTCAAAGATTGTAAGCTCTTGTGTCACCTCCTCTACCTCATAGATTGTAAGCTCTTGTGTCACCTCCTCTACCTCATAGATTGTAAGCTCCTGTGTCACTTCCTCTACCTCATAGATTGTAAGCTCTTGTGTCACCTACTCTACCTCATAGATTGTAAGCTCTTGTGTCACCTCCTCTACCTCATAGATTGTAAGCTCTTGTGTCACCTCCTCTACCTCATAGATTGTAAGCTCTTGTGTCACCTCCTCTACCTCATAGAGTGTAAGCTCTTGTGTCACCTCCTCTACCTCATAGATTGTAAGCTCTTGTGTCACCTCCTCTACCTCATAGATTGTAAGATCTTGTGTCACCTCCTCTACCTCATAGATTGTAAGCTCTTGTGTCACCTCCTCTACCTCATAGATTGTAAGCTCTTGTGTCACCTCCTCTACCTCATAGAGTGTAAGCTCTTGTGTCACCTCCTCTACCTCATAGATTGTAAGCTCTTGTGTCACCTCCTCTACCTCATAGATTGTAAGCTCTTGTGTCACCTCCTCTACCTCATAGATTGTAAGCTCTTGTGTCACCTCCTCTACCTCATAGATTGTAAGCTCTTGTGTCACCTCCTCTACCTCATAGATTGTAAGCTCTTGTGTCACCTCTACCTCATAGATTGTAAGCTCTTGTGTCACCTCCTCTACCTCATAGATTGTAAGCTCTTCTGTCACCTCTACCTCATAGATTGTAAGCTCCTGTGTCACCTCTACCTCATAGATTGTAAGCTCTTGTGTCACCTCCTCTACCTCATAGATTGTAAGCTCTTGTGTCACCTCCTCTACCTCATAGATTGTAAGCTCTTGTGTCACCTCCTCTACCTCATAGATTGTAAGCTCTTGTGTCACCTCTACCTCATAGATTGTAAGCTCTTGTGTCACCTCTACCTCATAGATTGTAAGCTCTTGTGTCACCTCCTCTACCTCATAGATTGTAAGCTCTTGTGTCACCTCTACCTCATAGATTGTAAGCTCTTGTGTCACCTCCTCTACCTCATAGACTGTAAGCTCTTTTGTCTCCTCTACCTCATAGATTGTAAGCTCTTGTGTCACCCCCTCTACCTCATAGATTGTAAGCTCCTGTGTCACCTCCTCTACCTCATAGATTGTAAGCTCTTGTGTCACCTCCTCTACCTCATAGATTGTAAGCTCTTGTGTCACCTCCTCTACCTCATAGATTGTAAGCTCTTGTGTCACCTCCTCTACCTCATCGATTGTAAGCTCTTTTGTCACCCCCTCTACCTCATAGATTGTAAGCTCCTGTGTCACCTCCTCTACCTCATAGATTGTAAGCTCTTGTGTCACCTCCTCTACCTCATAGATTGTAAGCTCCTGTGTCACCTCCTCTACCTCATAGATTGTAAGCTCTTGTGTCACCTCTACCTCATAGATTGTAAGCTCTTGTGTCACCTCCTCTACCTCATAGATTGTAAGCTCTTGGGTCACCTATACCTCATAGATTGTAAGCTCTTGTGTCACCTCCTCTAACTCATAGATTGTAAGCTCTTGTGTCACCTCTACCTCATAGATTGTAAGCTCTTGTGTCACCTCTACCTCATAGATTGTAAGCTCTTGTATCACCCCCTCTACCTCATAGATTGTAAGCTCTTGTGTCACCTCCTCTACCTCATAGATTGTAAGCTCTTGTGTCACCTCTACCTCATAGATTGTAAGCTCTTGTGTCACCCCCTCTACCTCATAGATTGTAAGCTCTTGTGTCACCTCCTCTACCTCATAGATTGTAAGCTCTTGTGTCACCTCCTCTACCTCATAGATTGTAAGCTCTTGTGTCACCTCTACCTCATAGATTGTAAGCTCTTGTGTCACCTCTACCTCATAGATTGTAAGCTCTTGTGTCACCTCTACCTCATAGATTGTAAGCTCTTGTGTCACCTCCTCTACCTCATAGATTGTAAGCTCTTGTGTCACCTCCTCTACCTCATAGATTGTAAGCTCTTGTGTCACCTCCTCTACCTCATAGATTGTAAGCTTTTGTGTCACCTCCTCTACCTCATAGATTGTAAGCTCTTGTGTCACCTCCTCTACCTCATAGATTGTAAGCTCCTGTGTCACCTCCTCTAACTCATAGATTGTAAGCTCTTGTGTCACCTCCTCTACCTCATAGATTGTAAGCTCTTGTGTCACCTACTCTACCTCATAGATTGTAAGCTCTTGTGTCACCTCCTCTACCTCATAGATTGTAAGCTCTTGTGTCACCTCCTCTACCTCATAGATTGTAAGCTCCTGTGTCACCTCCTCTACCTCATAGATTGTAAGCTCTTGTGTCACCTCCTCTACCTCATAGATTGTAAGCTCTTGTGTCACCTCCTCTACCTCATAGATTGTAAGCTCCTGTGTCACCTCCTCTACCTCATAGATTGTAAGCTCTTGTGTCACCTACTCTACCTCATAGATTGTAAGCTCTTGTGTCACCTCCTCTACCTCATAGATTGTAAGCTCTTGTGTCACCTCCTCTACCTCATAGATTGTAAGCTCTTGTGTCTCCTCCTCTACCTCATAGAGTGTAAGCTCTTGTGTCACCTCCTCTACCTCATAGATTGTAAGCTCTTGTGTCACCTCCTCTACCTCATAGATTGTAAGATCTTGTGTCACCTCCTCTACCTCATACATTGTAAGCTCTTGTGTCACCTCCTCTACCTCATAGATTGTAAGCTCTTGTGTCACCTCCTCTACCTCATAGAGTGTAAGCTCTTGTGTCACCTCCTCTACCTCATAGATTGTAAGCTCTTGTGTCACCTCCTCTACCTCATAGATTGTAAGCTCTTGTGTCACCTCCTCTACCTCATAGATTGTAAGCTCTTGTGTCACCTCTACCTCATAGATTGTAAGCTCTTGTGTCACCTCTTCTACCTCATAGATTGTAAGCTCTTGTGTCACCTCCTCTACCTCATAGAGTGTAAGCTCTTCTGTCACCTCTACCTCATAGATTGTAAGCTCTTGTGTCACCTCTACCTCATAGATTGTAAGCTCTTGTGTCACCTCCTCTACCTCATAGATTGTAAGCTTCTGTGTCACCTCCTCTACCTCATAGATTGTAAGCTCTTGTGTCACCTCCTCTACCTCATAGATTGTAAGCTCTTGTGTCACCTCTACCTCATAGATTGTAAGCTCTTGTGTCACCTCTACCTCATAGATTGTAAGCCTCTTGTGTCACCTCCTCTACCTCATAGATTGTAAGCTCTTGTGTCACCTCCTCTACCTCATAGATTGTAAGCTCTTGTGTCACCTCTACCTCATAGATTGTAAGCTCTTGTGTCACCTCCTCTACCTCATAGATTGTAAGCTCTTGTGTCACCTCCTCTACCTCATAGATTGTAAGCTCTTGTGTCACCTCCTCTACCTCATAGATTGTAAGCTCTTGTGTCACCTCCTCTACCTCATAGATTGTAAGCTCTTGTGTCACCTCCTCTACCTCATAGATTGTAAGCTCTTGTGTCACCTCTACCTCATAGATTGTAAGCTCTTGTGTCACCTCTACCTCATAGATTGTAAGCTCTTGTGTCACCTCTACCTCATAGATTGTAAGCTCTTGTGTCACCTCCTCTACCTCATAGATTGTAAGCTCTTGTGTCACCTCCTCTACCTCATAGATTGTAAGCTCTTGTGTCACCTCCTCTACCTCATAGATTGTAAGCTCTTGTGTCACCCCTCAACCTCATAGATTGTAAGCTTTTTGTCACCTCCTCTACCTCATAGACTTTAAGCTCTTGTGTTACCCCATCTACCTCATAGATTGTAAGCTCCTGTGTCACCTCCTCTACCTCATAGATTGTAAGCTCTTGTGTCACCTCTACCTCATAGATTGTAAGCTCTTGTGTCACCTCTACCTCATAGATTGTAAGGTCTTGAGTCACCTCTACCTCATAGATTGTATGCTCTTGGGTCACCTCTACCTCATAGATTGTAAGCTCTTGGGTCACCTCTACCTCATAGATTGTAAGCTCTTGTGTCACCTCTACCTCACAGATTGTAAGCTCTTGTGTCACCTCTACCTCATAGATTGTAAGCTCTTGTGTCACCTCCTCTACCTCATAGATTGTAAGCTCTTGTGTCACCTCTACCTCATAGATTGTAAGCTCTTGTGTCACCTCCTCTACCTCATAGATTGTAAGCTCTTGTGTCACCTCCTCTACCTCATAGATTGTAAGCTCTTGTGTCATCTCCTCTACCTCATAGAATGTAAGCTCTTGTGTCACCTCTACCTCATAGATTGTAAGCTCTTGTGTCACCTCTACCTCATAGATTGTAAGCTCTTGTGTCACCGCCTCTACCTCATAGATTGTAAGCTCTTGTGTCACCTCCTCTACCTCATAGATTGTAAGCTCTTGTGTCACCTCCTCTACCTCATAGATTGTAAGCTTTTGTGTCACCTCCTCTACCTCATAGATTGTAAGCTCTTGTGTCACCTCCTCTACCTCATAGATTGTAAGCTCTTGTGTCACCTCCTCTGCCTCATAGATTGTAAGCTCTTCTGTCACCTCCTCTACCTCATAGATTGTAAGCTCTTGTGTCACCTCCTCTACCTCATAGATTGTAAGATCTTGTGTCACCTCTGTCTCATAGATTGTAAGCTCTTGTGTCACCTCCTCTACCTCATAGATTGTAAGCTCTTGTGTCACCTCTACCTCATAGATTGTAAGCTCTTGTGTCACCTCCTCTACCTCATAGATTGTAAGCTCTTGTGTCACCTCCTCTACCTCATAGATTGTAAGCTCTTATGTCACCCCCTCTACCCCATAGATTGTAAGCTCTTGTGTCACCTCCTCTACCTCATAGATTGTAAGCTCTTGTGTCACCTCTACCTCATAGATTGTAAGCTCTTGTGTCACCTCCTCTACCTCATAGATTGTAAGCTCTTGTGTCACCTCCTCTACCTCATAGATTGTAAGCTCTTGTGTCACCTCTACCTCATAGATTGTAAGCTCTTGTGTCACCTCTACCTCATAGATTGTAAGCTCTTGTGTCACCTCTACCTCATAGATTGTAAGCTCTTGTGTCACCTCCTCTACCTCATAGATTGTAAGCTCTTGTGTCACCTCCTCTACCTCATAGAGTGTAAGCTCTTGTGTCACCTCCTCTACCTCATAGATTGTAAGCTCTTGTGTCACCTCCTCTACCTCATAGATTGTAAGATCTTGTGTCACCTCCTCTACCTCATAGATTGTACGCTCTTGTGTCACCTCCTCTACCTCATAGATTGTAAGCTCTTGTGTCACCTCCTCTACCTCATAGATTGTAAGCTCTTGTGTCACCTCCTCTACCTCATAGATTGTAAGCTCTTGTGTCACCTCTACCTCATAGATTGTAAGCTCTTGTATCACCCCCTCTACCTCATAGATTGTAAGCTCTTGTGTCACCTCCTCTACCTCATAGATTGTAAGCTCTTGTGTCACCTCCTCTACCTCATAGATTGTAAGCTCTTGTGTCACCTCTACCACATAGATTGTAAGCTCTTGTGTCACCTCTACCTCATAGATTGTAAGCTCTTGTGTCACCTCTCTACCTCATAGATTGTAAGCTCTTGTGTCACCTCCTCTACCTCATAGATTGTAAGCTCTTGTGTCTCCTCCTCTAACTCATAGATTGTAAGCTCTTGTGTCACCTCCTCTACCTCATAGATTGTAAGCTTCTGTGTCACCTCCTCTACCTCATAGATTGTAAGCTCTTGTGTCACCTCCTCTACCTCATAGATTGTAAGCTTTTGTGTCACCTCCTCTACCTCATAGATTGTAAGCTCTTGTGTCACCTGCTCTACCTCATAGATTGTAAGCTCTTGTGTCACCTACAATACCTCATAGATTGTAAGCTCTTGTGTCACCTCCTCTACCTCATAGATTGTAAGCTCTTGTGTCACCTCCTCTACCTCATAGATTGTAAGCTCTTGTTTCACCTCCTCTACCTCATAGATTGTAAGCTCCTGTGTCACCTCCTCTACCTCATAGATTGTAAGCTCTTGTGTCACCTCCTCTACCTCATAGATTGTAAGCTCTTGTGTCACCTCCTCTACCTCATAGATTGTAAGCTCTTGTGTCACCCCCTCTACCTCATAGATTGTAAGCTCTTGTGTCACCTCTACCTCATAGATTGAAAGCTCTTGTATCACCCCCTCTACCTCATAGATTGTAAGCTCTTGTGTCACCTCCTCTACCTCATAGATTGTAAGCTCTTGTGTCACCTCTACCTCATAGATTGTAAGCTCTTGTGTCACCCCCTCTACCTCATAGATTGTAAGCTCTTGTGTCACCTCCTCTACCTCATAGATTGTAAGCTCTTGTGTCACCTCCTCTACCTCATAGATTGTAAGCTCTTGTGTCACCTCTACCTCATAGATTGTAAGCTCTTGTGTCACCTCTACCTCATAGATTGTAAGCTCTTGTGTCACCTCTACCTCATAGATTGTAAGCTCTTGTGTCACCTCCTCTACCTCATAGATTGTAAGCTCTTGTGTCACCTCCTCTACCTCATAGATTGTAAGCTCTTGTGTCACCTCCTCTACCTCATAGATTGTAAGCTTTTGTGTCACCTCCTCTACCTCATAGATTGTAAGCTCTTGTGTCACCTCCTCTACCTCATAGATTGTAAGCTCCTGTGTCACCTCCTTATAGGGATATCAGTGACGACACTCGAGGGGGGCACTTACTTTTTTATGTTGGTTATCCTGAGGTTGGAGGATTTTGTCTCTCGGGTAATTGCAGTGATCATTTATATAACTCCGTAGACATCCATGGTCATGTAATAGCGAGGGCAGAAGTATGGGGAGGGGGTACTAGCAATCATTTGGTGACACGTCATCTTCTCCCCTTGTTCTGCACCATCATGTTCGAGGTTGGTGCCTACAGGGTCCTGTCCACATTGTGGTGTCAGTAGAAAGGAATTTGTGACCCCACAGGGCCTGATCTGCACAGGAAGCGGCCACTCTTATATGAGGCTGAGATCTGACAGTAAAGCACCTGTGAGCAGCAGGCATGACCAGGAAGCTGGCGCTGATGCCAGAGCCACAGAGGTGTTGGCACAGGATGCACGCAACCCTTCCAATTTCACACTTAGCACATTTTGCACTTAGCATAAATTATTGTTAATGAAGAAAGGAAGGAGATGAACGATAAATGCAGCGGCCATGTGGAGGAAATAGCAAGAAAGTCAGTGGCCGGTTGTAGGGATGAGAAAGAAAGTCAGCAGACGTGTGTAGGGATGAGGAAGAAAGACAGCAGACGTGTGTAGGGATGAGGAAGAAAGACAGCAGACGTGTGTAAGGAAGAGGAAGAAAGACTGTAGACGTCTAGGGATGAGGAAGAAAGACAGCAGACGTGTGTAGGGATGAGGAAGAAAGACAACAGACGTGTGTAGGGATGAGGAAGAAAGACAGCAGACGTGTGTAAGGAAGAGGAAGAAAGACTGTAGACGTCTAGGGATGAGGAAGAAAGACAGCAGACGTGTGTAGGGATGAGGAAGAAAGACAGCAGACGTGTGTAAGGAAGAGGAAGAAAGACTGTAGACGTCTAGGGATGAGGAAGAAAGACAGCAGACGTGTGTAGGGATGAGGAAGAAAGACAGCAGACGTGTGTAAGAAAGAGGAAGAAAGTCAGCAGACGTGTGAAGGGAAGAGGAAGAAAGACAGCAGACGTGTGTAAGGAAGAGGAAGAAAGTCAGCAGACGTCAGTAGGGATGAGGAAGAAAGACAGCAGACATGGAGGGATGAGAAAGAAAGACTGCAGACGTCTGTAGGGATGAGGAAGAAAGACAGCAGACGTGTGTAGGGATGATGAAGAAAGACAGCAGACGTGTGTAAGGAAGAGGAAGAAAGTCAGCAGACGTGGAGGGAAGAGGAAGAAAGACAGCAGACGTGTGTAGGGATGAGGAAGAAAGACAGCAGACGTGTGTAGGGAAGAGGAAGAAAGACAGCAGACGTGTGAAGGGAAGACGAAGAAAGACAGCAGACGTGTGAAGGGAAGAGGAAGAAAGTCAGCAGACGTGTGTAGGGAAGAGGAAGAAAGACAGCAGACGTGTGAAGGGAAGAGGAAGAAAGACAGCAGACGTGTGAAGGGAAGAGGAAGAAAGACAGCAGACGTGTGAAGGGAAGAGGAAGAAAGACAGCAGACGTGTGTAGGGATGAGGAAGAAAGACAGCAGACGTGTGTAGGGAAGAGGAAGAAAGACAGCAGACGTGTGAAGGGAAGAGGAAGAGAGACAGCAGACGTGTGTAGGGATGAGGAAGAAAGACAGCAGACGTGTGTAGGGAAGAGGAAGAAAGACAGCAGACGTGTGTAGGGAAGAGGAAGAAAGACAGCAGACGTGTGTAGGGAAGAGGAAGAAAGACAGCAGACGTGTGAAGGGAAGAGGAAGAAAGACAGCAGACGTGTGAAGGGAAGAGGAAGAAAGACAGCAGACGTGTGTAGGGAAGAGGAAGAAAGACAGCAGACGTGTGAAGGGAAGAGGAAGAAAGACAGCAGACGTGTGAAGGGAAGAGGAAGAAAGACAGCAGACGTGTGAAGGGAAGAGGAAGAAAGACAGCAGACGTGTGTAGGGAAGAGGAAGAAAGACAGCAGACGTGTGAAGGGAAGAGGAAGAAAGACAGCAGACGTGTGTAGGGAAGAGGAAGAAAGACAGCAGACATCTGTAGGGATGAGGAAGAAAGACAGCAGACGTGTGTAAGGAAGAGGAAGAAAGACTGTAGACGTCTAGGGATGAGGAAGAAAGACAGCAGACGTGTGTAAGGAAGAGGAAGAAAGTCAGCAGATGTGGAGGGAAGAGGAAGAAAGACAGCAGACATGGAGGGAAGAGGAAGAAAGTCAGCAGATGTGTGTAGGGATGAGGAAGAAAGACAGCAGACGTCAGTAGGGATGAGGAAGAAAGACAGCAGACGTGGAGGGATGAGAAAGAAAGACAGCAGACGTCTGTAGGGATGAGGAAGAAAGACAGCAGATGTGTGTAGGGATGATGAAGAAAGACAGCAGACGTGTGTAAGGAAGAGGAAGAAAGTCAGCAGACGTGGAGGGAAGAGGAAGAAAGACAGCAGACATGGAGGGATGAGGAAGAAAGACAGCAGATGTGTGTAGGGAAGAGGAAGAAAGACAGCAGATGTGGAGGGATGAGGAAGAAAGACAGCAGACATGGAGGGATGAGGAAGAAAGACAGCAGACATGTGTAGGGATGAGGAAGAAAGACAGCAGACGTGTGTAGGGAAGAGGAAGAAAGACAGCAGACGTGTGTAGGGAAGAGGAAGAAAGACAGCAGACGTGTGTAGGGAAGAGGAAGAAAGACAGCAGACGTGTGTAAGGAAGAGGAAGAAAGTCAGCAGACGTGGAGGGAAGAGGAAGAAAGACAGCGGCTGTGTGTAGGGATGAGGAAGAAAGACAGCAGACGTGTGTAGGGATGATGAAGAAAGACAGCAGACGTGGAGGGAAGAGGAAGAAAGACAGCAGACGTGTGTAAGGAAGAGGAAGAAAGTCAGCAGATGTGGAGGGAAGAGGAAGAAAAACAGCAGACGTGTGCAGGGAAGAGGAAGAAAGTCAGCAGACGTCAGTAGGGATGAGGAAGAAAGACAGCAGACGTGGAGGGATGAGAAAGAAAGACAGCAGACGTCTGTAGGGATGAGGAAGAAAGACAGCAGATGTGTGTAGGGATGATGAAGAAAGACAGCAGACGTGTGTAAGGAAGAGGAAGAAAGTCAGCAGACGTGGAGGGAAGAGGAAGAAAGACAGCAGACATGGAGGGATGAGGAAGAAAGACAGCAGATGTGTGTAGGGATGAGGAAGAAAGACAGCAGACGTGGAGGGAAGAGGAAGAAAGACAACAGACATGGAGGGATGAGGAAGAAAGACAGCAGACATGTGTAGGGATGAGGAAGAAAGACAGCAGACGTGTGTAGGGAAGAGGAAGAAAGACAGCAGACGTGTGTAGGGATGAGGAAGAAAGACAGCAGATGTGTGTAGGGATGATGAAGAAAGACAGCAGACGTGTGTAAGGAAGAGGAAGAAAGTCAGCAGACGTGGAGGGAAGAGGAAGAAAGACAGCAGACATGGAGGGATGAGGAAGAAAGACATCAGATGTGTGTAGGGATGAGGAAGAAAGACAGCAGACGTGGAGGGAAGAGGAAGAAAGACAGCAGACATGGAGGGATGAGGAAGAAAGACAGCAGACATGTGTAGGGATGAGGAAGAAAGACAGCAGACGTGTGTAGGGAAGAGGAAGAAAGACAGCAGACATGGAGGGATGAGGAAGAAAGACAGCAGATGTGTGTAGGGATGAGGAAGAAAGACAGCAGACGTGGAGGGAAGAGGAAGAAAGACAGCAGATGTGTGTAGGGATGAGGAAGAAAGACAGCAGACGTGGAGGGAAGAGGAAGAAAGACAGCAGACATGGAGGGATGAGGAAGAAAGACAGCAGACGTGTGTAGGGAAGAGGAAGAAAGACAGCAGACGTGTGTAGGGAAGAGGAAGAAAGACAGCAGACGTGTGTAGGGAAGAGGAAGAAAGACAGCAGACGTGTGTAGGGAAGAGGAAGAAAGACAGCAGACGTGTGAAGGGAAGAGGAAGAAAGACAGCAGACGTGTGAAGGGAAGAGGAAGAAAGACAGCAGACGTGTGAAGGGAAGAGGAAGAAAGACAGCAGACGTGTGTAGGGAAGAGGAAGAAAGACAGCAGACGTCTGTAGGGATGAGGAAGAAAGACAGCAGACGTGTGTAGGGAAGAGGAAGAAAGACAGCAGACGTGTGTAAGGAAGAGGAAGAAAGACTGTAGACGTCTAGGGATGAGGAAGAAAGACAGCAGACGTGTGAAGGGAAGAGGAAGAAGGACAGCAGACGTGTGTAGGGATGAGGAAGAAAGACAGCAGACGTGTGTAGGGAAGAGGAACAAAGACAGCAGACGTGTGAAGGGAAGAGGAAGAAAGACAGCAGACGTGTGAAGGGAAGAGGAAGAAAGACAGCAGACGTGTGTAGGGAAGAGGAAGAAAGACAGCAGACGTGTGAAGGGAAGAGGAAGAAAGACAGCAGACGTGTGTAGGGAAGAGGAAGAAAGACAGCAGACATCTGTAGGGATGAGGAAGAAAGACAGCAGACGTGTGTAAGGAAGAGGAAGAAAGACTGTAGACGTCTAGGGATGAGGAAGAAAGACAGCAGACGTGTGTAAGGAAGAGGAAGAAAGTCAGCAGATGTGGAGGGAAGAGGAAGAAAGACAGCAGACATGGAGGGAAGAGGAAGAAAGTCAGCAGATGTGTGTAGGGATGAGGAAGAAAGACAGCAGACGTCAGTAGGGATGAGGAAGAAAGACAGCAGACGTGGAGGGATGAGAAAGAAAGACTGCAGACGTCTGTAGGGATGAGGAAGAAAGACAGCAGATGTGTGTAGGGATGATGAAGAAAGGCAGCAGACGTGTGTAAGGAAGAGGAAGAAAGTCAGCAGACGTGGAGTGAAGAGGAAGAAAGACAGCAGACATGGAGGGATGAGGAAGAAAGACAGCAGATGTGTGTAGGGAAGAGGAAGAAAGACAGCAGATGTGGAGGGATGAGGAAGAAAGACAGCAGAAATGGAGGGATGAGGAAGAAAGACAGCAGACATGTGTAGGGATGAGGAAGAAAGACAGCAGACGTGTGTAGGGAAGAGGAAGAAAGACAGCAGACATGTGTAGGGAAGAGGAAGAAAGACAGCAGACGTGGAGGGATGAGAAAGAAAGTCAGCAGACGTGGAGGGAAGAGGAAGAAAGACAGCAGACGTGTGTAAGGAAGAGGAAGAAAGACAGCAGACGTGTGTAGGGAAGAGGAAGAAAGACAGCAGACGTGTGTAGGGAAGAGGAAGAAAGACAGCAGACGTGTGTAGGGAAGAGGAAGAAAGACAGCAGACGTGTGTAAGGAAGAGGAAGAAAGTCAGCAGACGTGGAGGGAAGAGGAAGAAAGACAGCGGCTGTGTGTAGGGATGAGGAAGAAAGACAGCAGACGTGTGTAGGGATGATGAAGAAAGACAGCAGACGTGGAGGGAAGAGGAAGAAAGACAGCAGACGTGTGTAGGGAAGAGGAAGAAAGACAGCAGACGTGTGTAGGGAAGAGGAAGAAAGACAGCAGACGTGTGTAGGGAAGAGGAAGAAAGACAGCAGACATGTGTAGGGAAGAGGAAGAAAGACAGCAGACGTGTGTAAGGAAGAGGAAGAAAGTCAGCAGACGTGGAGGGAAGAGGAAGAAAGACAGCAGACATGGAGGGATGAGGAAGAAAGACAGCAGATGTGTGTAGGGATGAGGAAGAAAGACAGCAGACGTGGAGGGAAGAGGAAGAAAGACAGCAGACGTGGAGGGAAGAGGAAGAAAGTCAGCAGACGTGGAGGGATGAGAAAGAAAGTCAGCAGACGTGGAGGGAAGAGGAAGAAAGTCAGCGGCTGTGTGTAGGGATGAGGAAGAAAGTTAGCGGCCATGTGAAGGGATGAGGATAAGTCAGCGAGTGGCTGTGGATCTGAACCAAGACTCAAAGTATTTACCACCTATGAAACCTTCCAGATTAATGGACTATGGAGCTCGGGCCTGATTATACTATTGCCATGTCAGTCATACTGTAAAGCATCTGAGGCCAGAGTGGGACGGGAGAAGGAAGACTCTCATAGGATAGAAGACTACATCCTCATCATCCACACTTCCCACTGCATAGTGGCACGCAGGTCAGCTACATGGCACACTGAGTAGGTACATGGATGGACACCTGACACAATGATGAAAAGCAAAGCCTTTAACCCCTTCCCGCCGCTGACATTTTTCGATTTTCGTTTTTGACTCTCCGCTTTCCAAACCCCATAACTTTTTTTTTTGTCTGTTCACAGTCTTTTGTGAGGGCTTAGTTTTAGTGGGACAAATTGTACTTCGTAATGGTAATAGTTAATATTCCGTGGGAAGCTGGAAAAGAATTCAGAATGGGGTAGAATTGGAGAAAAACTGTGTTTCTGTAATTTTCTTACAGTCTTCATATTTAAGGTGCTCACTGTACAGCCAATGACCTGTCACTTGTATTCTATGGGTCAGAACAAATATATATATATATATATATATATATATTTTTATTTATTTTATTCTTTTTTAAACCTTACAAAGATGTGGGAAATTTTTGTTAGAATTTTGTCGGCATGTTCAGACATAGGGAGACCTAATGTGTGTGGGTGACTTTATTCGTTACTATTATGTGTGTTCTAGCGAAAGCCGTGCTTGGAATTTGGAATTCTTTTTCTGTAATTCTTAGAGCCCCTAGGGTTAGGGTCGGGGTCTGATCACTGAGGAAACGCAACCTGTAATAGAGGATAATGGCAGACAAACCTGAGCACTGATCGGGGGCATTATCACAGGGTCTCTGCTGTAACGGACCATCAAAATATAAGTCATGTCTTATTTTTTGCCTGTTTTTTATGGACCTCTCCATACACTCAAATGTATGGAGGTTCCGTGAAAACAGATGCTCTTTGGGTGCAAGACATTTCGCACCTTGGCCATGTGAATGTAGCCTTATCCTAAGGAACTACCACAACTCAGTGGTACTAGAAGTAGTGTTGCTGTTGCCAGTGACACGCACATTCTTACTGTTACATGCAGCGGTGGATGACGGGACAGTAGCACGGATGTTTCAACTAGCCTGTCACCTGCCATTTCACTGCCCTGCTTATATATAATAGTTTTTAATATTAATGGATCGTAAGATATTGGGATAAATGTGGCCTCTTCACTGCAGGAACAAAAAGTGTGGATGCCAAGAAAAATATTGTTGTCATTGTTCGCTAACTGCACACAAGTACCTGGCACTGCAAGAGATAGCATGTATGGACCAATGTCTGGTAAATGTGCCCTAACTGGCACACATGAACCACCAGAGTGTGGACCTGACTAGTCAGACTGTAGTGTAAGACAGTGAACAGTGACGGCAGCTATGAGAGCGTTTTGGTTTTTGCTTTAAAAAATTAGATTTGGAAACTGCACAAAAATGGTGGCCAAACTGAGATTTGGCACTGAAAGGGTGAACACTGCAGTCACAGTAAAATGTATGCACCAGACTACAGGAGTCCTCCTATAATTCTATATACTGTGCTCCAGACTAGTCCTCTCCTATAATTCTATATACCGTGCTCCAGACTAGTCCTCTCCTATAATTCTATATACCGTGCTCCAGACTAGTCCTCTCCTATAATTCTATATACTGTGCTCCAGACTAGTCCTCTCCTATAATTCTATATACCGTGCCCCAGACTAGTCCTCCTTTAATTCTATATACTGCGCTCCAGACTAGTCCTCTCCTATAATTCTATATACTGTGCTCCAGACTAGTCCTCTCCTATAATTCTATATACCGTGCTCCAGACTAGTCCTCTCCTATAATTCTATATACCGTGCTCCAGACTAGTCCTCCTATAATCTATATACCGTGCTCCAGACTAGTCCTCCCCTATAATTCTATATACCGTGCTCCAGACTAGTCCTCTCCTATAATTCTATATACCGTGCTCCAGACTAGTCCTCTCCTATAATTCTATATATCGTGCTCCAGACTAGTCCTCTCCTATAATTCTATATACTGCGCTCCAGACTAGTCCTCTCCTATAATTCTATATACTGTGCTCCAGACTAGTCCTCTCCTATAATTCTATATACCGTGCTCCAGACTAGTCCTCTCCTATAATTCTATATACCGTGCTCCAGACTAGTCCTCCTATAATTCTATATACCGTGCTCCAGACTAGTCCTCCTATAATTCTATATACCGTGCTCCAGACTAGTCCTCCCCTATAATTCTATATACCGTGCTCCAGACTAGTCCTCTCCTATAATTCTATATACCGTGCTCCAGACTAGTCCTCCCCTATAATTCTATATACTGTGCCCCAGACTAGTAATACACACATCCTGAGATGGTTGTAGATTATCAACTATGGATGTTGTTGGATCCTCCTCCATAAACACATGACCTGAGGTGGTGGTAGATTGTCAGCTCCGGAGGTTGTTGGTTCTTCTTCCTTACAGACATGACCTGAGGTGGTCGTAGATTGTCAGCTCCGAAGGTTGTTGGTTCTTCTTCCTTACAGACATGACCTGAGGTGGTCGTAGATTGTCAGCTCCGGAGGTTGTTGGTTCTTCTTCCATACAGACATGACCTGAGGTGGTCGTAGATTGTCAGCTCTGGAGGTTGTTGGTTCTTCTTCCATACAGACATGACCTGAGGTGGTCGTAGATTGTCAGCTCTGGAGGTTGTTGGTTCTTCTTCCATACAGACATGACCTGAGGTGGTCGTAGATTGTCAGCTCTGGAGGTTGTTGGTTCTTCTTCCATACAGACATGACCTGAGGTGGTCGTAGATTGTCAGCTCTGGAGGTTGTTGGTTCTTCTTCCTTACAGACATGACCTGAGTTAGTTGTAGATGGTCAGCTCTGTGAGAGGGCACTGGTCCCCTTTCCCTAAGGCTGTGGCCTGAGGAGAGGTGCTGTGAGGGTTCCTCAGGACGGGTGCCAGCCCCAGGACGGACCCCCTCAGAGGGGCACTGAATCACATTTTCACACCTTGTTAAACACAAGAGACGCCTTCATCACAGTTTGTTTTTCTGCCTTTCAAATCAGGAAATGAGTTTTATGGGATTTCCAGGTTCTGGCCCCAAACGGCAACAACATGATATAAATATCTGAGGCGCAAGAGAAGAGAAAAAAATTCCCAAAACCATCAGAGCAAGAGTGCGAGAGCCGTCCGCACAGCGCGCAGTCATGGTGCCCTCTGCCCGGGGTCTGCCCCTCCTGGCTCTGCTCCTGTGCCTGCTGCCTACACCTGCACACAGTCGCTGCTACTTCCAAGCTAAAGGTGAGTGAACACTAGACATGAAGCAGGAGCGCACACAGACTCTGCTTTACACAAAACTCCAACCGGCTTGAACTGAAATGTCTTAGACACCAGTCACTTCCAAAGCTGCATTCACAATTCTGCTATTACATCATGTCTTAGAAACTAGATATATCCAAAGCTGCAGGCACAGTATTGCTGCGTCAATGCTTATCGCCAGATCCCTAACAGTATAGCATCCGTGCACTCTGCTGCATTGTATAGTGAGAGGTGTAGTGTTCTCCCACAGCACTCCAGTATCAGGTTTACAGGATATATCTACAACAGTGCCTGTACTTCTCTGATATTTGTGGCCCCTCTCAGTGGTCGCACTCAGGGGTACAAGACCAGCCATTATTGTATAGTGAAGTATATAGTCACCTGACACCGCTTGTGTATACAGACTGAAGTCACTCAGATAATAAATAGTCAGCAGTAATAGTGACAGGCACATCCATTATTCTATAGTGAAGTATATAGTCACCTGATACCGCTTGTATATACAGACTGAAATTCGTAATGTGACAGGCACATCCATTTTCTTGCGAGTATATAGTCAATACTTGTATATATAGACTTAGTCAGCAGTAATAGTGACAGGCACAGCCATTATTCTATAGTGAAGTATATAGTCACCTGACACCGCTTGTGTATACAGACTGAAGTCACTCAGATAATAAATAGTCAGCAGTAATAGTGACAGGCACAGCCATTATTCTATAGTGAAGTATATAGTCACCTGACACCGCTTGTATATACAGATTGAAATCAGATAATAGATACAGTCAGCAGTAATAGTGACAGGCACAGCCATTATTCTATAGTGAAGTATATAGTCACCAGACACCGCTTGTATATACAGATTGAAATCAGGGGGTAATAGTGACAGGCACAGCCATTATTCTATAGTGAAGTATATAGTCACCTGATACCGCTTGTATATACAGACTGAAATTCGTAATAGTGACAGACATATCCATTATTCTATAGTGAAGTATATAGTCACCTGACACCACTTGTATATACAGACTGAAATCAGTAATAGTGACAGGCACAGCCATTATTCTATAGTGAAGTATATAGTCACCTAACACCGCTTGTATATACAGACTGAAGTCACTCAGATAATAGATACAGTCAGCAGTAATAGTGACAGGCACAGCCATTATTCTATAGTGAAGTATATAGTCACCTGATACTGCTTCTATATACAGACTGAAGTCAGTCAGCAGTAATAGTGACAGGCACAGCCATTATTGTATAGTGAAGTATATAGTCACCTGACACCGCTTGTATATACAGACTGAAATCAGATAATAGATACAGTCAGTAGTAATAGTGACAGACACAGCCATTATTGTATAGTGAAGTATATAGTCACCTGACACCGCTTGTATATACAGACTGAAATCAGGTAAATACAGTCAGCAGTAATAGTGACAGGCAAAGCCATTATTCTATAGTGAAGTATATAGTCACCTGACACCGCTTGTATATACAGACTGAAATCACTCAGATAATACAGTCAGCAGTAATAGTGACAGGCACAGCCATTATTTTATAGTGAAGTATATAGTCACATGATACCGCTTGTATATACAGACTGAAGTCACTCAGATAATACAGTCAGCAGTAATAGTGACAGGCACAGCCATTATTCTATAGTGAAGTATATAGTCACCTGACACCGCTTGTATATACAGACTGAAGTCACTCAGATAATAGATACAGTCAGCAGTAATAGTAACAGGCACAGCCATTATTCTATAGTGAAGTATATAGTCACCTGATACCGCTTGTATATACAGACTGAAATTCGTAATAGTGACAGACATATCCATTATTCTATAGTGAAGTATATAGTCACCTGACACCGCTTGTATATACAGACTGAAGTCACTCAGATAATAGATACAGTCAGCAGTAATAGTGACAGGCACAGCCATTATTCTATAGTGAAGTATATAGTCACCTGATACTGCTTCTATATACAGACTGAAGTCAGTCAGCAGTAATAGTGACAGGCACAGCCATTATTGTATAGTGAAGTATATAGTCACCTGATACCGCTTGTATATACAGACTGAAATCAGATAATAGATACAGTCAGTAGTAATAGTGACAGACACAGCCATTATTGTATAGTGAAGTATATAGTCACCTGACACCGCTTGTATATACAGACTGAAATCAGGTAAATACAGTCAGCAGTAATAGTGACAGGCAAAGCCATTATTCTATAGTGAAGTATATAGTCACCTGACACCGCTTGTATATACAGACTGAAATCACTCAGATAATACAGTCAGCAGTAATAGTGACAGGCACAGCCATTATTTTATAGTGAAGTATATAGTCACATGATACCGCTTGTATATACAGACTGAAGTCACTCAGATAATACAGTCAGCAGTAATAGTGACAGGCACAGCCATTATTCTATAGTGAAGTATATAGTCACCTGACACCGCTTGTATATACAGACTGAAGTCACTCAGATAATAGATACAGTCAGCAGTAATAGTGACAGGCACAGCCATTATTCTATAGTGAAGTATATAGTCACCTGATACCGCTTGTATATACAGACTGAAATTCGTAATAGTGACAGACATATCCATTATTCTATAGTGAAGTATATAGTCACCTGACACCGCTTGTATATACAGACTGAAATCAGTAATAGTGACAGGCACAGCCATTATTGTATAGTGAAGCATATATTCACCTGACACCGCTTGTATATACAGACTGAAGTCACTCAGATAATAGATACAATCAGCAGTAATAGTGACAGGCACAGCCATTATTCTATAGTGAAGTATATAGTCACCTGACACTGCTTGTATATACAGACTGAAATCAGATAATAAATACAGTCAGCAGTAATAGTGACAGGCACAGCCATTATTGTATAGTGAAGTATATAGTCACCTGACACCGCTTGTATATACAGACTGAAATCAGGTAAATACAGTCAGCAGTAATAGTGACAGGCAAAGCCATTATTCTATAGTGAAGTATATAGTCACCTGACACCGCTTGTATATACAGACTGAAATCACTCAGATAATACAGTCAGCAGTAATAGTGACAGGCACAGCCATTATATTATAGTGAAGTATATAGTCACATGATACCGCTTGTATATACAGACTGAAGTCACTCAGATAATACAGTCAGCAGTAATAGTGACAGGCACAGCCATTATTCTATAGTGAAGTATATAGTCACCTGACACCGCTTGTATATACAGACTGAAGTCACTCAGATAATAGATACAGTCAGCAGTAATAGTGACAGGCACAGCCATTATTCTATAGTGAAGTATATAGTCACCTGACACCGCTTGTATATACAGACTGAAATCAGTAATAGTGACAGGCACAGCCATTATTGTATGGTGAAGCATATATTCACCTGACACCGCTTGTATATACAGACTGAAGTCACTCAGATAATAGATACAATCAGCAGTAATAGTGACAGGCACAGCCATTATTCTATAGTGAAGTATATAGTCACCTGATATCGCTTGTATATACAGACTGAAGTCACTTAGATAATAGATACAGTCAGCAGTAATAGTGACAGGCACAGCCATTATTCTATAGTGAAGTATATAGTCACCTGATATCGCTTGTATATACAGACTGAAATCAGATAATAGATACAGTCAGCAGTAATAGTGACAGGCACCGCCATTATTGTATAGTGAAGTATATAGTCACCTGACACCGCTTGTATATACAGACTGAAATTCGTAATAGTGACAGACATATTCTATAGTGAAGTACATAGTCACCTGATACCGCTTGTATATACAGACTGAAATACGTAATAGTGACAGACATATCCATTATTCTATAGTGAAGTATATAGTCACCTGACACCGCTTGTATATACAGCCTGAAATCAGTATTAGTGACAGGCACCGCCATTATTGTATAGTGAAGTATATAGTCATCTGACACCGCTTGTATATACAGACTGAAATAAGTAATAGTGACAGGCACAGCCATTATTCTGTAGTGAAGTATATAGTCATCTGACACCGCTTGTATATACAGACTGAAGTCACTCAGATAATAGATACAGTCAGCAGTAATAGTGACAGGCACAGCCATTATTCTATAGTGAAGTATATAGTCACCTGACACCACTTGTATATACAGACTGAAATCAGATAATAGATACAGTCAGCAGTAATAGTGACAGGCACCGCCATTATTCTATAGTGAAGTATATAGTCAACTGATATCGCTTGTATATACAGACTGAAGTCACTCAGATAATAGATACAGTCAGCAGTAATAGTGACAGGCACAGCCATTATTCTATAGTGAAGTATATAGTCACCTGATAACGCTTGTGTATACAGACTGAAATTCGTAGATAGTGACAGACATATCCATTATTCTATAATGAAGTATATAGTCACCTGACACCGCTTGTATATACAGACTGAAATCAGTAATAGTGACAGGCACAGCCATTATTGTATAGTGAAGTATATAGTCACCTGACACCGCTTGTATATACAGACTGAAGTCACTCAGATAATAGATACAGTCAGCAGTAATAGTGACAGGCACAGCCATTATTCTATAGTGAAGTATATAGTCACCTGATATCGCTTGTATATACAGACTGAAATCAGTAATAGTGACAGACATATCCAATATTCTATAGTGAAGTATATAGTCACCTGACACCGCTTGTATATACAGACTGACATCAGATAATAAATACAGTCAACAGTAATAGTGACAGGCACAGCCATTTTTCTATAGTGAACTATATAGTCAACTGACACCGCTTGTATATACATACTGAAGTCACTCAGATAATAGATACAGTCAGCAGTAATAGTGACAGGCACAGCCATTTTTCTATAGTGAAGTATATAGTCACCTGACACCGCTTGTATATACAGACTGAAATCAGATAATAGATACAGACAGCAGTAATAGTGACAGGCACAGCCATTATTCTATAGTGAATTATATAGTCAACTGACACCGCTTGTATATACATACTGAAGTCATTCAGATAATAGATACAGTCAGCAGTAATAGTGACAGGCACAGCCATTATTGTATAGTGATGTATATAGTCAACTGACACCGCTTGTATATACAGACTGAAGTCACTCAGATAATAGATACAGTCAGCAGTAATAGTGACAGGCACAGCCATTATTCTATAGTGAAGTATATAGTCAACTGACACCGCTTGTATATACAGACTGAAATCAGATAATAGATACAGTCAGCAGTAATAGTGACAGGCACAGCCATTATTCTATAGTGAAGTATATAGTCACCTGATAACGCTTGTATATACAGACTGAAGTCACTCATATAATAAATACAGTCAGCAGTAATAGTGACAGGCACATCCATTATTCTATAGTGAAGTATATAGTCACCTGATACCGCTTGTATATACAGACTGAAATCAGATAATAGATACAGTCAGCAGTAATAGTGACAGGCACAGCCATTATTCTATAGTGAAGTATATAGTCACCTGATAACGCTTGTATATACAGACTGAAGTCACTCATATAATAAATACAGTCAGCAGTAATAGTGACAGGCACAGCTATTATTCTATAGTGAAGTATATAGTCACCTGATACCGCTTGTATATACAGACTGAAATTCGTAATAGTGACAGACATATCCATTATTCTATAATGAAGTATATAGTCACCTGACACCGCTTGTATATACAGACTGAAATCAGTAATAGTGACAGGCCCCGCCATTATTGTATAGTGAAGTATATAGTCACCTGACACCGCTTGTATATACAGACTGAAGTCACTGAGATAATAGATACAGTCAGCAGTAATAGTGACAGGCACAGCCATTATTCTATAGTGAAGTATATAGTCACCTGATAACGCTTGTATATACAGACTGAAATCAGTAATAGTGACAGGGACAGCCATTATTCTATAGTGAAGTATATTGTCACCTGACACCGCTTGTATATACAGACTGAAATCAGATAATAGATACAGTCAGCAGTAATAGTGACAGGCACCGCCATTATTGTATAGTGAAGTTTATAGCCACCTGACACCGCTTGTATATACAGACTGAAATCAGATAATAGATACAGTCAGCAGTAATAGTGACAGGCACAGCTATTATTCTATAGTGAAGTATATAGTCTCCTGACACCGCTTGTATATACAGACTGAAGTCACTCAGATAATAGATACAGTCAGCAGTAATAGTGACAGGCACAACCATTATTCTATAGTGAAGTATATAGTCACCTGATGCCGCTTGTATATACAGACTGAAATCAGATAATAAATACAGTCAGCAGTAATAGTGACAGGCACAGCCATTATTCTATAGTGAAGTATATAGTCACCTGACACCGCTTGTATATACAGACTGAAGTCACTCAGATAATAAATACAGTCAGCAGTAATAGTGACAGGCACAGCCATTATTCTATAGTGAAGTATATAGTCACCTGACACCGCTTGTATATACAGATTGAAATCAGATAATAAATACAGTCAACAGTAATAGTGACAGGCACAGCCATTATTCTATAGTGAAGTATATAGTCACCAGACACCGCTTGTATATACAGATTGAAATCAGTAATAGTGACAGGCACAGCCATTATTCTATAGTGAAGTATATAGTCTCCTGATACCGCTTGTATATACAGACTGAAATTCGTAATAGTGACAGACATATCCATTATTCTATAGTGAAGTATATAGTCACCTGACACCACTTGTATATACAGACTGAAATCAGTAATAGTGACAGGCACAGCCATTATTCTATAGTGAAGTATATAGTCACCTAACACCGCTTGTATATACAGACTGAAGTCACTCAGATAATAGATACAGTCAGCAGTAATAGTGACAGGCACAGCCATTATTCTATAGTGAAGTATATAGTCACCTGATACCGCTTGTATATACAGACTGAAATCAGATAATAGATACAGTCAGTAGTAATAGTGACAGACACAGCCATTATTCTATAGTGAAGTATATAGTCACCTGACACTGCTTGTATATACAGACTGAAATCAGATAATAAATACAGTCAGCAGTAATAGTGACAGGCACAGCCATTATTGTATAGTGAAGTATATAGTCACCTGACACCGCTTGTATATACAGACTGAAATCAGATAAATACAGTCAGCAGTAATAGTGACAGGCACAGCCATTATTCTATAGTGAAGTATATTGTCACCTGATACCGCTTGTATATACAGACTGAAATCAGATAAATACAGTCAGCAGTAATAGTGACAGGCACAGCCATTATTCTATAGTGAAGTATATAGTCACCTGACACCGCTTGTATATACAGACTGAAATCACTCAGATAATACAGTCAGCAGTAATAGTGACAGGCACAGCCATTATATTATAGTGAAGTATATAGTCACATGATACCGCTTGTATATACAGACTGAAGTCACTCAGATAATACAGTCAGCAGTAATAGTGACAGGCACAGCCATTATTCTATAGTGAAGTATATAGTCACCTGACACCGCTTGTATATACAGACTGAAGTCACTCAGATAATAGATACAGTCAGCAGTAATAGTGACAGGCACAGCCATTATTCTATAGTGAAGTATATAGTCACCTGATACCGCTTGTATATACAGACTGAAATTCGTAATAGTGACAGACATATCCATTATTCTATAGTGAAGTATATAGTCACCTGACACCGCTTGTATATACAGACTGAAATCAGTAATAGTGACAGGCACAGCCATTATTGTATAGTGAAGCATATATTCACCTGACACCGCTTGTATATACAGACTGAAGTCACTCAGATAATAGATACAATCAGCAGTAATAGTGACAGGCACAGCCATTATTCTATAGTGAAGTATATAGTCACCTGATACCGCTTGTATATACAGACTGAAGTCACTTAGATAATAGATACAGTCAGCAGTAATAGTGACAGGCACTGCCATTATTCTATAGTGAAGTATATAGTCACCTGATATCGCTTGTATATACAGACTGAAATCAGATAATAGATACAGTCAGCAGTAATAGTGACAGGCACCGCCATTATTGTATAGTGAAGTATATAGTCACCTGACACCGCTTGTATATACAGACTGAAATTCGTAATAGTGACAGACAGTATTTTGTGGTTGCCCTCCGCTTGTTTCGCTGTAATAGTGACAGGCACATCCATTATTCTATAGTGAAGTATATAGTCACCTGACACCGCTTGTATATACAGACTGAAATCAGTAATAGTGACAGGCACCGCCATTATTGTATAGTGAAGTATATAGTCACTCTGACACCGCTTGTATATACAGACTGAAATCAGTAATAGTGACAGGCACAGCCATTATTCTATAGTGAAGTATATAGTCATCTGACACCGCTTGTATATACAGACTGAAGTCACTCAGATAATAGATACAGTCAGCAGTAATAGTGACAGGCACCGCCATTATTCTATAGTGAAGTATATAGTCACCTGACACCGCTTGTATATACAGACTGAAATCAGATAATAGATACAGTCAGCAGTAATAGTGACAGGCACCGCCATTATTGTATAGTGAAGTTTATAGTCACCTGACACCGCTTGTATATACAGACTGAAGTCACTCAGATAATAGATACAGTCAGCAGTAATAGTGACAGGCACAACCATTATTCTATAGTGAAGTATATAATCACCTGATATCGCTTGTATATACAGACTGAAATCAGATAATAAATACAGTCAGCAGTAATAGTGACAGGCACAGCCATTATTCTATAGTGAAGTATATAGTCACCTGACACCGCTTGTATATACAGACTGAAGTCACTCAGATAATAGATACAGTCAGCAGTAATAGTGACAGGCACAGCCATTATTCTATAGTGAAGTATATAGTCACCTGATATCGCTTGTATATACAGACTGAAGTCACTCAGATAATAGATACAGTCAGCAGTAATAGTGACAGGCACAGCCATTATTCTATAGTGAAGTATATAGTCACCTGATAACGCTTGTATATACAGACTGAAATCTCGTAATAGTGACAGACATATCCATTATTCTATAATGAAGTATATAGTCACCTGACACCGCTTGTGTATACAGACTGAAATCAGTAATAGTGACAGGCACAGCCATTATTCTATAGTGAAGTATATAGTCACCTGACACCGCTTGTATATACAGACTGAAATCAGATAATAAATACAGTCAGCAGTAATAGTGACAGGCACATCCATTATTCTATAGTGAAGTATATAGTCACCTGATACCGCTTGTATATACAGACTGAAGTCACTCAGATAATAGATACAGTCAGCAGTAATAGTGACAGGCACAGCCATTATTCTATAGTAAAGTATATAGTCACCTGATACCGCTTGTGTATACAGACTGAAATCAGTAATAGTGACAGGCACATCCATTATTCTATAGTGAAGTATATAGTCACCTGACACCGCTTGTATATACAGACTGAAATCAGATAATAAATACAGTCAGCAGTAATAGTGACAGGCACAGCCATTATTCTATAGTGAAGTATATAGTCAACTGACACCGCTTGTATATACAGACTGAAGTCATTCAGATAATAGATACAGTCAGCAGTAATAGTGACAGGCACAGCCATTATTGTATAGTGATGTATATAGTCAACTGACACCGCTTGTATATACAGACTGAAGTCACTCAGATAATAGATACAGTCAGCAGTAGTAGTGACAGGCACAGCCATTATTCTATAGTGAAGTATATAGTCACCTGATACCGCTTGTATATACAGACTGAAATTCGTAATAGTGACAGACATATCCATTATTCTATAATGAAGTATATAGTCACCTGACACCGCTTGTATATACAGACTGAAATCAGTAATAGTGACAGGCACAGCCATTATTCTATAGTGAAGTATATTGTCACCTAAGACCGCTTGTATATACAGACTGAAATCAGATAATAGATACAGTCAGCAGTAATAGTGACAGGCCCCGCCATTATTGTATAGTGAAGTATATAGTCACCTGACACTGCTTGTATATACAGACTGAAGTCACTGAGATAATAGATACAGTCAGCAGTAATAGTGACAGGCACAGCCATTATTCTATAGTGAAGTATATAGTCACCTGATAACGCTTGTATATACAGACTGAAACAGTAATAGTGACAGGGACAGCCATTATTCTATAGTGAAGTATATTGTCACCTGACACCGCTTGTATATACAGACTGAAATCAGATAATAGATACAGTCAGCAGTAATAGTGACAGGCACCGCCATTATTGTATTGTGAAGTTTATAGTCACCTGACACCGCTTGTATATACAGACTGAAATCAGATAATAGATACAGTCAGCAGTAATAGTGACAGGCACAACCATTATTCTATAGTGAAGTATATAGTCACCTGATACCGCTTGTATATACAGACTGAAATCAGATAATAAATACAGTCAGCAGTAATAGTGACAGGCACAGCTATTATTCTATAGTGAAGTATATAGTCTCCTGACACCGCTTGTATATACAGACTGAAGTCACTCAGATAATAGATACAGTCAGCAGTAATAGTGACAGGCACAGCCATTATTCTATAGTGAAGTATATAGTCACCTGATAACGCTTGTATATACAGACTGAAATTCGTATGTGACAGACATATCCATTATTCTCTAATGAAGTATATAGTCACCTGACACTGCTTGTATATACAGACTGAAGTCACTCAGATAATAGATACAGTCAGCAGTAATAGTGACAGGCACAGCCATTATTCTATAGTGAAGTATATAGTCACCTGATACCGCTTGTGTATACAGACTGAAATCAGTAATAGATACAGTCGCGTAATAGTGACAGGCACATCCATTATTGTATAGTGATGTATATAGTCAACTGACACCGCTTGTATATACAGACTGAAGTCACTCAGATAATAGATACAGTCAGCAGTAATAGTGACAGGCACAGCCATTATTCTATAGTGAAGTATATAGTCACCTGATACCGCTTGTATATACAGACTGAAATTCGTAATAGTGACAGACATATCCATTATTCTATAGTGAAGTATATAGTCACCAGACACCGCTTGTACCCCTATACAGACTGAAATCAGTAATAGTGACAGGCACCCCCCATTTTTGTATAGTGAACTATATACTCCTCTGACACCCCTTGTATATACAGACTGAAATCAGTAATAGTGACAGGCACAGCCATTATTCTATAGTGAAGTATATAGTCACCTGACAACGCTTGTATATACAGACTGAAGTCACTCAGATAAAAGATACAGTCAGCAGTAATAGTGACAGGCACAGCCATTATTCTATAGTGAAGTATATAGTCAACTGACACCGCTTGTATATACAGACTGAAGTCACTCAGATAATAGATACAGTCAGCAGTAATAGTGACAGGCACAACCATTATTCTATAGTGAAGTATATAGTCACCTGATACCGCTTGTATATACAGACTGAAATTCGTAATAGTGACAGACATACCATTATTCTATAGTGAAGTATATAGTCACCTGACACCGCTTGTATATACAGACTGAATCAGTAATAGTGACAGGCACAGCCATTATTGTATAGTGAAGCATATATTCACCTGACACCGCTTGTATATACAGACTGAAATCAGTAATAGTGACAGGCACAGCCATTATTCTATAGTGAAGTATATATTCACCTGACACCGCTTGTATATACAGACTGAAGTCACTCAGATAATAGATACAGTCAGCAGTAATAGTGACAGGCACAGCCATTATTCTATAGTGAAGTATATATTCACCTGACACCGCTTGTATATACAGACTGAAGTCACTCAGATAATAGATACAGTCAGCAGTAATAGTGACAGGCACAGCCATTATTCTATAGTGAATTATATAGTCACCTGATACCGCTTGTATATACAGACTGAAATCAGATAATAGATACAGTCAGCAGTAATAGTGACAGACACAGCCATTATTCTATAGTGAAGTATATAGTCACCTGACACTGCTTGTATATACAGACTGAAATCAGATAATAAATACAGTCAGCAGTAATAGTGACAGGCACAGCCATTATTGTATAGTGAAGTATATAGTCACCTGACACCGCTTGTATATACAGACTGAAATCAGATAATAATACAGTCAGCAGTAATAGTGACAGGCACAGCCATTATTCTATAGTGAAGTATATTGTCACCTGATACCGCTTGTATATACAGACTGAAATCAGATAATATACAGTCAGCAGTAATAGTGACAGGCACAGCCATTATTCTATAGTGAAGTATATAGTCACCTGACACCGCTTGTATATACAGACTGAAATCACTCAGATAATACAGTCAGCAGTAATAGTGACAGGCACAGCCATTATTCTATAGTGAAGTATATAGTCACCTGATACCGCTTGTATATACAGACTGAAGTCACTCAGATAATAGTACAGTCAGCAGTAATAGTGACAGGCACAGCCATTATTCTATAGTGAAGTATATAGTCACCTGACACCGCTTGTATATACAGACTGAATCACTCAGATAATAGATACAGTCAGCAGTAATAGTGACAGGCACAGCCATTATTCTATAGTGAAGTATATAGTCACCTGATACCGCTTGTATATACAGACTGAAATTCGTAATAGTGACAGACATATCCATTATTCTATAGTGAAGTATATAGTCACCTGACACCGCTTGTATATACAGACTGAAATCAGTAATAGTGACAGGCACAGCCATTATTGTATAGTGAAGCATATATTCACCTGACACCGCTTGTATATACAGACTGAAGTCACTCAGATAATAGATACAATCAGCAGTAATAGTGACAGGCACAGCCATTATTCTATAGTGAAGTATATAGTCACCTGATACCGCTTGTATATACAGACTGAAGTCACTTAGATAATAGATACAGTCAGCAGTAATAGTGACAGGCACAGCCATTATTCTATAGTGAAGTATATAGTCACCTGATATCGCTTGTATATACAGACTGAAATCAGATAATAGATACAGTCAGCAGTAATAGTGACAGGCACCGCCATTATTGTATAGTGAAGTATATAGTCACCTGACACCGCTTGTATATACAGACTGAGTACGTATAGTGACAGGGCCCTTCAGCTCGTAATAGTGACAGACAAATCCATTATTCTATAGTGAAGTATATAGTCACCTGACACCGCTTGTATATACAGACTGAAATCAGTAATAGTGACAGGCACCGCCATTATTCTATAGTGAAGTATATAGTCACCTGACACCGCTTGTATATACAGACTGAAGTCACTCAGATAATAGATACAGTCAGCAGTAATAGTGACAGGCACAGCCATTATTCTATAGTGAAGTATATAGTCACCTGATACCGCTTGTATATACAGACTGAAGTCACTCAGATAATAGATACAGTCAGCAGTAATAGTGACAGGCACAGCCATTATTCTATAGTGAAGTATATAGTCACCTGATACCGCTTGTATATACAGACTGAAATCTAATAATACAACATACCATTATCTATAGTAAGTTTTCAGACACCGTTGTATATACAGACGAAACAGTTGTACAGCAGCTTATTGTATAGTGAGCTATATTCACTGACACCGCTTGTATATACAGACTGAAATCAGTAATGTGGGCCGCCATTATTCTATAGTGAAGTATATAGTCACCTGACACCGCTTGTATATACAGACTGAAGTCACTCAGATAATAGATACAGTCAGCAGTAATAGTGACAGGCACAGCCATTATTGTATAGTGAAGTATATAGTCACCTGACACCGCTTGTATATACAGACTGAAGTCACTCAGATAATAGATACAATCAGCAGTAATAGTGACAGGCACAGCCATTATTCTATAGTGAAGTATATAGTCACCTGATACCGCTTGTATATACAGACTGAAATCAGATAATAAATACAGTCAGCAGTAATAGTGACAGGCACAGCCATTATTCTACAGTGAAGTATATAGTCACCTGATAACGCTTGTATATACAGACTGAAGTCACTCAGATAATAGATACAGTCAGCAGTAATAGTGACAGGCACAGCCATTATTGTATAGTGAAGTATATAGTCACCTGATACCGCTTGTATATACAGACTGAAATCAGATAATAGATACAGTCAGCAGTAATAGTGACAGGCACAGCCATTATTCTATAGTGAAGTATATAGTCACCTGACACCGCTTGTATATACAGACTGAAATCAGATAATAAATACAGTCAGCAGTAATAGTGACAGGCACAGCCATTATTCTATAGTGAAGTATATAGTCACCTGACACCGCTTGTATATACAGACTGAAATCAGATAAATACAGTCAGCAGTAATAGTGACAGGCACAGCCATTATTCTATAGTGAAGTATATTGTCACCTGATACCGCTTGTATATACAGACTGAAATCAGATAAATACAGTCAGCAGTAATAGTGACAGGCACAGCCATTATTCTATAGTGAAGTATATAGTCACCTGACACCGCTTGTATATACAGACTGAAATCACTCAGGTAATAGCAGTCAGCAGTAATAGTGACAGGCACAGCCATTATTCTATAGTGAAGTATATAGTCACCTGATACCGCTTGTATATACAGACTGAAGTCACTCAGATAACACAGTCAGCAGTAATAGTGACAGGCACAGCCATTATTCTATAGTGAAGTATATAGTCACCTGACACCGCTTGTATATACAGACTGAATCACTCAGATAATAGATACAGTCAGCAGTAATAGTGACAGGCACAGCCATTATTCTATAGTGAAGTATATAGTCACCTGATACCGCTTGTATATACAGACTGAATTCATCAGATATATAGATACAGTCAGCAGTAATAGTGACAGGCACAGCCATTATTGTATAGTGAAGCATATAGTCACCTGACACCGCTTGTATATACAGACTGAAGTCACTCAGATAATAGATACAGTCAGCAGTAATAGTGACAGGCACAGCCATTATTCTATAGTGAAGTATATAGTCACCTGATACCGCTTGTATATACAGACTGAAATCAGATAATAGATACAGTCAGCAGTAATAGTGACAGGCACCGCCATTATTGTATAGTGAAGTATATAGTCACCTGACACCGCTTGTATATACAGACTGAAATTCGTAATGTGCAGACTATTCTATAGTAGTACAGTCAGCTGTAATAGTGACAGGCTGTATGTACAGCCATTATTCTATAGTGAAGTATATAGTCACCTGATACCGCTTGTATATACAGACTGAAATTCGTAATAGTGACAGCATATCCATTATTCTATAGTGAAGTATATAGTCACCTGACACCGCTTGTATATACAGACTGAAGACCTCAGATAATAGATACAGTCAGCAGTAATAGTGACAGGCACAGCCATTATTCTATAGTGAAGTATATAGTCACCTGATACCGCTTGTATATACAGACTGAAATCAGATAATAAATACAGTCAGCAGTAATAGTGACAGGCACAGCCATTATTGTATAGTGAAGTATATAGTCACCTGACACCGCTTGTATATACAGACTGAAATCAGATAATAGATACAGTCAGCAGTAATAGTGACAGGCACAACCATTATTCTATAGTGAAGTATATAGTCACCTGATACCGCTTGTATATACAGACTGAAATCAGATAATAGATACAGTCAGCAGTAATAGTGACAGGCACAGCCATTATTCTATAGTGAAGTATATAGTCACCTGACACCGCTTGTATATACAGACTGAAGACACTCAGATAATAGATACAGTCAGCAGTAATAGTGACAGGCACAGCCATTATTCTATAGTGAAGTATATAGTCACCTGATAACGCTTGTATATACAGACTGAATCGTATACTAGGGGACAGCCATTATTCTATAGTGAGGTATATTGTCACCTGACACAGCTTGTATATACAGACTGTAATCAATATATATACTCGCAGTAATAGTGACAGGCACCGCCATTATTGTATAGTGAAGTATATAGTCACCTGACACCGCTTGTATATACAGACTGAAATCAGATAATAAATACAGTCAGCAGTAATAGTGACAGGCACAACCATTATTCTATAGTGAAGTATATAGTCACCTGATACCGCTTGTATATACAGACTAAAATCAGATAATAAATACAGTCAGCAGTAATAGTGACAGGCACAGCCATTATTCTATAGTGAAGTATATAGTCACCTGATACCGCTTGTATATACAGACTGAAGTCACTCAGATAATAGATACAGTCAGCAGTAATAGTGACAGGCACAGCCATTATTCTATAGTGAAGTATATAGTCACCTGATACCGCGTGTATATACAGACTGAAATTCGTAATAGTGACAGACATATCCATTATTCTATAGTGAAGTATATAGTCACCTGACACCGCTTGTATATACAGACTGAAATCAGTAATAGTGACAGGCACAGCCATTATTCTATAGTGAAGTATATAGTCACCTGATACCGCTTGTATATACAGACTGAAATTCGTAATAGGTTTTTTGTGGTTTCTCCGCGTATACAGTCAGATCAGTAATAGTGACAGGCACCGCCATTATTGTATAGTGAAGTATATAGTCACCTGACACCGCTTGTATATACAGACTGAAATCAGTAATAGTGACAGGTGTGAGTAATAGTCACCTGACCTTGTATTAGATGAAATCAGATAATAGATACAGTCAGCAGTAATAGTGACAGGCACCGCCATTATTGTATAGTGAAGTATATAGTCACCTGACACCGCTTGTATATACAGACTGAAGTCACTCAGATAATAGATACAGTCAGCAGTAATAGTGACAGGCACAACCATTATTCTATAGTGAAGTATATAGTCACCTGATACCGCTTGTATATACAGACTGAAATCAGATAATAAATACAGTCAGCAGTAATAGTGACAGGCACAGCCATTATTCTATAGTGAAGTATATAGTCACCTGACACCGCTTGTATATACAGACTGAAGTCACTCAGATAATAGATACAGTCAGCAGTAATAGTGACAGGCACAGCCATTATTCTATAGTGAAGTATATAGTCACCTGATATCGCTTGTATATACAGACTGAAATCAGATAATAAATACAGTCAGCAGTAATAGTGACAGGCACAGCCATTATTCTATAGTGAAGTATATAGTCACCTGACACCGCTTGTATATACAGACTGAAATCAGTAATAGTGACAGGCACAGCCATTATTCTATAGTGAAGTATATAGTCAACTGACACCGCTTGTATATACAGACTGAAAACAGATAATAGATACAGTCAGCAGTAATAGTGACAGGCACAGCCATTATTCTATAGTGAAGTATATAGTCACCTGATAACGCTTGTATATACAGACTGAAATCCGATAATAGCTTTTTATTTATAATAAAGTATATATTCTCGTTGATATACAGTCAGACAGTAATAGTGACAGGACACAGCCAATATTCTATAGTGAAGTATATAGTCACCTGACACCGCTTGTATATACAGACTGAAGTCACTCAGATAATAGATACAGTCAGCAGTAATAGTGACAGGCACAACCATTATTCTATAGTGAAGTATATAGTCACCTGACACCGCTTGTATATACAGACTGAAGTCACTCAGATAATAGATACAGTCAGCAGTAATAGTGACAGGCACAGCCATTATTCTATAGTGAAGTATATAGTCACCTGATACCGCTTGTATATACAGACTGAAATTCGTAATGTGCAGACTATCCATTTTCTTGTGAGTATATGTCACCTGCACCGCTTGTTATCAGATTGAAATCAGTAATAGTGATAGGCACAGCCATTATTCTATAGTGAAGTATATAGTCACCTGATACCGCTTGTATATACAGACTGAAGTCACTCAGATAATAGATACAGTCAGCAGTAATAGTGACAGGCACAGCCATTATTCTATAGTGAAGTATATAGTCACCTGACGTGTATATACGCGCATTGTATATAGTGTTCCATTATTCTCGTGGTATATACACCGACCCGCTTGTATAAGATGAAGTCACTCAGATAACAGATACAGTCAGCAGTAATAGTGACAGGCACAGCCATTATTCTATAGTGAAGTATATAGTCACCTGATACCGCTTGTATATACAGACTGAAGTCACTCAGATAATAGATACAGTCAGCAGTAATAGTGACAGGCACATCCATTATTCTATAGTGAAGTATATAGTCACCTGATACCGCTTGTATATACAGACTGAAGTCACTCAGATAATAGATACAGTCAGCAGTAATAGTGACAGGCACAGCCATTATTCTATAGTGAAGTATATAGTCACCTGATACCGCTTGTATATATAGACTGAAATCAGATAATAAATACAGTCAGCAGTAATAGTGACAGGCACAGCCATTATTCTATAGTGAAGTATATAGTCACCTGATACCGCTTGTATATACAGACTGAAATCACTCGTAATAGTGTAGTTTTTTTTTGTGTTGTATATACAGTCAGCAGTAATAGTGACAGGCACAGCCATTATTCTATAGTGAAGTATATAGTCACCTGATACCGCTTGCATATACAGACTGAAATTCGTAATAGTGACAGACATATTCTATAGTGCAGTATACAGTCACCTCTTACCCCTTTTTTATACAGACTGAAATTCGTAATAGTGACAGGCATATCCATTATTCTATAGTGAAGTATATAGTCACCTGACACCGCTTGTATATACAGACTGAAGTCACTCAGATAATAGATACAATCAGCAGTAATAGTGACAGGCACAGCCATTATTCTATAGTGAAGTATATAGTCACCTGATACCGCTTGTATATACAGACTGAAGTCACTCAGATAATAGATACAGTCAGCAGTAATAGTGACAGGCACAGCCATTATTCTATAGTGAAGTATATAGTCACCTGATATCGCTTGTATATACAGACTGAAATCAGATAATAGATACAGTCAGCAGTAATAGTGACAGGCACAGCCATTATTCTATAGTGAAGTATATAATCACCTGATACCGCTTGTATATATAGACTGAAATCAGATAATAAATACAGTCAGCAGTAATAGTGACAGGCACAGCCATTATTCTATAGTGAAGTATATAGTCACCTGATACCGCTTGTATATACAGACTGAAATTCGTAATAGTGACAGACATATTCTATAGTGAAGTATATAGTCACCTGATACCCCTTGTATATACAGACTGAAATTCGTAATAGTGACAGACATATCCATTATTCTATAATGAAGTATATAGTCACCTGACAACGCTTGTATATACAGACTGAAATCAGTAATAGTGACAGGCACAGCCATTATTGTATAGTGAAGTATATAGTCACCTGACACCGCTTGTATATACAGACTGAAGTCACTCAGATAATAGATACAGTCAGCAGTAATAGTGACAGGCACAGCCATTACTCTATAGTGAAGTACATAGTCACCTGATACCGCTTGTGTATACAGACTGAAATCAGTAATAGTGACAGGCACAGCCATTATTCTATAGTGAAGTATATAGTCACCTGACACCGCTTGTATATACAGACTGAAATCAGATAATATGTGCGTGACAGGCAGGCCAGCCATTATTCTATAGTGAAGTATATAGTCACCTGACACCGCTTCGTATATACAGACTGAAGTCACTCAGATAATAGATACAGTCAGCAGTAATAGTGACAGGCACATCCATTATTCTATAGTGAAGTATATAGTCACCTGATACCGCTTGTATATACAGACTGAAGTCACTCAGATAATAGATACAGTCAGCAGTAATAGTGACAGGCACAGCCATTATTCTATAGTGAAGTATATAATCACCTGATACCGCTTGTATATATAGACTGAAATCAGATAATAAATACAGTCAGCAGTAATAGTGACAGGCACAGCCATTATTCTATAGTGAAGTATATAGTCAACTGACACCGCTTGTATATACATACTGAAGTCACTCAGATAATAGATACAGTCAGCAGTAATAGTTACAGGCACAGCCATTATTCTATAGTGAAGTATATAGTCAACTGACACCGCTTGTATATACAGACTGAAGTCACCCAGATAATAGATACAGTCAGCAGTAATAGTGACAGGCACAACCACTATTCTATAGTGAAGTATATAGTCACCTGATACCGCTTGTATATACAGACTGAAGTCACTCAAATAATAGATACAGTCAGCAGTAATAGTGACAGGCACAGCCATTATTCTATAGTGAAGTATATAGTCACCTGATACCGCTTGTATATACAGACTGAAGTCACTCAGATAATAGATACAGTCAGCAGTAATAGTGACAGGCACAGCCATTATTCTATAGTGAAGTATATAGTCACCTGATATCGCTTGTATATACAGACTGAAATCAGATAATAGACACAGTCAGCAGTAATAGTGACAGGCACAGCCATTATTCTATAGTGAAGTATATAGTCACCTGATACCACGCTTGTATATACAGACTAAAATTCGTAATAGTGACAGACATATCCATTATTCTATAGTTTAGTATATAGTCACCTGACACCGCTTGTATATACAGGTCGAAAGCAGTAATAGTGACAGGCACAGCCATTATTCTATAGTGAAGTATATAGTCACCTGATACCGCTTGTATATACAGACTGAAATTCGTGTGACGCATATTCTATAGTAGTAGTCCCTGATACCGCTTGTTTACAGCTAGTAATAGTGACAGGCATAGCCATTATTCTATAGTGAAGTATATAGTCACCTGATACCCGTGCATATAGCTGATATACCTAGACTGACAGACATACCATTATCTATAGTGAGTAATAGTCACCTGACACCGCTGTATATACAGCTGAAATCAGTAATAGTGACAGGCACCGCCATTATTGTATAGTGAAGTATATAGTCACCTGACACCGCTTGTATATACAGGCTGAAATCAGTAATAGTGACAGGCACAGCCATTATTCTATAGTGAAGTATATAGTCACCTGATACCGCTTGTATATACAGACTGAAATCAGATAATAAATACAGTCAGCAGTAATAGTGACAGGCACAGCTATTATTCTATAGTGAAGTATATAGTCACCTGACACCGCTTGTATATACAGACTGAAGTCACTCAGATAACAGATACAGTCAGCAGTAATAGTGACAGGCACAGCCATTATTCTATAGTGAAGTATATAGTCACCTGATATCGCTTGTATATACAGACTGAAATCAGATAATAGATACAGTCAGCAGTAATAGTGACAGGCACAGCCATTATTCTATAGTGAAGTATATAGTCACCTGATACCGCTTGTATATACAGACTGAAATTCGTAATAGTGACAGACATATCCATTATTCTATAATGAAGTATATAGTCACCTGACACCGCTTGTATATACAGACTGAAATCAGTAATAGTGACAGGCACAGCCATTATTGTATAGTGAAGTTTATAGTCACCTGACACCGCTTGTATATACAGACTGAAATTCGTAATAGAGACAGACATATCCATTATTCTATAATGAAGTATATAGTCACCTGACACCGCTTGTATATACAGACTGAAATCAGTAATAGTGACAGGCACAGCCATTATTGTATAGTGAAGTATATAGTCAACTGACACCGATTGTATATACAGACTGAAGTCACTCAGATAATAGATACAGTCAGCAGTAATAGTGACAGGCACAACCATTATTCTATAGTGAAGTATATAGTCACCTGATACCGCTTGTATAGACAGACTGAAGTCACTCAAATAATAGATACAATCAGCAGTAATAGAGACAGGCACAGCCATTATTCTATAGTGAAGTATATAGTCACCTGATAACGCTTGTATATACAGACTGAAATCAGATAATAAATACAGTCAGCAGTAATAGTGACAGGCACATCCATTATTCTATAGTGAAGTATATAGTCACCTGATACCGCTTGTATATACAGACTGAAGTCACTCAGATAATAGATACAGTCAGCAGTAATAGTGACAGGCACAGCCATTATTCTATAGTGAAGTATATAGTCAACTGACACCGCTTGTATATACATACTGAAGTCACTCAGATAATAGATACAGTCAGCAGTAATAGTGACAGGCACAGCCATTATTCTATAGTGATGTATATAGTCAACTGACACCGCTTGTATATACAGACTGAAGTCACTCAGATAATAGATACAGTCAGCAGTAATAGTGACAGGCACAGCCATTTTTCTATAGTGAAGTATATAGTCACCTGATAACGCTTGTATATACAGACTGAAGTCACTCAGATAATAAATACAGTCAGCAGTAATAGTGACAGGCACCGCCATTATTCTATAGTGAAGTATATAGTCACCTGATACCGCTTGTATATACAGACTGAAATTCGTAATAGTGACAGACATATCCATTATTCTATAGTGAAGTATATAGTCACCTGACACCGCTTGTATATACAGACTGAAATAAGTAATAGTGACAGGCACAGCCATTATTGTATAGTGAAGCATATATTCACCTGACACCGCTTGTATATACAGACTGAAGTCACTAAGATAATAGATACAATCAGCAGTAATAGTGACAGGCACAGCCATTATTCTATAGTGAAGTATATAGTCACCTGATACCGCTTGTATATACAGACTGAAGTCACTCAGATAATAGATACAGTCAGCAGTAATAGTGACAGGCACAGCCATTATTCTATAGTGAAGTATATAGTCACCTGATATCGCTTGTATATACAGACTGAAATCAGATAATAGATACAGTCAGCAGTAATAATGACAGGCACAGCTATTATTCTGTAGTGAAGTATATAGTCACCTGACACCGCTTGTATATACAGATTGAAATCAGTAATAGTGACAGGCACAGCCATTATTCTATAGTGAAGTATATAGTCACCTGATACCGCTTGTATATACAGACTGAAATTCGTAATAGTGACAGACATATTCTATAGTGATGTATATAGTCACCTGATACCGCTTGTATATACAGACTGAAATTCGTAATAGTGACAGACATATCCATTATTCTATAGTGAAGTATATAGTCACCTGACACCGCTTGTATATACAGACTGAAATCAGTAATAGTGACAGGCACCGCCATTATTGTATAGTGAAGTATATAGTCATCTGACACCGCTTGTATATACAGACTGAAATCAGTAATAGTGACAGGCACAGCCATTATTCTATAGTGAAGTATATAGTCACCTGACACCACTTGTATATACAGACTGAAATTAGATAATAGATACAGTCAGCAGTAATAGTGACAGGCACCGCCATTATTGTATAGTGAAGTTTATAGTCACCTGCCACCGCTTGTATATACAGACTGAAGTCACTCAGATAATAGATAAAGTCAGCAGTAATAGTGACAGGCACAGCCATTATTCTATAGTGAAGTATATAGTCACCTGATACCGCTTGTATATACAGACTGAAATCAGATAATAAATACAGTCAGCAGTAATAGTGACAGGCACAGCTATTATTCTATAGTGAAGTATATAGTCACCTGACACCGCTTGTATATACAGACTGAAGTCACTCAGATAATAGATACAGTCAGCAGTAATAGTGACAGGCACAGCCATTATTCTATAGTGAAGTATATAGTCACCTGATATCGCTTGTATATACAGACTGAAATCAGATAATAGATACAGTCAGCAGTAATAGTGACAGGCACAGCCATCATTCTATAGTGAAGTATATAGTCACCTGATAACGCTTGTATATACAGACTGAAATTCGTAATAGTGACAGACATATCCATTATTCTATAGTGAAGTATATAGTCACCTGACACCGCTTGTATATACAGGTTGAAATCAGTAATAGTGACAGGCACAGCCATTATTCTATAGTGAAGTATATAGTCACCTGATACCGCTTGTATATACAGACTGAAATCCGTAATAGTGACAGACATATCCATTATTCTATAGTGAAGTATATAGTCACCTGACACCGCTTGTATATACAGACTGAAATCAGTAATAGTGACAGGCACCGCCATTATTGTAGAGTGAAGTATATAGTCATCTGACACCGCTTGTGTATACAGACTGAAATCAGTAATAGTGACAGGCACAGCCATTATTCTATAGTGAAGTATATAGTCACCTGACACCACTTGTATATACAGACTGAAATCAGATAATAAATACAGTCAGCAGTAATAGTGACAGGCACCGCCATTATTCTATAGTGAAGTATATAGTCAACTGACACCGCTTGTATATACATACTGAAGTCACTCAGATAATAGATACAGTCAGCAGTAATAGTGACAGGCACAGCCATTATTCTATAGTGAAGTATATAATCACCTGATACCGCTTGTATATATAGACTGAAATCAGATAATAAATACAGTCAGCAGTAATAGTGACAGGCACCGCCATTATTCTATAGTGAAGTATATAGTCAACTGACACCGCTTGTATATACATACTGAAGTCACTCAGATAATAGATACAGTCAGCAGTAATAGTGACAGGCACAGCCATTATTCTATAGTGAAGTATATAGTCACCTGACACCGCTTGTATATACATACTGAAGTCACTCAGATAATAGATACAGTCAGCAGTAATAGTGACAGGCACAGCCATTATTCTATAGTGAAGTATATAGTCACCTGATAACGCTTGTATATACAGACTGAAATTCGTAATAGTGACAGACATATTCTATAGTGAAGTATATAGTCACATGATACCGCTTGTATATACAGACTGAAATTCGTAATAGTGACAGACATATCCATTATTCTATAGTGAAGTATATAGTCACCTGACACCGCTTGTATATACAGACTGAAATCAGTAATAGTGACAGGCACCGCCATTATTGTAGAGTGAAGTATATAGTCAACTGACACCGCTTGTGTATACAGACTGAAATCAGTAATAGTGACAGGCACAGCCATTATTGTATAGTGAAGTATATAGTCACCTGACACCACTTGTATATACAGACTGAAGTCACTCAGATAATAGATACAGTCAGCAGTAATAGTGACAGGCACAACCATTATTCTATAGTGAAGTATATAGTCACCTGATACCGCTTTTATATACAGACTGAAATCAGATAATAGATACAGTCAGCAGTAATAATGACAGGCACAGCCATTATTGTATAGTGAAGTATATAGTCACCTGACACCGCTTGTATATACAGACTGAAGTCACTCAGATAATAGATACAGTCAGCAGTAATAGTGACAGGCACAGCCATTATTCTATAGTGAAGTATATAGTCACCTGATTTCGCTTGTATATACAGACTGAAATCAGATAATAAATACAGTCAGCAGTAATAGTGACAGGCACAGCTATTATTCTATAGTGAAGTATATAGTCACCTGACACCGCTTGTATATACAGACTGAAGTCATTCAGATAATAGATACAGTCAGCAGTAATAGTGACAGGCACAGCCATTATTCTATAGTGATGTATATAGTCACCTGATACCGCTTGTATATATAGACTGAAATCAGATAATAGATACAGTCAGCAGTAATAGTGACAGGCACAACCATTATTCTATAGTGAAGTATATAGTCACCTGATACCGCTTGTATAGACAGACTGAAGTCACTCAGATAATAGATACAGTCAGCAGTAATAGTGACAGGCACAGCCATTATTCTATAGTGAAGTATATAGTCAACTGACACCGCTTGTATATACATACTGAAGTCACTCAGATAATAGATACAGTCAGCAGTAATAGTGACAGGCACAGCCATTATTCTATAGTGATGTATATATTCAACTGACACCGCTTGTATATACAGACTGAAGTCACCCAGATAATAGATACAGTCAGCAGTAATAGTGACAGGCACAACCATTATTCTATAGTGAAGTATATAGTCACCTGATACCGCTTGTATATACAGACTGAAGTCACTCAGATAATAGATACAGTCAGCAGTAATAGTGACAGGCACAGCCATTATTCTATAGTGAAGTATATAGTCACCTGATATCGCTTGTATATACAGACTGAAATCAGATAATAGATACAGTCAGCAGTAATAGTGACAGGCACAGCCATTATTCTATAGTGAAGTATATAGTCACCTGATACCACGTGTATATACAGACTGAAATTCATAATAGTGACAGACATATCCATTATTCTATAGTGAAGTATATAGTCACCTGACACCGCTTGTATATACAGGTTGAAATCAGTAATAGTGACAGGCACAGTCATTATTCTATAGTGAAGTATATAGTCACCTGATACCGCTTGTATATACAGACTGAAATTCGTAATAGTGACAGACATATTCTATAGTGAAGTATATAGTCACCTGATACCGCTTGTATATACAGACTGAAATTCGTAATAGTGACAGGCACAGCCATTATTCTATAGTGAAGTATATAGTCACCTGATACCACGTGTATATACAGACTGAAATTCCTAATAGTGACAGACATATCCATTATTCTATAGTGAAGTATATAGTCACCTGACACCGCTTGTATATACAGGTTGAAATCAGTAATAGTGACAGGCACAGCCATTATTGTATAGTGAAGTATATAGTCACCTGACATCGATTGTATATACAGACTGAAGTCACTCAGATAATAGATACAGTCAGCAGTAATAGTGACAGGCACAGCCATTATTCTATAGTGAAGTATATAGTCACCTGATAACGCTTGTGTATACAGATTGAAATCAGTAATAGTGACAGGCACAGCCATTATTCTATAGTGAAGTATATAATCACCTGATACCGCTTGTATATATAGACTGAAATCAGATAATAAATACAGTCAGCAGTAATAGTGACAGGCACCGCCATTATTCTATAGTGAAGTATATAGTCAACTGACACCGCTTGTATATACATACTGAAGTCACTCAGATAATAGATACAGTCAGCAGTAATAGTGACAGGCACAGCCATTATTCTATAGTGAAGTATATAATCACCTGATACCGCTTGTATATATAGACTGAAATCAGATAATAAATACAGTCAGCAGTAATAGTGACAGGCACCGCCATTATTCTATAGTGAAGTATATAGTCAACTGACACCGCTTGTATATACATACTGAAGTCACTCAGATAATAGATACAGTCAGCAGTAATAGTGACAGGCACAGCCATTATTCTATAGTGATGTATATAGTCAACTGACACCGCTTGTATATACAGACTGAAGTCACCCAGATAATAGATACAGTCAGCAGTAATAGTGACAGGCACAACCATTATTCTATAGTGAAGTATATAGTCACCTGACACCGCTTGTATATACATACTGAAGTCACTCAGATAATAGATACAGTCAGCAGTAATAGTGACAGACACAGCCATTATTCTATAGTGAAGTATATAGTCACCTGATAACGCTTGTATATACAGACTGAAGTCACTCAGATAATAAATACAGTCAGCAGTAATAGTGACAGGCACCGCCATTATTCTATAGTGAAGTATATAGTCACCTGATACCGCTTGTATATACAGACTGAAATTCGTAATAGTGACAGACATATCCATTATTCTATAGTGAAGTATATAGTCACCTGACACCGCTTGTATATACAGACTGAAATCAGTAATAGTGACAGGCACAGCCATTATTGTATAGTGAAGCATATATTCACCTGACACCGCTTGTATATACAGACTGAAGTCACTCAGATAATAGATACAGTCAGCAGTAATAGTGACAGGCACAGCCATTATTCTATAGTGAAGTATATAGTCACCTGATACCGCTTGTATATACAGACTGAAGTCACTCAGATAATAGATACAGTCAGCAGTAATAGTGACAGGCACAGCCATTATTCTATAGTGAAGTATATAGTCACCTGATATCGCTTGTATATACAGACTGAAATCAGATAATAGATACAGTCAACAGTAATAGTGACAGGCACAGCCATTATTCTATAGTGAAGTATATAGTCACCTGATACCACGTGTATATACAGACTGAAATTCGTAATAGTGACAGACATATCCATTATTCTATAGTGAAGTATATAGTCACCTGACACCGCTTGTATATACATACTGAAGTCACTCAGATAATAGATACAGTCAGCAGTAATAGTGACAGACACAGCCATTATTCTATAGTGAAGTATATAATCACCTGATACCGCTTGTATATATAGACTGAAATCAGATAATAAATACAGTCAGCAGTAATAGTGACAGGTACTGCCATAATTCTATAGTGAAGTATATAGTCAACTGACACCGCTTGTATATACATACTGAAGTCACTCAGATAATAGATACAGTCAGCAGTAATAGTGACAGGCACAGCCATTATTCTATAGTGATGTATATAGTCAACTGACACCGCTTGTATATACAGACTGAAGTCACCCAGATAATAGATACAGTCAGCAGTAATAGTGACAGGCACAACCATTATTCTATATTGAAGTATATATTCACCTGACACCGCTTGTATATACATACTGAAGTCACTCAGATAATAGATACAGTCAGCAGTAATAGTGACAGACACAGCCATTATTCTATAGTGAAGTATATAGTCACCTGATACCGCTTGTATATACAGACTGAAATTCGTAATAGTGACAGACATATCCATTATTCTATAGTGAAGTATATAGTCACCTGACACCGCTTGTATATACAGACTGAAATCAGTAATAGTGACAGGCACAGCCATTATTGTATAGTGAAGCATATATTCACCTGACACCGCTTGTATATACAGACTGAAGTCACTCAGATAATAGATACAGTCAGCAGTAATAGTGACAGGAACAGCCATTATTCTATAGTGAAGTATATAGTCACCTGATACCGCTTGTATATACAGACTGAAGTCACTCAGATAATAGATACAGTCAGCAGTAATAGTGACAGGCACAGCCATTATTCTATAGTGAAGTATATAGTCACCTGATATCGCTTGTATATACAGACTGAAATCAGATAATAGATACAGTCAGCAGTAATAGTGACAGGCACAGCCATTATTCTATAGTGAAGTATATAGTCACCTGATACCACGTGTATATACAGACTGAAATTCGTAATAGTGACAGACATATCCATTATTCTATAGTGAAGTATATAGTCACCTGACACCGCTTGTATATACAGGTTGAAATCAGTAATAGTGACAGGCACAGCCATTATTCTATAGTGAAGTATATAGTCACCTGATACCGCTTGTATATACAGACTGAAATTCGTAATAGTGACAGACATATCCATTATTGTATAGTGAAGTATATAGTCACCTGACACCGCTTGTATATACAGACGTAAATCAGTAATAGTGACAGGAACCGCCATTATTGTAGAGTGAAGTATATAGTCAACTGACACCGCTTGTGTATACAGACTGAAATCAGTAATAATGACAGGCACAGCCATTATTCTATAGTGAAGTATATAGTCACCTGACACCACTTGTATATACAGACTGAAATCAGATAATAGATACAGTCAGCAGTAATAGTGACAGGCACAACCATTATTCTATATTGAAGTATATAGTCACCTGATACCGCTTGTATATACAGACTGAAATCAGATAATAAATACAGTCAGCAGTAATAATGACAGGCACAGCTATTATTCTATAGTGAAGTATATAGTCACCTGATACCGCTTGTATATACATACTGAAATCAGATAATAGATACAGTCAGCAGTAATAGTGACAGGCACCGCCATTATTGTATAGTGAAGTATATAGTCACCTGACACCGCTTGTATATACAGACTGAAGTCACTCAGATAATAGATACAGTCAGCAGTAATAGTGACAGGCACAGCCATTATTCTATAGTGAAGTATATAGTCACCTGATATTGCTTGTATATACAGACTGAAATCAGATAATAGATACAGTCAGCAGTAATAGTGACAGGCACCGCCATTATTGTATAGTGAAGTTTATAGTCACCTGACACCGCTTGTATATACAGACTGAAATTCGTAATAGTGACAGACATATCCATTATTCTATAATGAAGTATATAGTCACCTGACACCGCTTGTATATACAGACTGAAATCAGTAATAGTGACAGGCACAGCCATTATTGTATAGTGAAGTTTATAGTCACCTGACACCGCTTGTATATACAGACTGAAATTCGTAATAGTGACAGACATATCCATTATTCTATAATGAAGTATATAGTCACCTGACACCGCTTGTATATACAGACTGAAATCAGTAATAGTGACAGGCACAGCCATTATTGTATAGTGAAGTATATAGTCAACTGACACCGCTTGTATATACAGACTGAAGTCACTCAGATAATAGATACAGTCAGCAGTAATAGTGACAGGCACAACCATTATTCTATAGTGAAGTATATAGTCACCTGATACCGCTTGTATAGACAGACTGAAGTCACTCAAATAATAGATACAATCAGCAGTAATAGAGACAGGCACAGCCATTATTCTATAGTGAAGTATATAGTCACCTGATAACGCTTGTATATACAGACTGAAATTTGTAATAGTGACAGACATATCCATTATTCTATAATGAAGTATATAGTCACCTGACACCGCTTGTATATACAGACTGAAATCAGTAATAGTGACAGGCACAGCCATTATTCTATAGTGAAGTATATAGTCACCTGACACCGCTTGTATATACAGACTGAAATCAGATAATAAATACAGTCAGCAGTAATATTGACAGGCACATCCATTATTCTATAGTGAAGTATATAGTCACCTGATACCGCTTGTATATACAGACTGAAGTCACTCAGATAATAGATACAGTCAGCAGTAATAGTGACAGGCACAGCCATTATTCTATAGTGAAGTATATAGTCAACTGACACCGCTTGTATATACAGACTGAAATCAGTAATAGTGACAGGCACAGCCATTATTCTATAGTGAAGTATATTGTCACCTGACACCGCTTGTATATACAGACTGAAATCAGATAATAAATACAGTCAGCAGTAATAGTGACAGGCACAGCCATTATTGTATAGTGAAGTATATAGTCATCTGACACCGCTTGTATATACAGACTGAAATCAGTAATAAAGACAGGCACAGCCATTATTCTATAGTGAAGTATATAGTCACCTGACACCGCTTGTATATACAGACTGAAATCAGTAATAGTGACAGGCACCGCCATTATTGTATAGTGAAGTATATAGTCATCTGACACCACTTGTACAGTCATGGCCAAAAGTTTTGAGAATGATACAAATATTAATTTTTACAAAGTCTACTGCTTCAGTTTTTCTAATGGCAATTTGCATATACTCCAGAATGTTATAAAGAGTGATCAGCTTAACAGTAATTACTTGCAAAGTCAATATTTGCCTAGAAAATGAACTTTATCCCCCAAAACACATTTCAACATCATTGCAGCCCTGCCTTAAAAGGACCACCTAACATCGTTTCAGTGATTGCTCCATTAACACAGGTGTGGGTGTTGATGAGGACAGGGCTGGAGATCAATCTGTTATGATTAAGTAAGAATGACACCACTGGACACTTTAAAAGGAGGCTGGTGCTTGCCATCATTGTTTCTCTTCTGTTAACCATGGTTATCTCTAAAGAAACGTGCAGTCTTCATTGCCTGCCAAAAATGGCCTAACTGGGAAGAGTATTGCAGCTAGAAAGATTGCACCTCAGTCAACAATCTATCGCATCATCAAGAACTTCAAGGAGAGAGGTTCCATTGGTGCCAAAAAGGCTCCAGGGCCCCAAGAAAGACCAGCAAGTGGCAGGCCGTCTCTTAAAAGTGTTTCACCTCCGGGACCGGCCACCCACCAGTGCAGAGCTTGCTGAGGAATGGCAGCAGGCAGGTGTGGTGCATCTGCTCGCACTGTGAGGCGGAGACTCTTGGAGCAAGGCCTGGTCTCAAGGAGGGCAGCAAAGAAGCCACTTCTCTCCAGAAAAAACATCAGGGACAGACTGATATTCTGCAGAAGGTACAGGGAGTGGACTGCTGAGGACTGGGGGAAAGTCATTTTCTCTGATGAATCCCCTTTTCCATTGTTTGGAACATCTGGAAAACAGCTTATTCGGAGAAGAAGAGGTGAGCGCTACCACCAGTCTTGTCTCATGCCAACTGTAAAGCATCCTGAAACCATTCATGTGTGGGGTTGCTTCTCAGCCAAGGGAATCGGCTCTCTCACAGTCTTCCAAAAAACCCACCCTTAATTAAAGATTGTTCCAAGATTTTCCCCCAAGACCAACTTCCCCCAACCTTCCAAGAGCATTTTGGCCCTCAACAATGCCTTTTCCAGCATGATGGAGCACCTTGCCATAAAGCAAAGGTGATAACTAAATGGCTCAGGGAACAAAACATAGAGATTTTGGGTCCATGGCCTGGAAACTCCCCAGATCTTAATCCCATTGAGAACTTGTGGTCAATCATCAAGAGACGGGTGGACAAACAAAAACCAACAAATTCAGACAAAATGAAAGCATTGATTCTGCAAGAATGGACTGCTATCAGTCAGGATTTGGTCCAGAAGTTGATTGAGAGCATGCCAGGGAGAATTGCAGTCCTGAAGAAGAAGGGTCAACACTGCAAATATTGACTTGCTGCATTAACTCATTCTAACTGTCAATATAAGCTTCTGTTACTCATAATATGAATGCAATTCTATTTCTGTATGTGATAAAAACATCTGACAAACACACATAAAAACCAGAGGGCAGCAGATCATGTGAAAATAGAATATTTGTGTCATTCTCAAAACTTTTGACCATGACTGTATATACAGACTGAAATCAGTAATAGTGACAGGCACAGCCATTATTCTATAGTGAAGTATATAGTCACCTGATACCGCTTGTATATACAGACTGAAATCAGATAATAGATACAGTCAACAGTAATAGTGACAGGCACAGCCATTATTCTATAGTGAAGTATATAGTCACCTGACACCGCTTGTATATACAGACTGAAATCAGATAATAAATACAGTCAGCAGTAATAGTGACAGGCACAGCCATTATTCTATAGTGAAGTATATTGTCACCTGACACCGCTTGTATATACAGACTGAAATCAGATAATAAATACAGTCAGCAGTAATAGTGACAGGCACAGCCATTATTCTATAGTGAAGTATATAGTCACCTGAAAACGCTTGTATATACAGACTGAAATTCGTAATAGTGACAGACATATCCATTATTCTATAGTGAAGTATATAGTCACCTGACACCGCTTGTATATACAGACTGAAATCAGTAATAGTGACAGGCACAGCCATTATTGTATAGTGAAGTATATAGTCACCTGACACTGCTTGTATATACAGACTGAAGTCACTCAGATAATAGATACAGTCAGCAGTAATAGTGACAGGCACAGCCATTATTCTATAGTGAAGTATATAGTCACCTGATACCGCTTGTGTATACAGACTGAAATCAGTAATAGTGACAGGCACAGCCATTATTGTATAGTGAAGTATATAGTCACCTGACACCGCTTGTATATACAGACTGAAGTCACTCAGATAATAGATACAGTCAGCAGTAATAGTGACAGGCACAGCCATTATTCTATAGTGAAGTATATAGTCACCTGATACCGCTTGTATATACAGACTGAAATCAGATAATAAATACAGTCAACAGTAATAGTGACAGGGACAGCCATTATTCTGTAGTGAAGTATATAGTCACCTGACACCGCTTGTATATACAGACTGAAATCAGATAATAGATACAGTCAGCAGTAATAGTGACAGGCACAGCCATTATTCTATAGTGAAGTATATTGTCACCTGACACCACTTGTATATACAGACTGAAATCAGATAATAAATACAGTCAGCAGTAATAGTGACAGGCACAGCCATTATTCTATAGTGAAGTATATAGTCACCTGAAAACGCTTGTATATACAGACTGAAATTCGTAATAGTGACAGACATATCCATTATTCTATAATGAAGTATATAGTCACCTGACACCGCTTGTATATACAGACTGAAATCAGTAATAGTGACAGGCACAGCCATTATTGTATAGTGAAGTATATAGTCACCTGACACTGCTTGTATATACAGACTGAAGTCACTCAGATAATAGATACAGTCAGCAGTAATAGTGACAGGCACAGCCATTATTCTATAGTGAAGTATATAGTCACCTGATACCGCTTGTGTATACAGACTGAAATCAGTAATAGTGACAGGCACAGCCATTATTGTATAGTGAAGTATATAGTCACCTGACACCGCTTGTATATACAGACTGAAGTCACTCAGATAATAGATACAGTCAGCAGTAATAGTGACAGGCACAGCCATTATTCTATAGTGAAGTATATAGTCACCTGATACCGCTTGTATATACAGACTGAAATCAGATAATAAATACAGTCAGCAGTAATAGTGACAGGCACAGCCATTATTCTATAGTGAAGTATATAGTCACCTGATACCGCTTGTATATACAGACTGAAATTCGTAATAGTGACAGACAGATCCATTATTCTATAATGAAGTATATAGTCACCTGACACCGCTTGTATATACAGACTGAAATCAGTAATAGTGACAGGCACAGCCATTATTCTATAGTGAAGTATATTGTCACCTGAGACCGCTTGTATATACAGACTGAAATCAGATAATAGATACAGTCAGCAGTAATAGTGACAGGCACCGCCATTATTGTATAGTGAAGTATATAGTCACCTGACACCGCTTGTATATACAGACTGAAGTCACTCAGATAATAGATACAGTCAGCAGTAATAGTGACAGGCACAGCCATTATTCTATAGTGAAGTATATAGTCACCTGATAACGCTTGTATATACAGACTGAAATCAGTAATAGTGACAGGGACAGCCATTATTCTATAGTGAAGTATATTGTCACCTGACACCGCTTGTATATACAGACTGAAATCAGATAATAAATACAGTCAGCAGTAATAGTGACAGGCACAGCCATTATTGTATAGTGAAGTTTATAGTCACCTGATACTGCTTGCATATACAGACTGAAATCAGATAATAAATACAGTCAGCAGTAATAGTGACAGGCACAGCCATTATTCTATAGTGAAGTATATAGTCAACTGACACCGCTTGTATATACAGACTGAAATCACTCAGATAATAGATACAGTCAGCAGTAATAGTGACAGGCACAGCCATTATTCTATAGTGAAGTATATAGTCAACTGACACCGCTTGTATATACAGACTGAAGTCACTCAGATAATAGATACAGACAGCAGTAATAGTGACAGGCACAGCCATTATTCTATAGTGAAGTATATAGTCACCTGATACCGCTTGTATATACAGACTGAAATCAGATAATAAATACAGTCAGCAGTAATAGTGACAGGGACAGCCATTATTCTATAGTGATGTATATAGTCACCTGACACCGCTTGTATATACAGACTGAAGTCACCCAGATAATAGATACAGTCAGCAGTAATAGTGACAGACACAGCCATTATTCTATAGTGAAGTATATAGTCACCTGATAACGCTTGTATATACAGACTGAAGTCACTCAGATAATAAATACAGTCAGCAGTAATAGTGACAGGCACCGCCATTATTCTATAGTGAAGTATATAGTCACCTGATACCGCTTGTATATACAGACTGAAATTCGTAATAGTGACAGACATATCCATTATTCTATAGTGAAGTATATAGTCACCTGACACCGCTTGTATATACAGACTGAAATCAGTAATAGTGACAGGCACAGCCATTATTGTATAGTGAAGCATATATTCACCTGACACCGCTTGTATATACAGACTGAAGTCACTCAGATAATAGATACAGTCAGCAGTAATAGTGACAGGCACAGCCATTATTCTATAGTGAAGTATATAGTCACCTGATAACGCTTGTATATACAGACTGAAATCAGTAATAGTGACAGGGACAGCCATTATTCTATAGTGAAGTATATTGTCACCTGACACCGCTTGTATATACAGACTGAAATCAGATAATAAATACAGTCAGCAGTAATAGTGACAGGCACAGCCATTATTGTATAGTGAAGTTTATAGTCACCTGATACCGCTTGCATGTACAGACTGAAATCAGATAATAAATACAGTCAGCAGTAATAGTGACAGGCACAGCCATTATTCTATAGTGAAGTATATAGTCACCTGATACCGCTTGTATATACAGACTGAAATCACTCAGATAATAGATACAGTCATCAGTAATAGTGACAGGCACAGCCATTATTCTATAGTGAAGTATATAGTCAACTGACACCGCTTGTATATACAGACTGAAGTCACTCAGATAATAGATACAGTCAGCAGTAATAGTGACAGGCACAGCCATTATTCTATAGTGAAGTATATAGTCACCTGATACCGCTTGTATATACAGACTGAAATCAGATAATAAATACAGTCAGCAGTAATAGTGACAGGCACAGCCATTATTCTATAGTGATGTATATAGTCAACTGACACCGCTTGTATATACAGACTGAAGTCACCCAGATAATAGATACAGTCAGCAGTAATAGTGACAGGCACAGCCATTATTCTATAGTGAAGTATATAGTCACCTGATAACGCTTGTATATACAGACTGAAGTCACTCAGATAATAAATACAGTCAGCAGTAATAGTGACAGGCACCGCCATTATTCTATAGTGAAGTATATAGTCACCTGATACCGCTTGTATATACAGACTGAAATTCGTAATAGTGACAGACATATCCATTATTCTATAGTGAAGTATATAGTCACCTGACACCGCTTGTATATACAGACTGAAATCAGTAATAGTGACAGGCACAGCCATTATTGTATAGTGAAGCATATATTCACCTGACACCGCTTGTATATACAGACTGAAGTCACTCAGATAATAGATACAGTCAGCAGTAATAGTGACAGGCACAGCCATTATTCTATAGTGAAGTATATAGTCACCTGATACCGCTTGTATATACAGACTGAAGTCACTCAGATAATAGATACAGTCAGCAGTAATAGTGACAGGCACAGCCATTATTCTATAGTGAAGTATATAGTCACCTGATATCGCTTGTATATACAGACTGAAATCAGATAATAGATACAGTCAGCAGTAATAGTGACAGGCACAGCCATTATTCTATAGTGAAGTATATAGTCACCTGATACCGCGTGTATATACAGACTGAAATTCGTAATAGTGACAGACATATCCATTATTCTATAGTGAAGTATATAGTCACCTGACACCGCTTGTATATACAGGTTGAAATCAGTAATAGTGACAGGCACAGCCATTATTCTATAGTGAAGTATATAGTCACCTGATACCGCTTGTATATACAGACTGAAATTCGTAATGTCAGACATATTCTATAGTGAAGTATATAGTCACCTGATACCGCTTGTATATACAGACTGAAATTCGTAATAGTGACAGACATATCCATTATTCTATAGTGAAGTATATAGTCACCTGACACCGCTTGTATATACAGACGGAAATCAGGGGTAATAGTGACAGGCACCGCCATTATTGTAGAGTGAAGTATATAGTCAACTGACACCGCTTGTGTATACAGACTGAAATCAGTAATAGTGACAGGCACAGCCATTATTCTATAGTGAAGTATATAGTCACCTGACACCGCTTGTATATACAGACTGAAATCAGATAATAGATACAGTCAGCAGTAATAGTGACAGGCACCGCCATTATTGTATAGTGAAGTATATAGTCACCTGACACCGCTTGTATATACAGACTGAAGTCATTCAGATAATAGATACAGTCAGCAGTAATAGTGACAGGCACAACCATTATTCTATAGTGAAGTATATAGTCACCTGATACCGCTTGTATATACAGACTGAAATCAGATAATAAATACAGTCAGCAGTAATAGTGACAGGCACAGCTATTATTCTATAGTGAAGTATATAGTCACCTGACACCGCTTGTATATACAGACTGAAGTCACTCAGATAATAGATACAGTCAGCAGTAATAGTGACAGGCACAGCCATTATTCTATAGTGAAGTATATAGTCACCTGATATCGCTTGTATATACAGACTGAAATCAGATAATAGATACAGTCAGCAGTAATAGTGACAGGCACCGCCATTATTGTATAGTGAAGTTTATAGTCACCTTACACCGCTTGTATATACAGACTGAAATTCGTAATAGTGACAGACATATCCATTATTCTATAATGAAGTATATAGTCACCTGACACCGCTTGTAGATACAGACTGAAATCAGTAATAGTGACAGGCACAGCCATTATTGTATAGTGAAGTTTATAGTCACCTGACACCGCTTGTATATACAGACTGAAATTCGTAATAGTGACAGACATATCCATTATTCTATAATGAAGTATATAGTCACCTGACACCGCTTGTATATACAGACTGAAATCAGTAATAGTGACAGGCACAGCCATTATTGTATAGTGAAGTATATAGTCAACTGACACGGCTTGTATATACAGACTGAAGTCACTCAGATAATAGATACAGTCAGCAGTAATAGTGACAGGCACACCCATTATTCTATAGTGAAGTATATAGTCACCTGATACCGCTTGTATATACAGACTGAAGTCACTCAAATAATAGATACAATCAGCAGTAATAGTGACAGGCACAGCCATTATTCTATAGTGAAGTATATAGTCACCTGATAACGCTTGTATATACAGACTGAAATTCGTAATAGTGACAGACATATCCATTATTCTATAATGAAGTATATAGTCACCTGACACCGCTTGTATATACAGACTGAAATCAGATAATAAATACAGTCAGCAGTAATAGTGACAGGCACAGCCATTATTCTATAGTGAAGTATATAGTCAACTGACACCGCTTGTATATACAGACTGAAGTCACTCAGATAATAGATACAGTCAGCAGTAATAGTGACAGGCACATCCATTATTCTATAGTGAAGTATATAGTCACCTGATACCGCTTGTATATACAGACTGAAGTCACTCAGATAATAGATACAGTCAGCAGTAATAGTGACAGGCACAGCCATTATTCTATAGTGAAGTATATAGTCACCTGATACCGCTTGTATATATAGACTGAAATCAGATAATAAATACAGTCAGCAGTAATAGTGACAGGCACAGCCATTATTCTATAGTGAAGTATATAGTCAACTGACACCGCTTGTATATACAGACTGAAGTCACTCAGATAATAGATACAGTCAGCAGTAATAGTGACAGGCACAGCCATTATTCTATAGTGATGTATATAGTCACCTGACACCGCTTGTATATACAGACTGAAGTCACTCAGATAATAGATACAGTCAGCAGTAATAGTGACAGGCACAGCCATTATTCTATAGTGAAGTATATAGTCACCTGATACCGCTTGTATATACAGACTGAAATCAGATAATAAATACAGTCAGCAGTAATAGTGACAGGAACAGCCATTATTCTATAGTGAAGTATATAGTCACCTGATATCGCTTGTATATACAGACTGAAATCAGATAATAGATACAGTCAGCAGTAATAGTGACAGGCACAGCCATTATTCTATAGTGAAGTATATAGTCACCTGATAACGCTTGTATATACAGACTGAAATCAGTAATAGTGACAGGGACAGCCATTATTCTATAGTGAAGTATATTGTCACCTGACACCGCTTGTATATACAGACTGAAATCAGATAATAAATGCAGTCAGCAGTAATAGTGACAGGCACAGCCATTATTCTATAGTGAAGTATATAGTCACCTGATACCGCGTGTATATACAGACTGAAATTCGTAATAGTGACAGACATATCCATTATTCTATAATGAAGTATATAGTCACCTGATACCGCTTGTATATACAGACTGAAATCAGATAATAGATACAGTCAGCAGTAATAGTGACAGGGACAGCCATTATTCTATAGTGAAGTATATAGTCACCTGACACCGCTTGTATATACAGACTGAAATTAGATAATAGATACAGTCAGCAGGAATAGTGACAGGCACCGCCATTATTGTATAGTGAAGTTTATAGTCACCTGACACCGCTTGTATATACAGACTGAAGTCACTCAGATAATAGATACAGTCAGCAGTAATAGTGACAGGCACAACCATTATTCTATAGTGAAGTATATAGTCACCTGATACCGCTTGTATATACAGACTGAAATCAGATAATAAATACAGTCAACAGTAATAGTGACAGGGACAGCCATTATTCTATAGTGAAGTATATTGTCACCTGACACCACTTGTATATACAGACTGAAATCAGATAATAGATACAGTCAGCAGTAATAGTGACAGGCACAGCCATTATTCTATAGTGAAGTATATAGTCACCTGAAAACGCTTGTATATACAGACTGAAATTCGTAATAGTGACAGACATATCCATTATTCTATAAGTGAAGTATATAGTCACCTGACACCGCTTGTATATACAGACTGAAATCAGTAATAGTGACAGGCACAGCCATTATTGTATAGTGAAGTATATAGTCACCTGACACCGCTTGTATATACAGACTGAAGTCACTTAGATAATAGATACAGTCAGCAGTAATAGTGACAGGCACAGCCATTATTCTATAGTGAAGTATATAGTCACCTGATACCGCTTGTGTATACAGACTGAAATCAGTAATAGTGACAGGCACAGCCATTATTGTATAGTGAAGTATATAGTCACCTGACACCGCTTGTATATACAGACTGAAGTCACTCAGATAATAGATACAGTCAGCAGTAATAGTGACAGGCACAGCCATTATTCTATAGTGAAGTATATAGTCACCTGATACCGCTTGTATATACAGACTGAAATCAGATAATAAATACAGTCAGCAGTAATAGTGACAGGCACAGCCATTATTCTATAGTGAAGTATATAGTCACCTGATACCGCTTGTATATACAGACTGAAATTCGTAATAGTGACAGACATATCCATTATTCTATAATGAAGTATATAGTCACCTGACACCGCTTGTATATACAGACTGAAATCAGTAATAGTGACAGGCACAGCCATTATTCTATAGTGAAGTATATAGTCACCTAAGACCGCTTGTATATACAGACTGAAATCAGATAATAGATACAGTCAGCAGTAATAGTGACAGGCACCGCCATTATTGTATAGTGAAGTATATAGTCACCTGACACCGCTTGTATATACAGACTGAAGTCACTCAGATAATAGATACAGTCAGCAGTAATAGTGACAGGCACAGCCATTATTCTATAGTGAAGTATATAGTCACCTGATAACGCTTGTATATACAGACTGAAATCAGTAATAGTGACAGGGACAGCCATTATTCTATAGTGAAGTATATTGTCACCTGACACCGCTTGTATATACAGACTGAAATCAGATAATAAATACAGTCAGCAGTAATAGTGACAGGGACAGCCATTATTCTATAGTGAAGTATATTGTCACCTGACACCGCTTGTATATACAGACTGAAATCAGATAATAGATACAGTCAGCAGTAATAGTGACAGGCACAGCCATTATTCTATAGTGATGTATATAGTCAACTGACACCGCTTGTATATACAGACTGAAGTCACTCAGATAATAGATACAGTCAGCAGTAATAGTGACAGGCACAGCCATTATTCTATAGTGAAGTATATAGTCACCTGATATCGCTTGTATATACAGACTGAAATCAGATAATAAATACAGTCAGCAGTAATAGTGACAGGGACAGCCATTATTCTATAGTGAAATATATTGTCACCTGACACCGCTTGTATATACAGACTGAAATCAGATAATAGATACAGTCAGCAGTAATAGTGACAGGCACAGCCATTATTCTATAGTGATGTATATAGTCAACTGACACCGCTTGTATATACAGACTGAAGTCACTCAGATAATAGATACAGTCAGCAGTAATAGTGACAGGCACAGCCATTATTCTATAGTGAAGTATATAGTCACCTGATATCGCTTGTATATACAGACTGAAATCAGATAATAGATACAGTCAGCAGTAATAGTGACAGGCACAGCCATTATTCTATAGTGAAGTATATAGTCACCTGACACCGCTTGTATATACAGACTGAAATCAGATAATAAATACAGTCAGCAGTAATAGTGACAGGCACATCCATTATTCTATAGTGAAGTATATAGTCACCTGTTACCGCTTGTATATACAGACTCAAGTCACTCAGATAATAGATACAGTCAGCAGTAATAGTGACAGGCACAGCCATTATTCTATAGTGAAGTATATAGTCACCTGATAACGCTTGTATATACAGACTGAAGTCACTCAGATAATAAATACAGTCAGCAGTAATAGTGACAGGCACAGCCATTATTCTATACTGAAGTATATAGTCACCTGATACCGCTTGTATATACAGACTGAAATTCGTAATAGTGACAGACATATCCATTATTCTATAATGAAGTATATAGTCACCTGACACCGCTTGTATATACAGACTGAAATCAGTAATAGTGACAGGCACAGCCATTATTCTATAGTGAAGTATATTGTCACCTAAGACCGCTTGTATATACAGACTGAAATCAGATAATAGATACAGTCAGCAGTAATAGTGACAGGCACCGCCATTATTGTATAGTGAAGTATATAGTCACCTGACACCGCTTGTATATACAGACTGAAGTCACTCAGATAATAGATACAGTCAGCAGTAATAGTGACAGGCACAGCCATTATTCTATAGTGAAGTATATAGTCACCTGATAACGCTTGTATATACAGACTGAAATCAGTAATAGTGACAGGGACAGCCATTATTCTATAGTGAAGTATATTGTCACCTGACACCGCTGGTATATACAGACTGAAATCAGATAATAGATACAGTCAGCAGTAATAGTGACAGGCACCGCCATTATTGTATAGTGAAGTTTATAGTCACCTGACACCGCTTGTATATACAGACTGAAGTCACTCAGATAATAGATACAATCAGCAGTAATAGTGACAGGCACAGCCATTATTCTATAGTGAAGTATATAGTCACCTGATACCGCTTGTATATACAGACTGAAGTCACTCAGATAATAGATACAGTCAGCAGTAATAGTGACAGGCACAGCCATTATTCTATAGTGAAGTATATAGTCACCTGATATCGCTTGTATATACAGACTGAAATCAGATAATAGATACAGTCAGCAGTAATAGTAACAGGCACAGCCATTATTCTATAGTGAAGTATATAGTCACCTGACACCGCTTGTATATACAGACTGAAATCAGATAATAGATACAGTCAGCAGTAATAGTGACAGGCACAGCCATTATTCTATAGTGAAGTATATAGTCACCTGATACCGCTTGTATATACAGACTGAAATCAGATAATAAATACAGTCAGCAGTAATAGTGACAGGCACAGCCATTATTCTATAGTGAAGTATATAGTCACCTGATACCGCTTGTATATACAGACTGAAATCTCGTAATAGTGACAGACATATCCATTATTCTATAATGAAGTATATAGTCACCTGACACCGCTTGTATATACAGACTGAAATCAGTAATAGTGACAGGCACAGCCATTATTCTATAGTGAAGTATATAGTCACCTGACACCGCTTGTATATACAGACTGAAATCAGATAATAGATACAGTCAGCAGTAATAGTGACAGGCACAGCCATTATTGTATAGTGAAGTATATAGTCACCTGACACCGCTTGTATATACAGACTGAAGTCACTCAGATAATAGATACAGTCAGCAGTAATAGTGACAGGCACAGCCATTATTCTATAGTGAAGTATATAGTCACCTGATAACGCTTGTATATACAGACTGAAATCAGTAATAGTGACAGGGACAGCCATTATTCTATAGTGAAGTATATTGTCACCTGACACCGCTTGTATATACAGACTGAAATCAGATAATAAAATACAGTCAGCAGTAATAGTGACAGGCACAGCCATTATTCTATAGTGAAGTATATAGTCACCTGATACCGCTTGTATATACAGACTGAAATCACTCAGATAATAGATACAGTCAGCAGTAATAGTGACAGGCACAGCCATTATTCTATAGTGAAGTATATAGTCACCTGACACCGCTTGTATATACAGACTGAAGTCACTCAGATAATAGATACAGACAGCAGTAATAGTGACAGGCACAGCCATTATTCTATAGTGAAGTATATAGTCACCTGATAACGCTTGTATATACAGACTGAAATCAGGGTAATAGTGACAGGGACAGCCATTATTCTATAGTGAAGTATATAGTCACCTGACACCGCTTGTATATACAGACTGAAATCAGATAATAGATACAGTCAGCAGTAATAGTGACAGGCACAGCCATTATTGTATAGTGAAGTATATAGTCACCTGACACCGCTTGTATATACAGACTGAAATCAGATAATAAATACAGTCAGCAGTAATAGTGACAGGCACAGCCATTATTCTATAGTGAAGTATATTGTCACCTGACACCGCTTGTATATACAGACTGAAATCAGATAATAGATACAGTCAGCAGTAATAGTGACAGGCACAGCCATTATTCTATAGTGATGTATATAGTCACCTGACACCGCTTGTATATACAGACTGAAGTCACTCAGATAATAGATACAGTCAGCAGTAATAGTGACAGGCACAGCCATTATTCTATAGTGAAGTATATAGTCACCTGATAACGCTTGTATATACAGACTGAAATCAGTAATAGTGACAGGGACAGCCATTATTCTATAGTGAAGTATATAGTCACCTGACACCGCTGGTATATACAGACTGAAATCAGATAATAGATACAGTCAGCAGTAATAGTGACAGGCACCGCCATTATTGTATAGTGAAGTATATAGTCACCTGACACCGCTTGTATATACAGACTGAAGTCACTCAGATAATAGATACAGTCAGCAGTAATAGTGACAGGCACAGCCATTATTCTATAGTGAAGTATATAGTCACCTGATACCGCTTGTATATACAGACTGAAGTCACTCAGATAATAGATACAGTCAGCAGTAATAGTGACAGGCACAGCCATTATTCTATAGTGAAGTATATAGTCACCTGATACCGCTTGTATATACAGACTGAAGTCACTCAGATAATAGATACAGTCAGCAGTAATAGTGACAGGCACAGCCATTATTCTATAGTGAAGTATATAGTCACCTGATACCGCTTGTATATACAGACTGAAATCAGATAATAGATACAGTCAGCAGTAATAGTGACAGGCACAGCTATTATTCTGTAGTGAAGTATATAGTCACCTGACACCGCTTGTATATACAGACTGAAGTCACTCAGATAATAGATACAGTCAGCAGTAATAGTGACAGGCACAGCCATTATTCTATAGTGAAGTATATAGTCACCTGACACCGCTTGTATATACAGACTGAAATCAGTAATAGTGACAGGCACAGCCATTATTCTATAGTGAAGTATATAGTCACCTGATACCGCTTGCATATACAGACTGAAATTCGTAATAGTGACAGACATATCCATTATTCTATAGTGAAGTATATAGTCACCTGACACCGCTTGTATATACAGACTGAAATCAGTAATAGTGACAGGCACAGCCATTATTCTATAGTGAAGTATATAGTCACCTGACACCGCTTGAATATACAGACTGAAATCAGATAATAGATACAGTCAGCAGTAATAGTGACAGGCACAGCCATTATTGTATAGTGAAGTATATAGTCACCTGACACCGCTTGTATATACAGACTGAAGTCACTCAGATAATAGATACAGTCAGCAGTAATAGTGACAGGCACAACCATTATTCTATAGTGAAGTATATAGTCACCTGACACCGCTTGTATATACAGACTGAAGTCACTCAGATAATAGATACAGTCAGCAGTAATAGTGACAGGCACAGCCATTATTCTATAGTGAAGTATATAGTCACCTGATACCGCTTGTATATACAGACTGAAATCAGATAATAAATACAGTCAGCAGTAATAGTGACAGGCACAGCCATTATTCTATAGTGAAGTATATAGTCACCTGATAACGCTTGTATATACAGACTGAAATTCGTAATAGTGACAGACATATCCATTATTCTATAATGAAGTATATAGTCACCTGACACCGCTTGTATATACAGACTGAAATCAGTAATAGTGACAGGCACAGCCATTATTGTATAGTGAAGTATATAGTCACCTGACACCGCTTGTATATACAGACTGAAGTCACTCAGATAATAGATACAGTCAGCAGTAATAGTGACAGGCACAGCCATTATTCTATAGTGAAGTATATAGTCACCTGATAACGCTTGTATATACAGACTGAAGTCACTCAGATAATAAATACAGTCAGCAGTAATAGTGACAGGCACAGCCATTATTCTATAGTGAAGTATATAGTCACCTGATACCGCTTGTATATACAGACTGAAATTCGTAATAGTGACAGACATATCCATTATTCTATAATGAAGTATATAGTCACCTGACACCGCTTGTATATACAGACTGAAATCAGTAATAGTGACAGGCACAGCCATTATTCTATAGTGAAGTATATTGTCACCTGACACCGCTTGTATATACAGACTGAAATCAGATAATAGATACAGTCAGCAGTAATAGTGACAGGCACCGCCATTATTGTATAGTGAAGTATATAGTCACCTGACACCGCTTGTATATACAGACTGAAGTCACTCAGATAATAGATACAGTCAGCAGTAATAGTGACAGGCACAGCCATTATTCTATAGTGAAGTATATAGTCACCTGATAACGCTTGTATATACAGACTGAAATCAGGTAATAGTGACAGGGACAGCCATTATTCTATAGTGAAGTATATAGTCACCTGACACCGCTTGTATATACAGACTGAAATCAGATAATAGATACAGTCAGCAGTAATAGTGACAGGCACCGCCATTATTGTATAGTGAAGTATATAGTCACCTGACACCGCTTGTATATACAGACTGAAGTCACTCAGATAATAGATACAGTCAGCAGTAATAGTGACAGGCACAGCCATTATTCTATAGTGAAGTATATAGTCACCTGATACCGCTTGTATATACAGACTGAGGTCACTCAGATAATAGATACAGTCAGCAGTAATAGTGACAGGCACAGCCATTATTCTATAGTGAAGTATATAGTCACCTGACACCGCTTGTATATACAGACTGAAATCAGATAATAAATACAGTCAGCAGTAATAGTGACAGGCACAGCCATTATTCTATAGTGAAGTATATAGTCACCTGATACCGCTTGTATATACAGACTGAAATCAGATAATAGATACAGTCAGCAGTAATAGTGACAGGCACAGCCATTATTCTATAGTGAAGTATATAGTCACCTGATACCGCTTGTATATACAGACTGAAATTCGTAATAGTGACAGACATATCCATTATTCTATAATGAAGTATATAGTCACCTGACACCGCTTGTATATACAGACTGAAATCAGTAATAGTGACAGGCACAGCCATTATTCTATAGTGAAGTATATTGTCACCTGAGACCGCTTGTATATACAGACTGAAATCAGATAATAGATACAGTCAGCAGTAATAGTGACAGGCACCGCCATTATTGTATAGTGAAGTATATAGTCACCTGACACCGCTTGTATATACAGACTGAAGTCACTCAGATAATAGATACAGTCAGCAGTAATAGTGACAGGCACAGCCATTATTCTATAGTGAAGTATATAGTCACCTGATAACGCTTGTATATACAGACTGAAATCAGTAATAGTGACAGGCACAGCCATTATTCTATAGTGAAGTATATAGTCACCTGACACCGCTTGTATATACAGACTGAAATCAGATAATAAATACAGTCAGCAGTAATAGTGACAGGCACAGCCATTATTGTATAGTGAAGTTTATAGTCACCTGATACCGCTTGCATATACAGACTGAAATCAGATAATAGATACAGTCAGCAGTAATAGTGACAGGCACAGCCATTATTCTATAGTGAAGTATATAGTCACCTGATATCGCTTGTATATACAGACTGAAATCACTCAGATAATAGATACAGTCAGCAGTAATAGTGACAGGCACAGCCATTATTCTATAGTGAAGTATATAGTCACCTGATACCGCTTGTATATACAGACTGAGGTCACTCAGATAATAGATACAGTCAGCAGTAATAGTGACAGGCACAGCCATTATTCTATAGTGAAGTATATAGTCACCTGACACCGCTTGTATATACAGACTGAAGATCAGATAATAGATACAGTCAGCAGTAATAGTGACAGGCACAGCCATTATTCTATAGTGAAGTATATAGTCACCTGATACCGCTTGTATATACAGACTGAAATCAGATAATAAATACAGTCAGCAGTAATAGTGACAGGCACAGCCATTATTCTATAGTGAAGTATATAGTCACCTGATACCGCTTGTATATACAGACTGAAATTCGTAATAGTGACAGACATATCCATTATTCTATAATGAAGTATATAGTCACCTGACACCGCTTGTATATACAGACTGAAATCAGTAATAGTGACAGGCACAGCCATTATTCTATAGTGAAGTATATTGTCACCTAAGACCGCTTGTATATACAGACTGAAATCAGATAATAGATACAGTCAGCAGTAATAGTGACAGGCACCGCCATTATTGTATAGTGAAGTATATAGTCACCTGACACCGCTTGTATATACAGACTGAAGTCACTCAGATAATAGATACAGTCAGCAGTAATAGTGACAGGCACAGCCATTATTCTATAGTGAAGTATATAGTCACCTGATAACGCTTGTATATACAGACTGAAATCAGTAATAGTGACAGGACAGCCATTATTCTATAGTGAAGTATATAGTCACCTGACACCGCTTGTATATACAGACTGAAATCAGATAATAAATACAGTCAGCAGTAATAGTGACAGGCACAGCCATTATTGTATAGTGAAGTATATAGTCACCTGATACCGCTTGTATATACAGACTGAAATCAGATAATAAATACAGTCAGCAGTAATAGTGACAGGCACAGCCATTATTCTATAGTGAAGTATATAGTCACCTGATACCGCTTGTATATACAGACTGAAATCACTCAGATAATAGATACAGTCATCAGTAATAGTGACAGGCACAGCCATTATTCTATAGTGAAGTATATAGTCACCTGACACCGCTTGTATATACAGACTGAAGTCACTCAGATAATAGATACAGTCAGCAGTAATAGTGACAGGCACAGCCATTATTCTATAGTGAAGTATATAGTCACCTGATACCGCTTGTATATACAGACTGAAATCAGATAATAGATACAGTCAGCAGTAATAGTGACAGGCACAGCCATTATTCTATAGTGAAGTATATAGTCACCTGACACCGCTTGTATATACAGACTGAAATCAGATAATAGATACAGTCAGCAGTAATAGTGACAGGCACAGCCATTATTCTATAGTGAAGTATATAGTCACCTGACACCGCTTGTATATACAGACTGAAGTCACTCAGATAATAGATACAGTCAGCAGTAATAGTGACAGGCACAGCCATTATTCTATAGTGAAGTATATAGTCACCTGATACCGCTTGTATATACAGACTGAAATCAGATAATAAATACAGTCAGCAGTAATAGTGACAGGCACAGCCATTATTCTATAGTGAAGTATATAGTCACCTGACACCGCTTGTATATACAGACTGAAATCAGATAATAGATACAGTCAGCAGTAATAGTGACAGGCACAGCCATTATTCTATAGTGAAGTATATAGTCACCTGACACCGCTTGTATATACAGACTGAAGTCACTCAGATAATAGATACAGTCAGCAGTAATAGTGACAGGCACAGCCATTATTCTATAGTGAAGTATATAATCACCTGATACCGCTTGTATATACAGACTGAAATCAGATAATAAATACAGTCAGCAGTAATAGTGACAGGCACAGCCATTATTCTATAGTGAAGTATATAGTCAACTGACACCGCTTGTATATACAGACTGAAGTCACTCAGATAATAGATACAGTCAGCAGTAATAGTGACAGGCACAGCCATTATTCTATAGTGAAGTATATAGTCACCTGATATCGCTTGTATATACAGACTGAAATCAGATAATAGATACAGTCAGCAGTAATAGTGACAGGCACAGCCATTATTCTATAGTGAAGTATATAGTCACCTGACACCGCTTGTATATACAGACTGAAGTCACTCAGATAATAGATACAGTCAGCAGTAATAGTGACAGGCACAGCCATTATTCTATAGTGATGTATATAGTCACCTGACACCGCTTGTATATACAGACTGAAGTCACTCAGATAATAGATACAGTCAGCAGTAATAGTGACAGGCACAGCCATTATTCTATAGTGAAGTATATAGTCACCTGATATCGCTTGTATATACAGACTGAAATCAGATAATAGATACAGTCAGCAGTAATAGTGACAGGCACAGCCATTATTCTATAGTGAAGTATATAGTCACCTGATAACGCTTGTATATACAGACTGAAGTCACTCATATAATAAATACAGTCAGCAGTAATAGTGACAGGCACAGCCATTATTCTATAGTGAAGTATATAGTCACCTGATACCGCTTGTATATACAGACTGAAATTCGTAATAGTGACAGACATATCCATTATTCTATAATGAAGTATATAGTCACCTGACACCGCTTGTATATACAGACTGAAATCAGTAATAGTGACAGGCACAGCCATTATTCTATAGTGAAGTATATAGTCACCTGAGACCGCTTGTATATACAGACTGAAATCAGATAATAGATACAGTCAGCAGTAATAGTGACAGGCACCGCCATTATTGTATAGTGAAGTATATAGTCACCTGACACCGCTTGTATATACAGACTGAAGTCACTCAGATAATAGATACAGTCAGCAGTAATAGTGACAGGCACAGCCATTATTCTATAGTGAAGTATATAGTCACCTGATAACGCTTGTATATACAGACTGAAATCAGTAATAGTGACAGGGACAGCCATTATTCTATAGTGAAGTATATAGTCACCTGACACCGCTTGTATATACAGACTGAAATCAGATAATAGATACAGTCAGCAGTAATAGTGACAGGCACCGCCATTATTGTATAGTGAAGTATATAGTCACCTGACACCGCTTGTATATACAGACTGAAGTCACTCAGATAATAGATACAGTCAGCAGTAATAGTGACAGGCACAGCCATTATTCTATAGTGAAGTATATAGTCACCTGATACCGCTTGTATATACAGACTGAAGTCACTCAGATAATAGATACAGTCAGCAGTAATAGTGACAGGCACAGCCATTATTCTATAGTGAAGTATATAGTCACCTGATACCGCTTGTATATACAGACTGAAATCAGATAATAGATACAGTCAGCAGTAATAGTGACAGGCACAGCCATTATTCTATAGTGAAGTATATAGTCACCTGACACCGCTTGTATATACAGACTGAAATCAGATAATAGATACAGTCAGCAGTAATAGTGACAGGCACAGCCATTATTCTATAGTGAAGTATATAGTCACCTGACACCGCTTGTATATACAGACTGAAGTCACTCAGATAATAGATACAGTCAGCAGTAATAGTGACAGGCACAGCCATTATTCTATAGTGAAGTATATAGTCACCTGATACCGCTTGTATATACAGACTGAAATTCGTAATAGTGACAGACATATCCATTATTCTATAGTGAAGTATATAGTCACCTGACACCGCTTGTATATACAGACTGAAATCAGTAATAGTGACAGGCACCGCCATTATTGTATAGTGAAGTATATAGTCATCTGACACCGCTTGTATATACAGACTGAAATCAGTAATAGTGACAGGCACAGCCATTATTCTATAGTGAAGTATATAGTCACCTGACACCGCTTGTATATACAGACTGAAGTCACTCAGATAATAGATACAGTCAGCAGTAATAGTGACAGGCACAGCCATTATTCTATAGTGAAGTATATAGTCACCTGACACCGCTTGTATATACAGACTGAAGTCACTCAGATAATAGATACAGTCAGCAGTAATAGTGACAGGCACAGCCATTATTCTATAGTGAAGTATATAGTCACCTGATACCGCTTGTATATACAGACTGAAATCAGATAATAAATACAGTCAGCAGTAATAGTGACAGGCACAGCCATTATTCTATAGTGAAGTATATAGTCACCTGATAACGCTTGTATATACAGACTGAAATCGTTGTGACAGACAACCATTACGAGTAATAGTCACCTGCACCGCTGATATACAGCGCAGTAATAGTGACAGGCACAGCCATTATTCTATAGTGAAGTATATAGTCACCTGACACCGCTTGTATATACAGACTGAAGTCACTCAGATAATAGATACAGTCAGCAGTAATAGTGACAGGCACAGCCATTATTCTATAGTGAAGTATATAGTCACCTGACACCGCTTGTATATACAGACTGAAATCAGATAATAGATACAGTCAGCAGTAATAGTGACAGGCACAGCCATTATTCTATAGTGAAGTATATAGTCACCTGACACCGCTTGTATATACAGACTGAAGTCACTCAGATAATAGATACAGTCAGCAGTAATAGTGACAGGCACAGCCATTATTCTATAGTGAAGTATATAGTCACCTGATACCGCTTGTATATACAGACTGAAGACACTCAGATAATAGATACAGTCAGCAGTAATAGTGACAGGCACAGCCATTATTCTATAGTGAAGTATATAGTCACCTGACACCGCTTGTATATACAGACTGAAGTCACTCAGATAATAGATACAGTCAGCAGTAATAGTGACAGGCACAGCCATTATTCTATAGTGAAGTATATAGTCACCTGATACCGCTTGTATATACAGACTGAAATCAGATAATAGATACAGTCAGCAGTAATAGTGACAGGCACAGCCATTATTCTATAGTGAAGTATATAGTCACCTGACACCGCTTGTATATACAGACTGAAGTCACTCAGATAATAGATACAGTCAGCAGTAATAGTGACAGGCACAGCCATTATTCTATAGTGAAGTATATAGTCACCTGATACCGCTTGTATATACAGACTGAAATCACCAGATAACGTAGATACAGTCAGCAGTAATAGTGACAGGCACAGCCATTATTCTATAGTGAAGTATATAGTCACCTGATACCGCTTGTATATACAGACTGAAATTCGTAATAGTGACAGACATATCATAGTGAGATATGTCACCTGATACCGCGTTATACAGATGAATCAGTAATAGTGACAGGCACAGCCATTATTCTATAGTGAAGTATATAGTCACCTGACACCGCTTGTATATACAGACTGAAATCAGATAATAGATACAGTCAGCAGTAATAGTGACAGGCACAGCCATTATTCTATAGTGAAGTATATAGTCAACTGACACCGCTTGTATATACAGACTGAAGTCACTCAGATAATAGATACAGTCAGCAGTAATAGTGACAGGCACAGCCATTATTCTATAGTGAAGTATATAGTCACCTGACACCGCTTGTATATACAGACTGAAGTCACTCAGATAATAGATACAGTCAGCAGTAATAGTGACAGGCACAGCCATTATTCTATAGTGAAGTATATAGTCACCTGATATCGCTTGTATATACAGACTGAAATCAGATAATAGATACAGTCAGCAGTAATAGTGACAGGCACAGCCATTATTCTATAGTGAAGTATATAGTCACCTGATACCGCTTGTATATACAGACTGAAATCAGTAATAGTGACAGGCACAGCCATTATTCTATAGTGAAGTATATAGTCACCTGACACCGCTTGTATATACAGACTGAAATCAGATAATAGATGCAGTCAGCAGTAATAGTGACAGGCACAGCCATTATTCTATAGTGAAGTATATAGTCACCTGATACCGCTTGTATATACAGACTGAAATTCGTAATAGTGACAGGCACCCCATTATTGTATAGTGAAGTATATAGTCACTGACACCGCTTGTATATACAGACTGAAATCAGTAATAGTGACAGGCACAGCCATTATTCTATAGTGAAGTATATAGTCACCTGACACCGCTTGTATATACAGACTGAAATCTCAGATAATAGATACAGTCAGCAGTAATAGTGACAGGCACAGCCATTATTCTATAGTGAAGTATATAGTCACCTGACACCGCTTGTATATACAGACTGAAGTCACTCAGATAATAGATACAGTCAGCAGTAATAGTGACAGGCACAGCCATTATTCTATAGTGAAGTATATAGTCACCTGATACCGCTTGTATATACAGACTGAAATCAGATAATAGATACAGTCAGCAGTAATAGTGACAGGCACAGCCATTATTCTATAGTGAAGTATATAGTCACCTGACACCGCTTGTATATACAGACTGAAGACTCAGATAATAGATACAGTCAGCAGTAATAGTGACAGGCACAGCCATTATTCTATAGTGAAGTATATAGTCACCTGATAACGCTTGTATATACAGACTGAAATTCGTAATAGTGACAGACATATCCATTATTCTATAGTGAAGTATATAGTCACCTGACACCGCTTGTATATACAGACTGAAATCAGTAATAGTGACAGGCACAGCCATTATTGTATAGTGAAGTATATAGTCACCTGACACCGCTTGTATATACAGACTGAAGTCACTCAGATAATAGATACAGTCAGCAGTAATAGTGACAGGCACAGCCATTATTCTATAGTGAAGTATATAGTCACCTGATACCGCTTGTGTATACAGACTGAAATCAGTAATAGTGACAGGCACAGCCATTATTGTATAGTGAAGTATATAGTCACCTGACACCGCTTGTATATACAGACTGAAGTCACTCAGATAATAGATACAGTCAGCAGTAATAGTGACAGGCACAGCCATTATTCTATAGTGAAGTATATAGTCACCTGATACCGCTTGTATATACAGACTGAAATCAGATAATAGATACAGTCAGCAGTAATAGTGACAGGCACAGCCATTATTCTATAGTGAAGTATATAGTCACCTGATACCGCTTGTATATACAGACTGAAATTCGTAATAGTGACAGACATATCCATTATTCTATAGTGAAGTATATAGTCACCTGACACCGCTTGTATATACAGACTGAAATCAGTAATAGTGACAGGCACAGCCATTATTCTATAGTGAAGTATATAGTCACCTGACACCGCTTGTATATACAGACTGAAATCAGATAATAGATACAGTCAGCAGTAATAGTGACAGGCACAGCCATTATTGTATAGTGAAGTATATAGTCACCTGACACCGCTTGTATATACAGACTGAAGTCACTCAGATAATAGATACAGTCAGCAGTAATAGTGACAGGCACAGCCATTATTCTATAGTGAAGTATATAGTCACCTGATAACGCTTGTATATACAGACTGAAATCAGTAATAGTGACAGGCACAGCCATTATTCTATAGTGAAGTATATAGTCACCTGACACCGCTTGTATATACAGACTGAAATCAGATAATAGATACAGTCAGCAGTAATAGTGACAGGCACAGCCATTATTCTATAGTGAAGTATATAGTCACCTGACACCGCTTGTATATACAGACTGAAATCAGATAATAGATACAGTCAGCAGTAATAGTGACAGGCACAGCCATTATTCTATAGTGAAGTATATAGTCACCTGACACCGCTTGTATATACAGACTGAAGTCACTCAGATAATAGATACAGTCAGCAGTAATAGTGACAGGCACAGCCATTATTCTATAGTGAAGTATATAGTCACCTGATACCGCTTGTATATACAGACTGAAATCAGATAATAGATACAGTCAGCAGTAATAGTGACAGGCACAGCCATTATTCTATAGTGAAGTATATAGTCACCTGACACCGCTTGTATATACAGACTGAAATCAGATAATAGATACAGTCAGCAGTAATAGTGACAGGCACAGCCATTATTCTATAGTGAAGTATATAGTCACCTGACACCGCTTGTATATACAGACTGAAGTCACTCAGATAATAGATACAGTCAGCAGTAATAGTGACAGGCACAGCCATTATTCTATAGTGAAGTATATAGTCACCTGACACCGCTTGTATATACAGACTGAAGATCAGATAATAAATACAGTCAGCAGTAATAGTGACAGGCACAGCCATTATTCTATAGTGAAGTATATAGTCACCTGATACCGCTTGTATATACAGACTGAAGTCACTCAGATAATAGATACAGTCAGCAGTAATAGTGACAGGCACAGCCATTATTCTATAGTGAAGTATATAGTCACCTGATACCGCTTGTATATACAGACTGAAGTCACTCAGATAATAGATACAGTCAGCAGTAATAGTGACAGGCACAGCCATTATTCTATAGTGAAGTATATAGTCACCTGATACCGCTTGTATATACAGACTGAAATTCGTAATAGTGACAGACATATCCATTATTCTATAGTGAAGTATATAGTCACCTGACACCGCTTGTATATACAGACTGAAATCAGTAATAGTGACAGGCACAGCCATTATTCTATAGTGAAGTATATAGTCACCTGACACCGCTTGTATATACAGACTGAAATCAGATAATAGATACAGTCAGCAGTAATAGTGACAGGCACAGCCATTATTGTATAGTGAAGTATATAGTCACCTGACACCGCTTGTATATACAGACTGAAGTCACTCAGATAATAGATACAGTCAGCAGTAATAGTGACAGGCACAGCCATTATTCTATAGTGAAGTATATAGTCACCTGATAACGCTTGTATATACAGACTGAAATCAGGGGTAATAGTGACAGGCACAGCCATTATTCTATAGTGAAGTATATAGTCACCTGACACCGCTTGTATATACAGACTGAAATCAGATAATAGATACAGTCAGCAGTAATAGTGACAGGCACAGCCATTATTCTATAGTGAAGTATATAGTCACCTGACACCGCTTGTATATACAGACTGAAGTCACTCAGATAATAGATACAGTCAGCAGTAATAGTGACAGGCACAGCCATTATTCTATAGTGAAGTATATAGTCACCTGATACCGCTTGTATATACAGACTGAAGTCACTCAGATAATAGATACAGTCAGCAGTAATAGTGACAGGCACAGCCATTATTCTATAGTGAAGTATATAGTCACCTGATACCGCTTGCGCGCGAGCGTCGGTACGGCCGGTGAAGTTTGTCACCTGCCCGCTTGTATATACAGACTGAAATCAGATAATAGATACAGTCAGCAGTAATAGTGACAGGCACAGCCATTATTCTATAGTGAAGTATATAGTCACCTGATACCGCTTGTATATACAGACTGAAGTACTCAGATAATAGATACAGTCAGCAGTAATAGTGACAGGCACAGCCATTATTCTATAGTGAAGTATATAGTCACCTGACACCGCTTGTATATACAGACTGAAATTCGTAATAGTGACAGACATATCCATTATTCTATAATGAAGTATATAGTCACCTGACACCGCTTGTATATACAGACTGAAATCAGTAATAGTGACAGGCACAGCCATTATTCTATAGTGAAGTATATAGTCACCTGACACCGCTTGTATATACAGACTGAAATCAGATAATAGATACAGTCAGCAGTAATAGTGACAGGCACAGCCATTATTCTATAGTGAAGTATATAGTCACCTGACACCGCTTGTATATACAGACTGAAGTCACTCAGATAATAGATACAGTCAGCAGTAATAGTGACAGGCACAGCCATTATTCTATAGTGAAGTATATAGTCACCTGATACCGCTTGTATATACAGACTGAAATCAGTAATAGTGACAGGCACAGCCATTATTCTATAGTGAAGTATATAGTCACCTGACACCGCTTGTATATACAGACTGAAATCAGATAATAGATACAGTCAGCAGTAATAGTGACAGGCACAGCCATTATTCTATAGTGAAGTATATAGTCACCTGATACCGCTTGTATATACAGACTGAAGTATCAGATAATAGATACAGTCAGCAGTAATAGTGACAGGCACAGCCATTATTCTATAGTGAAGTATATAGTCACCTGATACCGCTTGTATATACAGACTGAAGTCATCAGATAATAGATACAGTCAGCAGTAATAGTGACAGGCACAGCCATTATTCTATAGTGAAGTATATAGTCACCTGATACCGCTTGTATATACAGACTGAAGATCAGATAATAGATACAGTCAGCAGTAATAGTGACAGGCACAGCCATTATTCTATAGTGAAGTATATAGTCACCTGACACCGCTTGTATATACAGACTGAAGTATCAGATAATAGATACAGTCAGCAGTAATAGTGACAGGCACAGCCATTATTCTATAGTGAAGTATATAGTCACCTGACACCGCTTGTATATACAGACTGAAGTCACTCAGATAATAGATACAGTCAGCAGTAATAGTGACAGGCACAGCCATTATTCTATAGTGAAGTATATAGTCACCTGATACCGCTTGTATATACAGACTGAAATCGGTAATAGTGACAGGCACAGCCATTATTCTATAGTGAAGTATATAGTCACCTGACACCGCTTGTATATACAGACTGAAATCAGATAATAGATACAGTCAGCAGTAATAGTGACAGGCACAGCCATTATTCTATAGTGAAGTATATAGTCACCTGACACCGCTTGTATATACAGACTGAAGTCACTCAGATAATAGATACAGTCAGCAGTAATAGTGACAGGCACAGCCATTATTCTATAGTGAAGTATATAGTCACCTGATACCGCTTGTATATACAGACTGAAGTCACTCAGATAATAGATACAGTCAGCAGTAATAGTGACAGGCACAGCCATTATTCTATAGTGAAGTATATAGTCACCTGATACCGCTTGTATATACAGACTGAAGTCACTCAGATAATAGATACAGTCAGCAGTAATAGTGACAGGCACAGCCATTATTCTATAGTGAAGTATATAGTCACCTGATACCGCTTGTATATACAGACTGAAATCAGATAATAGATACAGTCAGCAGTAATAGTGACAGGCACAGCCATTATTCTATAGTGAAGTATATAGTCACCTGACACCGCTTGTATATACAGACTGAAGTCACTCAGATAATAGATACAGTCAGCAGTAATAGTGACAGGCACAGCCATTATTCTATAGTGAAGTATATAGTCACCTGACACCGCTTGTATATACAGACTGAAATCAGTAATAGTGACAGGCACAGCCATTATTCTATAGTGAAGTATATAGTCACCTGATACCGCTTGTATATACAGACTGAAATGCGTAATAGTGACAGGCACAGCCATTATTCTATAGTGAAGTATATAGTCACCTGACACCGCTTGTATATACAGACTGAAATCAGTAATAGTGACAGGCACAGCCATTATTCTATAGTGAAGTATATAGTCACCTGACACCGCTTGTATATACAGACTGAAATCAGATAATAGATACAGTCAGCAGTAATAGTGACAGGCACAGCCATTATTCTATAGTGAAGTATATAGTCACCTGACACCGCTTGTATATACAGACTGAAGTCACTCAGATAATAGATACAGTCAGCAGTAATAGTGACAGGCACAGCCATTATTCTATAGTGAAGTATATAGTCACCTGACACCGCTTGTATATACAGACTGAAGTCACTCAGATAATAGATACAGTCAGCAGTAATAGTGACAGGCACAGCCATTATTCTATAGTGAAGTATATAGTCACCTGATACCCGCTTGTATATACAGACTGAAATCAGATAATAAATACAGTCAGCAGTAATAGTGACAGGCACAGCCATTATTCTATAGTGAAGTATATAGTCACCTGATAACGCTTGTATATACAGACTGAAATTCGTAATAGTGACAGACATATCCATTATTCTATAGTGAAGTATATAGTCACCTGACACCGCTTGTATATACAGACTGAAATCAGTAATAGTGACAGGCACAGCCATTATTGTATAGTGAAGTATATAGTCACCTGACACCGCTTGTATATACAGACTGAAGTCACTCAGATAATAGATACAGTCAGCAGTAATAGTGACAGGCACAGCCATTATTCTATAGTGAAGTATATAGTCACCTGATACCGCTTGTATATACAGACTGAAGATCAGATAATAGATACAGTCAGCAGTAATAGTGACAGGCACAGCCATTATTCTATAGTGAAGTATATAGTCACCTGATACCGCTTGTATATACGCGCGTAGACTGAAGCCATCATTGAGTAATAGATGACACCGCTGAACAGACTGAAACAGTAATAGTGACAGGCACAGCCATTATTCTATAGTGAAGTATATAGTCACCTGACACCGCTTGTATATACAGACTGAAATCAGATAATAGATACAGTCAGCAGTAATAGTGACAGGCACAGCCATTATTCTATAGTGAAGTATATAGTCACCTGACACCGCTTGTATATACAGACTGAAGTCACTCAGATAATAGATACAGTCAGCAGTAATAGTGACAGGCACAGCCATTATTCTATAGTGAAGTATATAGTCACCTGATACCGCTTGTATATACAGACTGAGGAGGATAATAGATACAGTCAGCAGTAATAGTGACAGGCACAGCCATTATTGTATAGTGAAGTATATAGTCACCTGACACCGCTTGTATATACAGACTGAAGTCACTCAGATAATAGATACAGTCAGCAGTAATAGTGACAGGCACAGCCATTATTCTATAGTGAAGTATATAGTCACCTGATACCGCTTGTATATACAGACTGAAATCAGATAATAGATACAGTCAGCAGTAATAGTGACAGGCACAGCCATTATTCTATAGTGAAGTATATAGTCACCTGACACCGCTTGTATATACAGACTGAAATCAGATAATAGATACAGTCAGCAGTAATAGTGACAGGCACAGCCATTATTCTATAGTGAAGTATATAGTCACCTGATACCGCTTGTATATACAGACTGAAATCAGATAATAGATACAGTCAGCAGTAATAGTGACAGGCACAGCCATTATTCTATAGTGAAGTATATAGTCACCTGATACCGCTTGTATATACAGACTGAAATCACTCAGATAATAGATACAGTCAGCAGTAATAGTGACAGGCACAGCCATTATTCTATAGTGAAGTATATAGTCACCTGATACCGCTTGTATATACAGACTGAAGTCACTCAGATAATAGATACAGTCAGCAGTAATAGTGACAGGCACAGCCATTATTCTATAGTGAAGTATATAGTCACCTGACACCGCTTGTATATACAGACTGAAATCAGATAATAGATACAGTCAGCAGTAATAGTGACAGGCACAGCCATTATTCTATAGTGAAGTATATAGTCACCTGATACCGCTTGTATATACAGACTGAAGATCAGATAATAGATACAGTCAGCAGTAATAGTGACAGGCACAGCCATTATTCTATAGTGAAGTATATAGTCACCTGATACCGCTTGTATATACAGACTGAAATCATCGTAATAGTGACAGACATATCCATTATTCTATAGTGAAGTATATAGTCACCTGACACCGCTTGTATATACAGACTGAAATCAGTAATAGTGACAGGCACAGCCATTATTCTATAGTGAAGTATATAGTCACCTGACACCGCTTGTATATACAGACTGAAATCAGATAATAGATACAGTCAGCAGTAATAGTGACAGGCACAGCCATTATTCTATAGTGAAGTATATAGTCACCTGACACCGCTTGTATATACAGACTGAAGTCACTCAGATAATAGATACAGTCAGCAGTAATAGTGACAGGCACAGCCATTATTCTATAGTGAAGTATATAGTCACCTGATACCGCTTGTATATACAGACTGAAATCAGTAATAGTGACAGGCACAGCCATTATTCTATAGTGAAGTATATAGTCACCTGACACCGCTTGTATATACAGACTGAAATCAGATAATACGCGTCAGCAGTAATAGTGACAGGCACAGCCATTATTGTATAGTGAAGTATATAGTCACCTGACACCGCTTGTATATACAGACTGAAATCAGATAATAGATACAGTCAGCAGTAATAGTGACAGGCACAGCCATTATTCTATAGTGAAGTATATAGTCACCTGATACCGCTTGTATATACAGACTGAAATCACTCAGATAATAGATACAGTCAGCAGTAATAGTGACAGGCACAGCCATTATTCTATAGTGAAGTATATAGTCACCTGACACCGCTTGTATATACAGACTGAAGTCACTCAGATAATAGATACAGTCAGCAGTAATAGTGACAGGCACAGCCATTATTCTATAGTGAAGTATATAGTCACCTGATACCGCTTGTATATACAGACTGAAATCAGATAATAGATACAGTCAGCAGTAATAGTGACAGGCACAGCCATTATTCTATAGTGAAGTATATAGTCACCTGACACCGCTTGTATATACAGACTGAAGATCAGATAATAGATACAGTCAGCAGTAATAGTGACAGGCACAGCCATTATTCTATAGTGAAGTATATAGTCACCTGACACCGCTTGTATATACAGACTGAAGTCACTCAGATAATAGATACAGTCAGCAGTAATAGTGACAGGCACAGCCATTATTCTATAGTGAAGTATATAGTCACCTGATACCGCTTGTATATACAGACTGAAATCAGATAATAGATACAGTCAGCAGTAATAGTGACAGGCACAGCCATTATTCTATAGTGAAGTATATAGTCAACTGACACCGCTTGTATATACAGACTGAAGTCACTCAGATAATAGATACAGTCAGCAGTAATAGTGACAGGCACAGCCATTATTCTATAGTGAAGTATATAGTCACCTGATACCGCTTGTATATACAGACTGAAGATCAGATAATAGATACAGTCAGCAGTAATAGTGACAGGCACAGCCATTATTCTATAGTGAAGTATATAGTCACCTGACACCGCTTGTATATACAGACTGAAGTCACTCAGATAATAGATACAGTCAGCAGTAATAGTGACAGGCACAGCCATTATTCTATAGTGAAGTATATAGTCACCTGATACCGCTTGTATATACAGACTGAAGATCAGATAATAGATACAGTCAGCAGTAATAGTGACAGGCACAGCCATTATTCTATAGTGAAGTATATAGTCACCTGATACCGCTTGTATATACAGACTGAAGTCATCAGATAATAGATACAGTCAGCAGTAATAGTGACAGGCACAGCCATTATTCTATAGTGAAGTATATAGTCACCTGATACCGCTTGTATATACAGACTGAAGTCACTCAGATAATAGATACAGTCAGCAGTAATAGTGACAGGCACAGCCATTATTCTATAGTGAAGTATATAGTCACCTGATACCGCTTGTATATACAGACTGAAATTCGTAATAGTGACAGACATATCCATTATTCTATAGTGAAGTATATAGTCACCTGACACCGCTTGTATATACAGACTGAAATCAGTAATAGTGACAGGCACAGCCATTATTCTATAGTGAAGTATATAGTCACCTGACACCGCTTGTATATACAGACTGAAGATCAGATAATAGATACAGTCAGCAGTAATAGTGACAGGCACCGCCAGCCATTATTCTATAGTGAAGTATATAGTCACCTGACACCGCTTGTATATACAGACTGAAGTCACTCAGATAATAGATACAGTCAGCAGTAATAGTGACAGGCACAGCCATTATTCTATAGTGAAGTATATAGTCACCTGATACCGCTTGTATATACAGACTGAAATCAGTAATAGTGACAGGCACAGCCATTATTCTATAGTGAAGTATATAGTCACCTGACACCGCTTGTATATACAGACTGAAATCAGATAATAGATACAGTCAGCAGTAATAGTGACAGGCACAGCCATTATTGTATAGTGAAGTATATAGTCACCTGACACCGCTTGTATATACAGACTGAAGTCACTCAGATAATAGATACAGTCAGCAGTAATAGTGACAGGCACAGCCATTATTCTATAGTGAAGTATATAGTCACCTGATACCGCTTGTATATACAGACTGAAGTCACTCAGATAATAGATACAGTCAGCAGTAATAGTGACAGGCACAGCCATTATTCTATAGTGAAGTATATAGTCACCTGATACCGCTTGTATATACAGACTGAAGATCAGATAATAGATACAGTCAGCAGTAATAGTGACAGGCACAGCCATTATTCTATAGTGAAGTATATAGTCACCTGACACCGCTTGTATATACAGACTGAAATCAGATAATAGATACAGTCAGCAGTAATAGTGACAGGCACAGCCATTATTCTATAGTGAAGTATATAGTCACCTGACACCGCTTGTATATACAGACTGAAGTCACTCAGATAATAGATACAGTCAGCAGTAATAGTGACAGGCACAGCCATTATTCTATAGTGAAGTATATAGTCACCTGATACCGCTTGTATATACAGACTGAAATTCGTAATAGTGACAGACAATCATATAGTAGATATAGTCACGCACCGTATAGTGACAGGCACAGCCATTATTCTATAGTGAAGTATATAGTCACCTGAACCGCTTGATTACAGACTGTGTCCCTGATACCGTTGTATATACAGACTGAAATCGTAATAGTGACAGGACATTCCATTATTCTATAGTGAAGTATATAGTCACCTGACACCGCTTGTATATACAGACTGAAATCAGTAATAGTGACAGGCACCGCCATTATTCTATAGTGAAGTATATAGTCACCTGACACCGCTTGTATATACAGACTGAAATCAGTAATAGTGACAGGCACAGCCATTATTCTATAGTGAAGTATATAGTCACCTGACACCGCTTGTATATACAGACTGAAGTCACTCAGATAATAGATACAGTCAGCAGTAATAGTGACAGGCACAGCCATTATTCTATAGTGAAGTATATAGTCACCTGACACCGCTTGTATATACAGACTGAAGTCACTCAGATAATAGATACAGTCAGCAGTAATAGTGACAGGCACAGCCATTATTCTATAGTGAAGTATATAGTCACCTGATACCGCTTGTATATACAGACTGAAATCAGATAATAAATACAGTCAGCAGTAATAGTGACAGGCACAGCCATTATTCTATAGTGAAGTATATAGTCACCTGATACCGCTTGTATATACAGACTGAAATTCGTAATAGTGACAGACATATCCATTATTCTATAATGAAGTATATAGTCACCTGACACCGCTTGTATATACAGACTGAAATCAGTAATAGTGACAGGCACAGCCATTATTGTATAGTGAAGTATATAGTCACCTGACACCGCTTGTATATACAGACTGAAGTCACTCAGATAATAGATACAGTCAGCAGTAATAGTGACAGGCACAGCCATTATTCTATAGTGAAGTATATAGTCACCTGATACCGCTTGTATATACAGACTGAAATCAGATAATAGATACAGTCAGCAGTAATAGTGACAGGCACAGCCATTATTCTATAGTGAAGTATATAGTCACCTGACACCGCTTGTATATACAGACTGAAGTCACTCAGATAATAGATACAGTCAGCAGTAATAGTGACAGGCACAGCCATTATTCTATAGTGAAGTATATAGTCACCTGATACCGCTTGTATATACAGACTGAAGTCACTCAGATAATAGATACAGTCAGCAGTAATAGTGACAGGCACAGCCATTATTCTATAGTGAAGTATATAGTCACCTGATACCGCTTGTATATACAGACTGAAATCAGATAATAGATACAGTCAGCAGTAATAGTGACAGGCACAGCCATTATTCTATAGTGAAGTATATAGTCACCTGACACCGCTTGTATATACAGACTGAAGTCACTCAGATAATAGATACAGTCAGCAGTAATAGTGACAGGCACAGCCATTATTCTATAGTGAAGTATATAGTCACCTGATACCGCTTGTATATACAGACTGAAATTCGTACTAGCAGACTATACATAGATACAGTCACCGCGCGTAATAAGTGACAGGCACAGCCATTATTCTATAGTGAAGTATATAGTCACCTGACACCGCTTGTATCAGCTGATTCGTAATAGTGCAGACCCTATTCTATAGTGAAGTATATAGTCACCTGATACCGCTTGTATATACAGACTGAAATTCGTAATAGTGACAGACATATCCATTATTCTATAGTGAAGTATATAGTCACCTGACACCGCTTGTATATACAGACTGAAATCAGTAATAGTGACAGGCACAGCCATTATTCTATAGTGAAGTATATAGTCACCTGACACCGCTTGTATATACAGACTGAAATCAGATAATAGATACAGTCAGCAGTAATAGTGACAGGCACAGCCATTATTCTATAGTGAAGTATATAGTCACCTGACACCGCTTGTATATACAGACTGAAGTCACTCAGATAATAGATACAGTCAGCAGTAATAGTGACAGGCACAGCCATTATTCTATAGTGAAGTATATAGTCACCTGACACCGCTTGTATATACAGACTGAAGTCACTCAGATAATAGATACAGTCAGCAGTAATAGTGACAGGCACAGCCATTATTCTATAGTGAAGTATATAGTCACCTGATACCGCTTGTATATACAGACTGAAATTCGTAATAGTGACAGACATATCCATTATTCTATAGTGAAGTATATAGTCACCTGACACCGCTTGTATATACAGACTGAAATCAGTAATAGTGACAGGCACAGCCATTATTGTATAGTGAAGTATATAGTCACCTGACACCGCTTGTATATACAGACTGAAATCAGATAATAGATACAGTCAGCAGTAATAGTGACAGGCACAGCCATTATTGTATAGTGAAGTATATAGTCACCTGACACCGCTTGTATATACAGACTGAAGTCATCAGATAATAGATACAGTCAGCAGTAATAGTGACAGGCACAGCCATTATTCTATAGTGAAGTATATAGTCACCTGATACCGCTTGTATATACAGACTGAAGTATCAGATAATAGATACAGTCAGCAGTAATAGTGACAGGCACAGCCATTATTCTATAGTGAAGTATATAGTCACCTGATACCGCTTGTATATACAGACTGAAATCAGATAATAGATACAGTCAGCAGTAATAGTGACAGGCACAGCCATTATTCTATAGTGAAGTATATAGTCACCTGACACCGCTTGTATATACAGACTGAAGTCACTCAGATAATAGATACAGTCAGCAGTAATAGTGACAGGCACAGCCATTATTCTATAGTGAAGTATATAGTCATCGCGTTTCTTTCCTGACACCGCTTGTATATACAGACTGAAATCAGATATAGTGACAGGCAGCTAGTAATAGTGACAGGCACAGCCATTATTCTATAGTGAAGTATATAGTCACCTGACACCGCTTGTATATACAGACTGAAATTAATAGATACAGTCAGCAGTAATAGTGACAGGCACAGCCATTATTCTATAGTGAAGTATATAGTCACCTGATACCGCTTGTATATACAGACTGAAATTCGTAATAGTGACAGGCATATCCATTATTCTATAGTGAAGTATATAGTCACCTGACACCGCTTGTATATACAGACTGAAATCAGTAATAGTGACAGGCACAGCCATTATTCTATAGTGAAGTATATAGTCACCTGATACCGCTTGTATATACAGACTGAAATCGTAATAGTGACAGGACATATTCTATAGTGAAGTATATAGTCACCTGACACCGCTGTATATACAGACTGAACTCAGATAATAGATACAGTCAGCAGTAATAGTGACAGGCACAGCCATTATTCTATAGTGAAGTATATAGTCACCTGACACCGCTTGTATATACAGACTGAAGTCACTCAGATAATAGATACAGTCAGCAGTAATAGTGACAGGCACAGCCATTATTCTATAGTGAAGTATATAGTCACCTGACACCGCTTGTATATACAGACTGAAGTCACTCAGATAATAGATACAGTCAGCAGTAATAGTGACAGGCACAGCCATTATTCTATAGTGAAGTATATAGTCACCTGATACCGCTTGTATATACAGACTGAAATCAGATAATAGATACAGTCAGCAGTAATAGTGACAGGCACAGCCATTATTCTATAGTGAAGTATATAGTCACCTGACACCGCTTGTATATACAGACTGAAGTCACTCAGATAATAGATACAGTCAGCAGTAATAGTGACAGGCACAGCCATTATTCTATAGTGAAGTATATAGTCACCTGATAACGCTTGTATATACAGACTGAAATTCGTAATAGTGACAGACATATCCATTATTCTATAATGAAGTATATAGTCACCTGACACCGCTTGTATATACAGACTGAAATCAGTAATAGTGACAGGCACAGCCATTATTGTATAGTGAAGTATATAGTCACCTGACACCGCTTGTATATACAGACTGAAGTCACTCAGATAATAGATACAGTCAGCAGTAATAGTGACAGGCACAGCCATTATTCTATAGTGAAGTATATAGTCACCTGATACCGCTTGTATATACAGACTGAAGTCACTCAGATAATAGATACAGTCAGCAGTAATAGTGACAGGCACAGCCATTATTCTATAGTGAAGTATATAGTCACCTGATACCGCTTGTATATACAGACTGAAATTCGTAATAGTGACAGACATATCCATTATTCTATAGTGAAGTATATAGTCACCTGACACCGCTTGTATATACAGACTGAAATCAGTAATAGTGACAGGCACAGCCATTATTCTATAGTGAAGTATATAGTCACCTGATACCGCTTGCATATACAGACTGAAATTCGTAATAGTGACAGCATATCTATAGTGAAGTATATAGTCACCTGATACCGCTTGTATATACAGACTGAAATCAGTAATAGTGACAGGCACAGCCATTATTGTATAGTGAAGTATATAGTCACCTGACACCGCTTGTATATACAGACTGAAATAGATAATAGATACAGTCAGCGGAATAGTGACAGGCACCGCCATTATTGTATAGTGAAGTATATAGTCACCTGACACCGCTTGTATATACAGACTGAAGTCACTCAGATAATAGATACAGTCAGCAGTAATAGTGACAGGCACAACCATTATTCTATAGTGAAGTATATAGTCACCTGACACCGCTTGTATATACAGACTGAAGTCACTCAGATAATAGATACAGTCAGCAGTAATAGTGACAGGCACAGCCATTATTCTATAGTGAAGTATATAGTCACCTGATATCGCTTGTATATACAGACTGAAATCAGATAATAGATACAGTCAGCAGTAATAGTGACAGGCACAGCCATTATTCTATAGTGAAGTATATAGTCACCTGATACCGCTTGTATATACAGACTGAAATCAGATAATAGTGACAGGGACAGTGACAGGCACAGCCATTATTCTATAGTGAAGTATATAGTCACCTGACACCGCTTGTATATACAGACTGAAGTACTCAGATAATAGATACAGTCAGCAGTAATAGTGACAGGCACAGCCATTATTCTATAGTGAAGTATATAGTCACCTGATACCGCTTGTATATACAGACTGAAATCTCGTAATAGTGACAGGCACATCCATTATTCTATAGTGAAGTATATAGTCACCTGACACCGCTTGTATATACAGACTGAAATCAGTAATAGTGACAGGCACAGCCATTATTCTATAGTGAAGTATATAGTCACCTGATACCGCTTGTATATACAGACTGAAATTCGTAATAGTGACAGACATATTCTATAGTGAGTATATAGTCACCTGATACCGCTTGTATATACAGACTGAAATTCGTAATAGTGACAGGCATATCCATTATTCTATAGTGAAGTATATAGTCACCTGACACCGCTTGTATATACAGACTGAAATCAGTAATAGTGACAGGCACCGCCATTATTGTATAGTGAAGTATATAGTCATCTGACACCGCTTGTATATACAGACTGAAATCAGTAATAGTGACAGGCACAGCCATTATTCTATAGTGAAGTATATAGTCACCTGACACCGCTTGTATATACAGACTGAAATCAGATAATAGATACAGTCAGCAGTAATAGTGACAGGCACAGCCATTATTGTATAGTGAAGTATATAGTCACCTGACACCGCTTGTATATACAGACTGAAGTCACTCAGATAATAGATACAGTCAGCAGTAATAGTGACAGGCACAGCCATTATTCTATAGTGAAGTATATAGTCACCTGATACCGCTTGTATATACAGACTGAAATCAGATAATAAATACAGTCAGCAGTAATAGTGACAGGCACAGCCATTATTCTATAGTGAAGTATATAGTCACCTGACACCGCTTGTATATACAGACTGAAATCAGATAATAGATACAGTCAGCAGTAATAGTGACAGGCACAGCCATTATTGTATAGTGAAGTATATAGTCACCTGACACCGCTTGTATATACAGACTGAAATCAGTAATAGTGACAGGCACAGCCATTATTGTATAGTGAAGTATATAGTCACCTGACACCGCTTGTATATACAGACTGAAGTCACTCAGATAATAGATACAGTCAGCAGTAATAGTGACAGGCACAGCCATTATTCTGTAGTGAAGTATAGAGTCACCTGATACCGCTTGTGTATACAGACTGAAATCAGTAATAGTGACAGGCACAGCCATTATTCTATAGTGATGTATATAGTCACCTGACACCGCTTGTATATACAGACTGAAGTCACTCAGATAATAGATACAGTCAGCAGTAATAGTGACAGGCACAGCCATTATTCTATAGTGAAGTATATAGTCACCTGATATCGCTTGTATATACAGACTGAAATCAGATAATAGATACAGTCAGCAGTAATAGTGACAGGCACAGCCATTATTCTATAGTGAAGTATATAGTCACCTGATAACGCTTGTATATACAGACTGAAATCAGTAATAGTGACAGGGACAGCCATTATTCTATAGTGAAGTATATTGTCACCTGATACCGCTTGTATATACAGACTGAAATCAGATAATAGATACAGTCAGCAGTAATAGTGACAGGCACCGCCATTATTGTATAGTGAAGTATATAGTCACCTGACACCGCTTGTATATACAGACTGAAGTCACTCAGATAATAGATACAGTCAGCAGTAATAGTGACAGGCACAACCATTATTCTATAGTGAAGTATATAGTCACCTGATACCGCTTGTATATACAGACTGAAATCAGATAATAAATACAGTCAACAGTAATAGTGACAGGCACAGCCATTATTCTATAGTGAAGTATATAGTCACCTGACACCGCTTGTATATACAGACTGAAGTCACTCAGATAATAGATACAGTCAGCAGTAATAGTGACAGGCACAGCCATTATTCTATAGTGAAGTATATAGTCACCTGATAACGCTTGTATATACAGACTGAAATTCGTAATAGTGACAGACATATCCATTATTCTATAATGAAGTATATAGTCACCTGACACCGCTTGTATATACAGACTGAAATCAGTAATAGTGACAGGCACAGCCATTATTGTATAGTGAAGTATATAGTCACCTGACACCGCTTGTATATACAGACTGAAGTCACTCAGATAATAGATACAGTCAGCAGTAATAGTGACAGGCACAGCCATTATTCTATAGTGAAGTATATAGTCACCTGATACCGCTTGTGTATACAGACTGAAATCAGTAATAGTGACAGGCACAGCCATTATTGTATAGTGAAGTATATAGTCACCTGACACCGCTTGTATATACAGACTGAAGTCACTCAGATAATAGATACAGTCAGCAGTAATAGTGACAGGCACAGCCATTATTCTATAGTGAAGTATATAGTCACCTGATACCGCTTGTATATACAGACTGAAATCAGATAATAGATACAGTCAGCAGTAATAGTGACAGGCACAGCCATTATTCTATAGTGAAGTATATAGTCACCTGATACCGCTTGTATATACAGACTGAAATTCGTAATAGTGACAGACATATCCATTATTCTATAATGAAGTATATAGTCACCTGACACCGCTTGTATATACAGACTGAAATCAGTAATAGTGACAGGCACAGCCATTATTCTATAGTGAAGTATATTGTCACCTAAGACCGCTTGTATATACAGACTGAAATCAGATAATAGATACAGTCAGCAGTAATAGTGACAGGCACCGCCATTATTGTATAGTGAAGTATATAGTCACCTGACACCGCTTGTATATACAGACTGAAGTACTCAGATAATAGATACAGTCAGCAGTAATAGTGACAGGCACAGCCATTATTCTATAGTGAAGTATATAGTCACCTGATACCGCTTGTATATACAGACTGAAGTCACTCAGATAATAGATACAGTCAGCAGTAATAGTGACAGGCACAGCCATTATTCTATAGTGAAGTATATAGTCACCTGATACCGCTTGTATATACAGACTGAAATTCATCGTAATAGTGACAGACATATCCATTATTCTATAGTGAAGTATATAGTCACCTGACACCGCTTGTATATACAGACTGAAATCAGTAATAGTGACAGGCACAGCCATTATTCTATAGTGAAGTATATAGTCACCTGACACCGCTTGTATATACAGACTGAAATCAGATAATAGATACAGTCAGCAGTAATAGTGACAGGCACAGCCATTATTCTATAGTGAAGTATATAGTCACCTGACACCGCTTGTATATACAGACTGAAGTACTCAGATAATAGATACAGTCAGCAGTAATAGTGACAGGCACAGCCATTATTCTATAGTGAAGTATATAGTCACCTGATACCGCTTGTATATACAGACTGAAGTCACTCAGATAATAGATACAGTCAGCAGTAATAGTGACAGGCACAGCCATTATTCTATAGTGAAGTATATAGTCACCTGATACCGCTTGTATATACAGACTGAAATCAGATAATAAATACAGTCAGCAGTAATAGTGACAGGCACAGCCATTATTGTATAGTGAAGTATATAGTCACCTGATACCGCTTGCATATACAGACTGAAATCAGATAATAAATACAGTCAGCAGTAATAGTGACAGGCACAGCCATTATTCTATAGTGAAGTATATAGTCACCTGACACCGCTTGTATATACAGACTGAAGTCACTCAGATAATAGATACAGTCAGCAGTAATAGTGACAGGCACAGCCATTATTCTATAGTGAAGTATATAGTCACCTGACACCGCTTGTATATACAGACTGAAATCACTCAGATAATAGATACAGTCAGCAGTAATAGTGACAGGCACAGCCATTATTCTATAGTGAAGTATATAGTCACCTGACACCGCTTGTATATACAGACTGAAGTCACTCAGATAATAGATACAGTCAGCAGTAATAGTGACAGGCACAGCCATTATTCTATAGTGAAGTATATAGTCACCTGATACCGCTTGTATATACAGACTGAAATCAGATAATAGATACAGTCAGCAGTAATAGTGACAGGCACAGCCATTATTCTATAGTGAAGTATATAGTCACCTGACACCGCTTGTATATACAGACTGAAGATCAGATAATAGATACAGTCAGCAGTAATAGTGACAGGCACAGCCATTATTGTATAGTGAAGTATATAGTCACCTGACACCGCTTGTATATACAGACTGAAATCAGATAATAAATACAGTCAGCAGTAATAGTGACAGGCACAGCCATTATTGTATAGTGAAGTATATAGTCACCTGACACCGCTTGTATATACAGACTGAAGTCACTCAGATAATAGATACAGTCAGCAGTAATAGTGACAGGCACAGCAATTATTCTATAGTGAAGTATATAGTCACCTGACACCGATTGTATATACAGACTGAAATCAGATAATACAGTCAGCAGTAATAGTGACAGGCACAGCCATTATTGTATAGTGAAGTATATAGTCACCTGACACCGCTTGTATATACAGACTGAAGTCACTCAGATAATAGATACAGTCAGTAGTAATAGTGACAGGCACAGCCATTATTCTATAGTGAAGTATATAGTCACCTGACACCGCTTGTATATACAGACTGAAATCAGGTAATAGTGACAGGCACAGCCATTATTCTATAGTGAAGTATATTGTCACCTGATACCGCTTGTATATACAGACTGAAATCAGATAATAGATACAGTCAGCAGTAATAGTGACAGGCACCGCCATTATTGTATAGTGAAGTATATAGTCACCTGACACCGCTTGTATATACAGACTGAAGTCACTCAGATAATAGATACAGTCAGCAGTAATAGTGACAGGCACAGCCATTATTCTATAGTGAAGTATATAGTCACCTGACACCGCTTGTATATACAGACTGAAATCAGATAATAAATACAGTCAGCAGTAATAGTGACAGGCACAGCCATTATTCTACAGTGAAGTATATAGTCACCTGATACCGCTTGTATATACAGACAGAAGTCAGTCAGCAGTAATAGTGACAGGCACCGCCATTTTCTGTAGTGAAGTATACAGTCACCTGACACCGTTCGCTCGTGTACAGGCTATACAGGGGTAGGGCAGAGGGGGCTGTAACATTACAGGTGACAGGTCCACACCATTCAGCGGAGGGGTGGAGAGGATTTTCAGCCTGATATGATGGTACCCCAGGACCTCAGGGATTGTCCTGTTCACGTCATACATGTTCTTCTTATGACATCTTCACAACTTTGACAAGATTCGGTTAGGCAGTGAATCCTAGGAGGGCGCACGTTCGATGAGGGGCTAACCACTTTATTTAGCAATATAAACAGTTGAACTTCCCTCCAAGGAGGTTACGCTTCTTAAGGTTTAATTTGGGTTATAATAATGACAAGGTTTCGGGTTAGACGACTCTTCATCAGGCTGTGACACGAGGACCATCCGCGGGCAGCGGTGACACAAGGACCTTCCTGACGAAGGGTCGTCTAGCCCAAATGTTATCATTATTATAGGCCAAATTAAACATTAAGACGCCTAGCCTCCTTGGAGGTCACTTCCACTGTGTTTATCTTCACAACTTTGTCTTCCAGCTCTTTGCCGCTACGCTGGGAAGAGTTTCAAGCTCGGAGAATCATGGCTGGGGCCGGACTGCCAGCTCTGCACCTGTCTGCACCCCGTGGGGGTAGGATGCTGTGAAATGTGAGTGTCTGAGCAGGGTACTACTGAATCTTATACTACATGACATCACTGGACAGTTACAGCCCTAAAGGCCCAGAGCCAGAGGCTGCACTACTGATATGTCCCCCACACCAATACCATGGTAGGCCAGGTGTATATAACATGACGTTTCCTCGCAGTGTCTCAGTAGTGCAGCCTCCTGCTCTGGCCCAGCTTTACACTCACTTCCCTTACTGGTGCAGCTATAATATCTTACATTAACTATTTAGGTACTGCAGTTACTGATTGTCTGAGGGTCTCTTTGGTGAAGTCGCCTTTCACTTCCTGTACTTAAAGGGGTATTCCCATGAACATAATCATATCTATATTTGTAGATAAGTAAAAGTTAAACATTTTTGCAAATATAAGTAGTTAAGAATTCTGCATTGTTTAAAAGATTTTCTCTAACCATCTTAGTGATGACAGTCTGTTGTCTTGATCGGTTGCCAATGGATACGACCACGGATGGAGAAACTTTCTATGGTTTGTGTCTTGTCAGGAACCCGGCCATGATTTTCTCATTGTAGCTGGGTTATCAGGCAGGGACACTACAGGTATCAGAAGATATCCTGGCCACAATAAGGAAATCATGGTTTATTTTCTGACAGTATAAAGGTCCTGCATTCATGGTCGTATCCACTGGCAACCAGTCAAGACAACAATTTGTGACCACAAGATATTTAGAGAAAATCTTTAAAACGTTTAATTACTTATATTTGCAAAAATGTTTAACTTTTAATTATCTACAATTTTAAAAATGGTTATGTTGGTGGGAATACCCCTTTAAGTGAAACTGAGCAGACAGTGGAGGGACGTACACACAGCCGGCGGTATAGTGACGTACACTGCATATAGATATATATACACACAACACAGGAGACGGTATAGCAGTACACACAGCCGGCGGTATAGCGACGTACACTGCATATAGATACTGTATATACACACAGCACAGGAGACGGTATAGCAGTACACACAGCCGGCGGTATAGCAACGTACACTGCATATAGATATATACACACAACACAGGAGACGGTATAGCAGTACACACAGCCAGCGGTATAGCGACGTACACTGCATATAGATATATACACACACAGCACAGGAGACGGTATAGCAGTGCACACAGCCGGCGGTATAGTGATGTACACTTCATATAGATATATACACACACAACACAGGAGACGGTATAGCAGTACACACAGCCGGCGGTATAGCGACGTACACTGCATATAGATACTGTATATACACACACAGCACAGGAGACGGTATAGCAGTACACACAGCCGGCGGTATAGCGAACGTACACTGCATATAGATATATACACACACAGCACAGGAGACGGTATAGCAGTACACACAGCCGGCGGTATAGCGACGTACACTGCATATAGATATATACACACACAGCACAGGAGACGGTATAGCAGTACACACAGCCGGCGGTATAGTGACGTGCACTGCATATAGATATATACACACAGCACAGGAGACGGTATAGCAGTACACACAGCCGGCGGTATAGCGACGTACACTGCATATAGATACTGTATATACACACAGCACAGGAGACGGTATAGCAGTACACACAGCCGGCGGTATAGTGACGGACACTGCATATAGATATATACACACACAGCACAGGAGACGGTATAGCAGTACACACAGCCGGCGGTATAGCGACGTGCACTGCATATAGATATATATATACACACAACACAGGAGACGGTATAGCAGTACACACAGCCGGCGGTATAGCGACGTACACTGCATATAGATATATACACACACAGCACAGGAGACGGTATAGCAGTACACACAGCCGGCGGTATAGCGACGTACACTGCATATAGATACTGTATATACACACAGCACAGGAGACGGTATAGCAGTACACACAGCCAGCGGTATAGCGACGTACACTGCATATAGATATATACACACACAGCACAGGAGACGGTATAGCAGTACACACAGCCGGCGGTATAGTGACGTACACTGCATATAGATATATACACACACAGCACAGGAGACGGTATAGCAGTACACACAGCCGGCGGTATAGCTACGTACACTGCATATAGATACTGTATATACACACAGCACAGGAGACGGTATAGCAGTACACACAGCCGGCGGTATAGCGACGTACACTGCATATAGATACTGTATATACACACACAGCACAGGAGACGGTATAGCAGTACACACAGCCAGCGGTATAGCGACGTACACTGCATATAGATATATACACACAGCACAGGAGACGGTATAGCAGTACACACAGCCGGCGGTATAGTGACGACGTACACTGCATATAGATATATACACACACCCCGGCGATCACACGCACAGGAGACGGTATAGCAGTACACACAGCCGGCGGTATAGCGACGTACACTGCATATAGATATATACACACACAGCACAGGAGACGGTATAGCAGTACACACAGCCAGGCGGTATAGCGACGTACACTGCATATAGATACTGTATATACACACAGCACAGGAGACGGTATAGCAGTACACATAGCCAGCGGTATAGCGACGTACACTGCATATAGATACTGTATATACACACAGCACAGGAGACGGTATAGCAGTACACACAGCCGGCGGTATAGTGACGTACACTGCATATAGATACTATATATACACACAGCACAGGAGACAGTATAGCAGTACACACAGCCGGCGGTATAGCGACGTACACTGCATATAGATATATACACACAGCACAGGAGACGGTATAGCAGTACACACAGCCGGCGGTATAGCGACGTACACTGCATATAGATACTGTATATACACACAGCACAGGAGACGGTATAGCAGTACACACAGCCGGCGGTATAGCGACGTACACTGCATATAGATATATACACACACAGCACAGGAGACGGTATAGCAGTACACACAGCCGGCGGTATAGCGACGTACACTGCATATAGATACTGTATATACACACAGCACAGGAGACGGTATAGCAGTACACACAGCCGGCGGTATAGCGACGTACACTGCATATAGATACTGTATATACACACAGCACAGGAGACGGTATAGCAGTACACACAGCCAGCGGTATAGCGACGTACACTGCATATAGATATATACACACACAGCACAGGAGACGGTATAGCAGTACACACAGCCGGCGGTATAGTGACGTACACTGCATATAGATATATACACACACAGCACAGGAGACGGTATAGCAGTACACACAGCCGGCGGTATAGCGACGTACACTGCATATAGATACTGTATATACACACAGCACAGGAGACGGTATAGCAGTACACACAGCCGGCGGTATAGTGACGTACACTGCATATAGATATATACACACACAGCACAGGAGACGGTATAGCAGTACACACAGCCAGCGGTATAGCGACGTACACTGCATATAGATACTGTATATACACACACAGCACAGGAGACGGTATAGCAGTACACACAGCCAGCGGTATAGCGACGTACACTGCATATAGATATATACACACAGCACAGGAGACGGTATAGCAGTACACACAGCCGGCGGTATAGCGACGTACACTGCATAAAGATATATAACACAGCACAGGAGACGGTATAGCAGTACACACAGCCGGCGGTATAGCGACGTACACTGCATATAGATATATACACACACAGCACAGGAGACGGTATAGCAGTACACACAGCCGGCGGTATAGCGACGTACACTGCATATAGATACTGTTATACACACAGCACAGGAGACGGTATAGCAGTACACATAGCCGGCGGTATAGCGACGTACACTGCATATAGATACTGTATATACACACAAGCACAGGAGACGGTATAGCAGTACACACAGCCGGCGGTATAGTGACGTACACTGCATATAGATATATACACACACAGCACAGGAGACGGTATAGCAGTACACACAGCCAGCGGTATAGCGACGTACACTGCATATAGATACTGTATATACACAGCACAGGAGACGGTATAGCAGTACACACAGCCAGCGGTATAGCGACGTACACTGCATATAGATATATACACACACAGCACAGGAGACGGTATAGCAGTACACACAGCCGGCGGTATAGCGACGTACACTGCATATAGATATATACACACACAGCACAGGAGACGGTATAGCAGTACACACAGCCGGCGGTATAGCGACGTACACTGCATATAGATACTGTATATACACACAGCACAGGAGACGGTATAGCAGTACACACAGCCGGCGGTATAGTGACGTACACTGCATATAGATATATACACACAGCACAGGAGACGGTATAGCAGTACACACAGCCGGCGGTATAGCACGTACACTGCATATAGATACTGTATACACACACAGCACAGGAGACGGTATAGCAGTACACACAGCCGGCGGTATAGTGACGTACACTGCATATAGATATATACACACACAGCACAGGAGACGGTATAGCAGTACCCACAGCCGGCGGTATAGCGACGTACACTGCATATAGATACTGTATATACAAACAGCACAGGAGACGGTATAGCAGTACACACAGCCGGCGGTATAGTGACGTACACTGCATATAGATATATACACACACAGCACAGGAGACGGTATAGCAGTACACACAGCTGGCGGTATAGCGACGTACACTGCATATAGATATATACACACACAGCACAGGAGACGGTATAGCAGTGCACACAGCCGGCGGTATAGCGACGTACACTGCATATAGATACTGTATATACACACACAGCACAGGAGACGGTATAGCAGTACACAAAGCCGGCGGTATAGCGACGTACACTGCATATAGATATATACACACACAGCACAGGAGACGGTATAGCAGTACACACAGCCGGCGGTATAGTGACGTACACTGCATATAGATATATACACACAGCACAGGAGACGGTATAGCAGTACACACAGCCGGCGGTATAGCGACGTACACTGCATATAGATACTGTATATACACACAGCACAGGAGACGGTATAGCAGTACACACAGCCGGCGGTATAGCGACGTACACTGCATATAGACATATACACACAGCACAGGAGACGGTATAGCAGTACACACAGCCGGCGGAATAGGGTGACGTGCACTGCATATAGATATATACACACAGCACAGGAGACGGTATAGCAGTACACACAGCCGGCAGTATAGCGACGTACACTGCATATAGATATACACACACAGCACAGGAGACGGTATAGCAGTACACACAGCCGGCGGTATAGCGACGTACACTGCATATAGATATATACACACACAGCACAGGAGACGTTATAGCAGTGCACACAGCAGGCGGTATAGTGACGTACACTGCATATAAATATATACACACACAGCACAGGAGACGGTATAGCAGTGCACACAGCCGGCGGTATAGCGACGTACACTGCATATAGATACTGTATATACACACAGCACAGGAGACGGTATAGCAGTACACACAGCCGGCGGTATAGCGACGTACACTGCATATAGATATATACACACACAGCACAGGAGACGGTATAGCAGTACACACAGCTGGCGGTATAGTGACGTACACTGCATATAGATATATACACACAGCACAGGAGACGGTATAGCAGTACACACAGCCGGCGGTATAGCGACGTACACTGCATATAAATATATACACACACAGCACAGGAGACGGTATAGCAGTACACACAGCCGGCGGTATAGTGACGTACACTGCATATAGATATATACACACACAGCACAGGAGACGGTATAGCAGTACACACAGCCGGCGGTATAGCGACGTACACTGCATATAGATATATACACACAGCACAGGAGACGGTATAGCAGTACACACAGCCGGCGGTATAGCGACGTACACTGCATATAGATATATACACACAGCACAGGAGACGGTATAGCAGTACACACAGCCGGCGGTATAGTGACGTACACTGCATATAGATATATACACACACAGCACAGGAGACGGTATAGCAGTACACACAGCCGGCGGTATAGCGACGTACACTGCATATAGATACTGTATATACACACACAGCACAGGGAGACGGTATAGCAGTACACACAGCCGGCGGTATAGTGACGTACACTGCATATAGATATATACACACACAGCACAGGAGACGGTATAGCAGTACACACAGCCGGCGGTATAGCGACGTACACTGCATATAGATATATACACACAGCATTGGAGACGGTATAGCAGTACACACAGCCGGCGGTATAGCGACGTACACTGCATATAGATATATACACACACAGCACAGGAGACGGTATAGCAGTACACACAGCCGGCGGCATAGTGACGTACACTGCATATAGATACTGTATATACACACAGCACAGGAGACGGTATAGCAGTACACACAGCCGGCGGTATAGCGACGTACACTGCATATAGATATATACACACACAGCACAGGAGACGTTATAGCAGTACACACAGCCGGCGGTATAGCGACGTACACTGCATATAGATATAAACACACAGCACAGGAGACGGTATAGCAGTGCACACAGCCGGCGGTATAGAGACGTACACTGCATATAGATACTGTATATACACACACAACACAGGAGACGGTATAGCAGTACACACAGCCGGCGGTATAGCGACGTACACTGCATATAGATACTGTATATACACACACAGCACAGGAGACGGTATAGCAGTACACACAGCCGGCGGTATAGTGACGTACACTGCATATAGATATATACACACACAGCACAGGAGACGGTATAGCAGTACACACAGCCGGCGGTATAGCGACGTACACTGCATATAGATATATACACACACAGCACAGGAGACGGTATAGCAGTACACACAGCCGGCGGTATAGCGACGTACACTGCATATAGATATACACACACAGCACAGGAGACAGTATAGCAGTGCACACAGCCGGCGGTATAGTGACGTACACTGCATATAGATACTGTATACACACACAGCACAGGAGACGGTATAGCAGTACACACAGCCGGCGGTATAGCGACGTACACTGCATATAGATACTGTATATACACACAGCACAGGAGACGGTATAGCAGTACACACAGCCGGCGGTATAGTGACGTACACTGCATATAGATACTGTATATACAAACAGTACAGGAGACGGTATAGCAGTACACACAGCCGGCGGTATAGCGACGTACACTGCATATAGATATATACACACAGCACAGGAGACGGTATAGCAGTACACACAGCCGGCGGTATAGCGACGTACACTGCATATAGATACTGTATATACACACAGCACAGGAGACGGTATAGCAGTACACACAGCCGGCGGTATAGCGACGTACACTGCATATAGATATATACACACACAGCACAGGAGACGGTATAGCAGTACACACAGCCAGCGGTATAGCGACGTACACTGCATATAGATATATATAACACACAGCACAGGAGACGGTATAGCAGTACCCACAGCTGGCGGTATAGCGACGTACACTGCATATAGATATATACACACACAGCACAGGAGACGGTATAGCAGTACACACAGCCAGCGGTATAGCGACGTACACTGCATATAGATACTGTATATACACACAGCGCAGGAGACGGTATAGCAGTACACACAGCCGGCAGTATAGCGACGTACACTGCATATAGATATACACACACAGCACAGGAGACGGTATAGCAGTACACACAGCCGGCGGTATAGCGACGTACACTGCATATAGATATATACACACAGCACAGGAGACGGTATAGCAGTACACACAGCCGGCGGTATAGCGACGTACACTGCATATAGATATATACACACAGCACAGGAGACGGTATAGCAGTGCACACAGCCGGCGGTATAGTGACGTACACTGCATATAGATACTGTATATACACACAAGCACAGGAGACGGTATAGCAGTACACACAGCCGGCGGTATAGTGACGTACACTGCATATAGATATATACACACAGCACAGGAGACGGTATAGCAGTACACACAGCCAGCGGTATAGCGACGTACACTGCATATAGATATATACACAGCACAGGAGACGGTATAGCAGTACACACAGCCGGCGGTATAGTGACGTACACTGCATATAGATACTGTATATACACACAGCACAGGAGACGGTATAGCAGTACACACAGCCGGCGGTATAGCGACGTACACTGCATATAGATATATACACACAGCACAGGAGACGGTATAGCAGTACACACAGCCGGCGGTATAGTGACGGACACTGCATATAGATATATACACACACAGCACAGGAGGCGGTATAGCAGTACACACAGCCGGCGGTATAGCGACGTACACTGCATATAGATACTGTATATACACACACAGCACAGGAGACGGTATAGCAGTACACACAGCCGGCGGTATAGTGACGTACACTGCATATAGATATATACACACACAGCACAGGAGACGGTATAGCACCCGCGGTAGGGCACACAGCCGGCGGTATAGCGACGTACACTGCATATAGATAAATACACAGCATTGGAGACGGTATAGCAGTACACACAGCCGGCGGTATAGTGACGTACACTGCATATAGATATATACACACACAGCACAGGAGACGGTATAGCAGTACACACAGCCGGCGGCATAGTGACGTACACTGCATATAGATACTGTATATACACACAGCACAGGAGACGGTATAGCAGTACACACAGCCGGCGGTATAGCGACGTACACTGCATATAGATATATATACACACAGCATTGGAGACGGTATAGCAGTACACACAGCCGGCGGTATAGCGATGTACACTGCATATAGATATATACACACAGCACAGGAGACGGTATAGCAGTACACACAGCCGGCGGTATAGCGACGTACACTGCATATAGATACTGTATATACACACAGCACAGGAGACGGTATAGCAGTACACACAGCCAGCGGTATAGCGACGTACACTGCATATAGATACTGTATATACACACAGCACAGGAGGCGGTATAGCAGTACACACAGCCGGCGGTATAGCGACGTACACTGCATATAGATATATACACACACACCACAGGAGACGTTATAGCAGTACACACAGCCGGCGGTATAGCGACGTACACTGCATATAGATATAAACACACAGCACAGGAGACGTTATAGCAGTACACACAGCCGGCGGTATAGCGACGTACACTGCATATAGATATATACACACACAGCACAGGAGACGGTATAGCAGTACACACAGCCAGCGGTATAGCGACGTACACTGCATATAGATATATATACACACAGCACAGGAGACGGTATAGCAGTACCCACAGCTGGCCGGGGTATAGCGACGTACACTGCATATAGATATATACACACACAGCACAGGAGACGGTATAGCAGTACACACAGCCAGCGGTATAGCGACGTACACTGCATATAGATACTGTATATACACACAGCACAGGAGACGGTATAGCAGTACACACAGCCGGCGGTATAGCGACGTACACTGCATATAGATACTGTATATACACACACAACACAGGAGACGGTATAGCAGTACACACAGCCGGCGGTATAGCGACGTACACTGCATATAGATATGTATATACACACACAGCACAGGAGACGGTATAGCAGTACACACAGCCGGCGGTAGGGTAGTTCCGACGGTACACTGCAGGTATAGATATATACACACAGCACAGGAGACGGTATAGCAGTACACACAGCCGGCGGTATAGTGACGTACACTGCATATAGATATATACACACACAGCACAGGAGACGGTATAGCAGTACACACAGCCGGCGGTATAGCGACGTACACTGCATATAAATATATACACACACAGCACAGGAGACGGTATAGCAGTACACACAGCCGGCGGTATAGTGACGTACACTGCATATAGATATATACACACACAGCACAGGAGACGGTATAGCAGTACACACAGCCGGCGGTATAGCGACGTACACTGCATATAGATATATACACACACAGCACAGGAGACGGTATAGCAGTACACACAGCCGGCGGTATAGTGACGTACACTGCATATAGATATATACACACACAGCACAGGAGACGGTATAGCAGTACACACAGCCGGCGGTATAGCGACGTACACTGCATATAGATACTGTATATACACACACAGCACAGGAGACGGTATAGCAGTACACACAGCCGGCGGTATAGTGACGTACACTGCATATAGATATATACACACACAGCACAGGAGACGGTATAGCAGTACACACAGCCGGCGGTATAGCGACGTACACTGCATATAGATAAATACACAGCACAGGAGACGGTATAGCAGTACACACAGTCGGCGGTATAGCGACGTACACTGCATATAGATATATACACACACAGCACAGGAGACGGTATAGCAGTACACACAGCCGGCGGCATAGTGACGTACACTGCATATAGATACTGTATATACACACAGCACAGGAGACGGTATAGCAGTACACACAGCCGGCGGTATAGCGACGTACACTGCATATAGATATATACACACACAGCACAGGAGACGGTATAGCAGTACACACAGCCGGCGGTATAGCGACGTACACTGCATATAGATATAAACACACAGCACAGGAGACGGTATAGCAGTGCACACAGCCGGCGGTATAGAGACGTACACTGCATATAGATACTGTATATACACACACAACACAGGAGACGGTATAGCAGTACACACAGCCGGCGGTATAGCGACGTACACTGCATATAGATACTGTATATACACACACAACACAGGAGACGGTATAGCAGTACACACAGCCGGCGGTAGAGTGACGTACACTGCATATAGATATATACACACAGCACAGGAGACGGTATAGCAGTACACACAGCCGGCGGTATAGTGACGTACACTGCATATAGATATATACACACAGCACAGGAGACGGTATAGCAGTACACACAGCCGGCGGTATAGCGACGTACACTGCATATAGATATATACACACACAGCACAGGAGACGGTATAGCAGTACACACAGCCGGCGGTATAGCGACGTACACTGCATATAGATATATACACACAAGCACAGTAGACGGTATAGCAGTACACACAGCCGGCGGTATAGCGACGTACACTGCATATAGATATATACACACACAGCACAGGAGACAGTATAGCAGTGCACACAGCCGGCGGTATAGTGACGTACACTGCATATAGATACTGTATATACACACAGCACAGGAGACGGTATAGCAGTACACACAGCCGGCGGTATAGCGACGTATCACTGCATATAGATACTGTATATACACACAGCACAGGAGACGGTATAGCAGTACACACAGCCGGCGGTATAGTGACGTACACTGCATATAGATACTGTATATACACACAGCACAGGAGACGGTATAGCAGTACACACAGCCGGCGGTATAGCGACGTACACTGCATATAGATATATACACACAAGCACAGGAGACGGTATAGCAGTACACACAGCCGGCGGTATAGCGACGTACACTGCATATAGATATATATAACACACAGCACAGGAGACGGTATAGCAGTACACACAGCCGGCGGTATAGCGACGTACACTGCATATAGATATATACACACACAGCACAGGAGACAGTATAGCAGTGCACACAGCCGGCGGTATAGTGACGTACACTGCATATAGATACTGTATATACACACAGCACAGGAGACGGTATAGCAGTACACACAGCCGGCGGTATAGCGACATACACTGCATATAGATACTGTATATACACACAGCACAGGAGACGGTATAGCAGTACACACAGCCGGCGGTATAGTGACGTACACTGCATATAGATACTGTATATACACACAGCACAGGAGACGGTATAGCAGTACACACAGCCGGCGGTATAGCGACGTACACTGCATATAGATATATACACACACAGCACAGGAGACGGTATAGCAGTACACACAGCCGGCGGTATAGCGACGTACACTGCATATAGATATATACACACACAGCACAGGAGACGGTATAGCAGTACACACAGCCGGCGGTATAGCGACGTACACTGCATATAGATACTGTATATACACACAGCACAGGAGACGGTATAGCAGTACACACAGCCGGCGGTATAGCGACGTACACTGCATATAGATATATACACACACAGCACAGGAGACGGTATAGCAGTACACACAGCCGGCGGTATAGCGACGTACACTGCATATAGATATATAACACACAGCACAGGAGACGGTATAGCAGTACCCACAGCCGGCGGTATAGCGACGTACACTGCATATAGATATATACACACACAGCACAGGAGACGGTATAGCAGTACACACAGCCGGCGGTATAGCGACGTACACTGCATATAGATACTGTATATACACACAGCGCAGGAGACGGTATAGCAGTACACACAGCCGGCGGTATAGCGACGTACACTGCATATAGATATACACACACAGCACAGGAGACGGTATAGCAGTACACACAGCCGGCGGTATAGCGACGTACACTGCATATAGATATATACACACACAGCACAGGAGACGGTATAGCAGTACACACAGCCGGCGGTATAGCGACGTACACTGCATATAGATATATACACACAGCACAGGAGACGGTATAGCAGTGCACACAGCCGGCGGTATAGTGACGTACACTGCATATAGATACTGTATATACACACAGCACAGGAGACGGTATAGCAGTACACACAGCCGGCGGTATAGTGACGTACACTGCATATAGATATATACACACAGCACAGGAGACGGTATAGCAGTACACACAGCCGGCGGTATAGCGACGTACACTGCATATAGATATATACACACACAGCACAGGAGACGGTATAGCAGTACACACAGCCGCCGGTATAGTGACGTACACTGCATATAGATACTGTATATACACACAGCACAGGAGACGGTATAGCAGTACACACAGCCGGCGGTATAGCGACGTACACTGCATATAGATATATACACACAGCACAGGAGACGGTATAGCAGTACACACAGCCGGCGGTATAGTGACGGACACTGCATATAGATATATACACACACAAGCACAGGAGGCGGTATAGCAGTACACACAGCCGGCGGTATAGCGACGTACACTGCATATAGATACTGTATATACACACAAACACAGCACAGGAGACGGTATAGCAGTACACACAGCCGGCGGTATAGTGACGTACACTGCATATAGATATATACACACACAGCACAGGAGACGGTATAGCAGTACACACAGCCGGCGGTATAGCGACGTACACTGCATATAGATATATACACACAGCACAGGAGACGGTATAGCAGTACACACAGGGGGTCGGCGGTATAGCGACGTACACTGCATATATATATATACACACACAGCACAGGAGACGGTATAGCAGTACACACAGCCGGCGGTATAGTGACGTACACTGCATATAGATACTGTATATACACACAGCACAGGAGACGGTATAGCAGTACACACAGCCGGCGGTATAGTGACGTACACTGCATATAGATATATACACACAGCACAGGAGACGGTATAGCAGTACACACAGCCGGCGGTATAGCGACGTACACTGCATATAGATATATACACACAGCACAGGAGACGGTATAGCAGTACACACAGCCGGCGGTATAGTGACGGACACTGCATATAGATATATACACACAGCACAGGAGGCGGTATAGCAGTACACACAGCCGGCGGTATAGCGACGTACACTGCATATAGATACTGTATATACACACAGCACAGGAGACGGTATAGCAGTACACACAGCCGGCGGTATAGTGACGTACACTGCATATAGATATATACACACACACAGCACAGGAGACGGTATAGCAGTACACACAGCCGGCGGTATAGCGACGTACACTGCATATAGATATATACACAGCACAGGAGACGGTATAGCAGTACACACAGCCGGCGGTATAGCGACGTACACTTGTTTCCCGCGGGCGGTTGCGTCGCACAGGGGGGGCTGCATATAGATATATATACACACAGCACAGGAGACGGTATAGCAGTACACACAGCCGGCGGTATAGTGACGTACACTGCATATAGATACTGTATACACACACAGCACAGGAGACGGTATAGCAGTGCACACAGCCGGCGGTATAGCGACGTACACTGCATATAGATATATACACACACAGCACAGGAGACGGTATAGCAGTACACACAGCCGGCGGCATAGTGACGTACACTGCATATAGATCTGTATATACACACAGCACAGGAGACGGTATAGCAGTACACACAGCCGGCGGTATAGCGACGTACACTGCATATAGATATATACACACACAGCACAGGAGACGGTATAGCAGTACACACAGCCGGCGGTATAGCGACGTACACTGCATATAGATATATACACACAGCACAGGAGACGGTATAGCAGTACACACAGCCGGCGGTATAGCGACGCGCCTGCATATAGATATATATACACACAGCACAGGAGACGGTATAGCAGTACACACAGCCGGCGGTATAGCGACGTACACTGCTGTTCACCGCGGGCGTATAGATATATACACACAGCGGGTACAGGAGACGGTATAGCAGTGCACACAGCCGGCGGTATAGCGACGTACACGGTGCATATAGATATATATACACACAGCACAGGAGACGGTATAGCAGTACACACAGCCGGCGGTATAGTGACGTACACTGCATATAGATACATACTATATACACACAGCACAGGAGACAGTATAGCAGTACACACAGCCGGCGGTATAGCGACGTACACTGCATATAGATATATATACACACAGCACAGGAGACGGTATAGCAGTACACACAGCCGGCGGTATAGCGACGTACACTGCATATAGATACTGTATATACACACACGCACAGGAGACGGTATAGCAGTGCACACAGCCGGCGGTATAGCGACGTACACTGCATATAGATACTGTATATACACACACAGCACAGGAGACGGTATAGCAGTACACACAGCCGGCGGTATAGCGACGTACACTGCATATAGATACTGTATATACACACAGCACAGGAGACGGTATAGCAGTACACACAGCCGGCGGTATAGCGGACGTACACTGCATATAGATATATACACACACAGCACAGGAGACGGTATAGCAGTACACACAGCCGGCGGTATAGCGACGTACACTGCATATAGATATATACACACAGCACAGGAGACGGTATAGCAGTACACACAGCCGGCGGTATAGCGACGTACACTGCATATAGATACTGTATATACACACAGCACAGGAGACGGTATAGCAGTACACACAGCCGGCGGTATAGCGACGTACACTGCATATAGATATATACACACACAAGCACAGGAGACGGTATAGCAGTACACACAGCCGGCGGTATAGCGACGTACACTGCATATAGATACTGTATATACACACAGCACAGGAGACGGTATAGCAGTACACACAGCCGGCGGTATAGCGACGTACACTGCATATAGATACTGTATATACACACAGCACAGGAGACGGTATAGCAGTACACACAGCCGGCGGTATAGCGACGTACACTGCATATAGATACTGTATATACACACAGCACAGGAGACGGTATAGCAGTACACACAGCCGGCGGTATAGCGACGTACACTGCATATAGATATATACACACACAGCACAGGAGACGGTATAGCAGTACACACAGCCGGCGGTATAGCGACGTACACTGCATATAGATACGGTATATACACACAGCACAGGAGACGGTATAGCAGTACACACAGCCGGCGGTATAGCGACGTACACTGCATATATATATATACAGCACAGCAGAGGGCGGTATAGCAGTACACACAGCCAGCGGTATAGCGACGTACACTGCATATAGATATATACACACAGCACAGGAGACGGTATAGCAGTACACACAGCCGGCGGTATAGCGACGTGCATTATAGATATATACACACAGCACAGGAGACGGTATAGCAGTACACACAGCCGGCGGTATAGCGACGTACACTGCATATAGATATATATACACACAGCACAGGAGACGGTATAGCAGTACACACAGCCGGCGGTATAGCGACGTACACTGCATATAGATACTGTATATACACACAGCACAGGAGACGGTATAGCAGTACACACAGCCGGCGGTATAGCGACGTACACTGCATATAGATATATACACACACAGCACAGGAGACGGTATAGCAGTACACACAGCCGGCGGTATAGCGACGTACACTGCATATAGATATATACACACAAAGCACAGGAGACGGTATAGCAGTACACACAGCCGGCGGTATAGCGACGTACACTGCATATAGATACTGTATATACACACAGCACAGGAGACGGTATAGCAGTACACACAGCCGGCGGTATAGCGACGTACACTGCATATAGATACTGTATACACACACAGCACAGGAGACGGTATAGCAGTACACACAGCCGGCGGTATAGTGACGTACACTGCATATAGATATATACACACAGCACAGGAGACGGTATAGCAGTACACACAGCCGGCGGTATAGTGACGTACACTGCATATAGATACTGTATATACACACACAGCACAGGAGACGGTATAGCAGTACACACAGCCGGCGGTATAGCGACGTACACTGCATATAGATACTGTATATACACACACAGCACAGGAGACGGTATAGCAGTACACACAGCCGGCGGTATAGCGACGTACACTGCATATAGATATATACACACACAGCACAGGAGACGGTATAGCAGTACACACAGCCGGCGGTATAGCGACGTACACTGCATATAGATATACACACACAGCACAGGAGACGGTATAGCAGTACACACAGCCAGCGGTATAGCGACGTACACTGCATATAGATACTGTATATACACACAGCACAGGAGACGGTATAGCAGTACACACAGCCGGCGGTATAGCGACGTACACTGCATATAGATAGTATATACACACAGCACAGGAGACGGTATAGCAGTACACACAGCCGGCGGTATAGCGACGTACACTGCATATAGATACTGTATATACACACAGCACAGGAGACGGTATAGCAGTACACACAGCCGGCGGTATAGCGACGTACACTGCATATAGATATATACACACACAGCACAGGAGACGGTATAGCAGTACACACAGCCGGCGGTATAGCGACGTACACTGCATATAGATATATACACACACAGCACAGGAGACGGTATAGCAGTACACACAGCCGGCGGTATAGCGACGTACACTGCATATAGATATATATACACACACAGCACAGGAGACGGTATAGCAGTACACACAGCCGGCGGTATAGCGACGTACACTGCATATAGATATATACACACAGCACAGGAGACGGTATAGCAGTACACACAGCCGGCGGTATAGCGACGTACACTGCATATAGATATGGTATATACACACAGCACAGGAGACGGTATAGCAGTACACACAGCCGGCGGTATAGCGACGTACACTGCATATATATATATACACAGCACAGGAGACGGTATAGCAGTACACACAGCCGGCGGTATAGCGACGTACACTGCATATAGATATATACACACACAGCACAGGAGACGGTATAGCAGTACACACAGCCGGCGGTATAGCGACGTGCACTGCATATAGATATATACACACAGCACAGGAGACGGTATAGCAGTACACACAGCCGGCGGTATAGCGACGTACACTGCATATAGATATATATACACACAGCACAGGAGACGGTATAGCAGTACACACAGCCGGCGGTATAGCGACGTACACTGCATATAGATACTGTATATACACACAGCACAGGAGACGGTATAGCAGTACACACAGCCGGCGGTATAGCGACGTACACTGCATATAGATATATACACACACAGCACAGGAGACGGTATAGCAGTACACACAGCCGGCGGTATAGCGACGTACACTGCATATAGATATATACACACACAAGCACAGGAGACGGTATAGCAGTACACACAGCCGGCGGTATAGCGACGTACACTGCATATAGATACTGTATACACACACAGCACAGGAGACGGTATAGCAGTACACACAGCCGGCGGTATAGCGACGTACACTGCATATAGATACTGTATATACACACAGCACAGGAGACGGTATAGCAGTACACACAGCCGGCGGTATAGTGACGTACACTGCATATAGATATATACACACAGCACAGGAGACGGTATAGCAGTACACACAGCCGGCGGTATAGTGACGTACACTGCATATAGATACTGTATATACACACACAGCACAGGAGACGGTATAGCAGTACACACAGCCGGCGGTATAGCGACGTACACTGCATATAGATACTGTATATACACACAGCACAGGAGACGGTATAGCAGTACACACAGCCGGCGGTATAGCGACGTACACTGCATATAGATATATACACACACAGCACAGGAGACGGTATAGCAGTACACACAGCCGGCGGTATAGCGACGTACACTGCATATAGATATATACACACACAGCACAGGAGACGGTATAGCAGTACACACAGCCGGCGGTATAGCGACGTACACTGCATATAGATACTGTATATACACACAGCACAGGAGACGGTATAGCAGTACACACAGCCGGCGGTATAGCGACGTACACTGCATATAGATATATACACACACAGCACAGGAGACGGTATAGCAGTACACACAGCCGGCGGTATAGTGACGTACACTGCATATAGATATATACACAGCAGCACAGGAGACGGTATAGCAGTACACACAGCCAGCGGTATAGTGACGTACACTGCATATAGATATATACACACACAGCACAGGAGACGGTATAGCAGTACACACAGCCGGCGGTATAGCGACGTACACTGCATATAGATACTGTATATACACACAGCACAGGAGACGGTATAGCAGTACACACAGCCGGCGGTATAGCGACGTACACTGCATATAGATACTGTATATACACACAGCACAGGAGACGGTATAGCAGTACACACAGCCGGCGGTATAGCGACGTACACTGCATATAGATATATACACACACAGCACAGGAGACGGTATAGCAGTACACACAGCCGGCGGTATAGCGACGTGCACTGCATATAGATATATACACACAGCACAGGAGACGGTATAGCAGTACACACAGCCGGCGGTATAGCGACGTACACTGCATATAGATATATATACACACAGCACAGGAGACGGTATAGTAGTACACACAGCCGGCGGTATAGCGACGTACACTGCATATAGATATATACACACAGCACAGGAGACGGTATAGCAGTACACACAGCCGGCGGTATAGCGACGTACACTGCATATAGATACTGTATATACACACAGCACAGGAGACGGTATAGCAGTACACACAGCCGGCGGTATAGCGACGTACACTGCATATAGATATATACACACACAGCACAGGAGACGGTATAGCAGTACACACAGCCGGCGGTATAGCGACGTACACTGCATATAGATATACACACACAGCACAGGAGACGGTATAGCAGTACACACAGCCGGCGGTATAGCGACGTACACTGCATATAGATACTGTATATACACACACAGCACAGGAGACGGTATAGCAGTACACACAGCCGGCGGTATAGTGACGTACACTGCATATAGATATATACACACACAGCACAGGAGACGGTATAGCAGTACACACAGCCGGCGGTATAGCGACGTACACTGCATATAGATATATACACACACAGCACAGGAGACGGTATAGCAGTACACACAGCCGGCGGTATAGCGACGTACACTGCATATAGATATATACACACACAGCACAGGAGACGGTATAGCAGTACACACAGCCGGCGGTATAGCGACGTACACTGCATATAGATATACACACACAGCACAGGAGACGGTATAGCAGTACACACAGCCGGCGGTATAGCGACGTACACTGCATATAGATACTGTATATACACACACAGCACAGGAGACGGTATAGCAGTACACACAGCCGGCGGTATAGCGACGTACACTGCATATAGATATATACACACACAGCACAGGAGACGGTATAGCAGTACACACAGCCGGCGGTATAGCGACGTACACTGCATATAGATATATATACACAGCACAGGAGACGGTATAGCAGTACACACAGCCGGCGGTATAGCGACGTACACTGCATATAGATATATACACACAAGCACAGGAGACGGTATAGCAGTACACACAGCCGGCGGTATAGCGACGTACACTGCATATAGATATATACACACAGCACAGGAGACGGTATAGCAGTACACACAGCCGGCGGTATAGCGGACGTACACTGCATATAGATACTGTATATACACACAGCACAGGAGACGGTATAGCAGTACACACAGCCGGCGGTATAGCGACGTACACTGCATATAGATATGTATATACACACACAGCACAGGAGACGGTATAGCAGTACACACAGCCGGCGGTATAGCGACGTACACTGCATATAGATACTGTATATACACACAGCACAGGAGACGGTATAGCAGTACACACAGCCGGCGGTATAGCAACGTACACTGCATATAGATACTGTATATACACACAGCACAGGAGACGGTATAGCAGTACACACAGCCGGCGGTATAGTGACGTACACTGCATATAGATATATACACACAGCACAGGAGACGGTATAGCAGTACACACAGCCGGCGGTATAGCGACGTACACTGCATATAGATATACACACACAGCACAGGAGACGGTATAGCAGTACACACAGCCGGCGGTATAGCGACGTACACTGCATATAGATACTGTATATACACACAGCACAGGAGACGGTATAGCAGTACACACAGCCGGCGGTATAGTGACGTACACTGCATATAGATATATACACACACAGCACAGGAGACGGTATAGTAGTACACACAGATGGCGGTATAGCGACGTACACTGCATATATATATACACACGTGGACAAAATAGTTGGTCCCTCCCTCGTTTAATGAAAGAAAACCCCACAATGGTCACAGAAATAACTGGAATCTGACAAAAGTAATAATATATAACAATTCTATGAAAATGAACAAATGAAAGTCAGACATTGCTTTCCAACCAGGCTGCAGCATGAAACAGGCCTGGACAGAAATGAGGGTTCCCTTAATATTTAGTTGCACAACCTTTTGAGGCAATCCCTGCAATCAGACGATTCCTGTAACTGGCAATGAGACTTCTGCACCTCTCAGCAGGGATTTTGGCCGCTCCTCATGAGCAAACTGCTCCAGTTGTCTCGGGTGTGAAGGGTGCCTTTTCCAGACGGCATGTTTCAGCTCCTTCCAATAGGATTTAGGTGCGGGCTCATAGAAGGCCACTTCAGAATAGTCCAATGTTTCCCTCTTAGCCATTCTTGGGGTTTTTTAGCTGTGTTTTGGGTCATTATCCTGTTACAAGACCCATGACCTGCGACTGAGACCAAGCTTTCTGACACTGGGCAGCACATTTCTCTCTAGAATCCCTTGATAGTCTTGAGATTTCATTGGACCCTGCACAGATTCAAGACACCCTGTGCCAGATGCAGCAAAGCAGCCCCAGAACATAACAGAGCCTCCTCCATGTGTCACAGTAGGGACAGTGTTCTTACCAAGATAGGCTTCATTTTTCCATCTGTGAACATAGAGCTGCTGTGCCTTGCCAAAAATTTCGATTTTTGTCTCCTCTGTCCATAGGACATTCTCCCAGAAGCTTTGTGGCTTGTCAACATGGAGTTTGGCAAATTCCAGTTTTCTCAGATTCAAGTTATTTCTATGACCATTGTGGGGTTTTCCCTTTCATTAAACGAGGGAGGGGACCAACAATTTTGTCCCCATGTGTATATACACACATAGCACAGCAGACGGTATAGCGGTACACACTACACAGACATACGCACAGCAGACGGTATAGCGGTACACACTTCACACACATACGCACAGCAGACGGTATAGCGGTACACACTTCACACACAGCAGACGGTATAGCGCACACACTTCACACACATACACACGGTATAGCGGTACACACTTCACACACAGCAGACGGTATAGCGGTACACGCTTCACACACATACGCACAGCAGACGGTATAGCGGTACACACTCTCACACACATACGCACAGCAGACGGTATAGCGGTACACACTTCACACACATACGCACAGCAGACGGTATAGCGGTACACACTTCACACACAGCAGACGTATAGCGGTACACACTTCACACACATACACACGGTATAGCGGTACACACTTCACACACATACACACGGTATAGCGGTACACACTTCACACACAGCAGACGGTATAGCGGTACACGCTTCACACACATACGCACAGCAGACGGTATAGCGGTACACACTTCACACACATACGCACAGCAGACGGTATAGCGGTACACACTTCACACACATACGCACAGCAGACGGTATAGCGGTACACACTTCACACACAGCAGACGGTATAGCGGTACACGCTCCTCCATACATCGCGGCGGTATAGCGGTACCGCTCCATACACACGCAGCGGTATAGCGGCCGCTTCCCACGCGCGGTACGGCACACGCTTCACACACATACACACAGCAGACGGTATAGCGGTACACACTTCACATACATACAGCAGACGGTATAGCGGTACACACGCTTCACACACATACACACAGCAGACGGTATAGCGGTACACACTTCACACACATACACACAGCAGACGGTATAGCGGTACACACTTCACACACATACGCACAGCAGACGGTATAGCGGTACACACTTCACACACACACGCACAGCAGACGGTATAGCGGTACACGCTTCACACACATACACACAGCAGACGGTATAGCGGTACCACACACATACACACAGCAGCGGTATAGCGGTACACACTTCACACACACACACCCAGCGGTATAGCGGTACACGCTTCACACACAGCAGACGGTATAGCGGTACACGCTCCACACACATACACACAGCAGACGGTATAGCGGTACACACTTCACATACATACAGCAGACGGTATAGCGGTACACGCTTCACACACATACACACAGCAGACGGTATAGCGGTACACACTTCACATACATACAGCAGACGGTATAGCGGTACACGCTTCACACACATACACACAGCAGACGGTATAGCGGTACACACTTCACACACATACGCACAGCAGACGGTATAGCGGTACACGCTTCACACACATACACACAGCAGACGGTATAGCGGTACACGCCCACACACATACCAGACGGTATAGCGGTACACACTTCACATACATACACACAGCAGACGGTATAGCGGTACACACTTCACACACATACACATGGTATAGCGGTACACACTTCACACACAGCAGACGGTATAGCAGTACACGCCACACACAGCAGACGGTATAGCGGTACACACTTCACATACATACAGCAGACGGTATAGCGGTACACACTTCACACACATACACACAGAAGCGGTATAGCGGTACACGCTTCACACACATACGCACAGCAGACGGTATAGCGGACACGCTTCACACACATACGCACAGCAGACGGTATAGCGGTACACGCTTCACACACATACGCACAGCAGACGGTATAGCGGTACACGCTTCACACACATACGCACAGCAGACGGTATAGCGGTACACCGCTTCACACACATACACACAGCAGACGGTATAGCGGTACACACTTCACACACATACACACAGCAGACGGTATAGCGGTACACACTTCACATACATACAGGAGACGGTATAGCGGTACACACTTCACACACATACACACAGCAGACGGTATAGCGGTACACACTTCACACACATACACACAGCAGACGGTATAGCGGTACACGCTTCACACACAGCAGACGGTATAGCGGTACACACTTCACATACATACAGCAGACGGTATAGCGGTACACACTTCACACACATACACACAGAAGACGGTATAGCGGTACACGCTTCACACACATACGCACAGCAGACGGTATAGCGGTACACGCTTCACACACATACGCACAGCAGACGGTATAGCGGTACACGCTTCACACACATACGCACAGCAGACGGTATAGCGGTACACGCTTCACACACATACGCACAGCAGACGGTATAGCGGTACACGCTTCACACACATACACACAGCAGACGGTATAGCGGTACACACTTCACACACATACACACAGCAGACGGTATAGCGGTACACACTTCACACACATACAGGAGACGGTATAGCGGTACACACTTCACACACATACACACAGCAGACGGTATAGCGGTACACACTTCACACACATACACACAGCAGACGGTATAGCGGTACACACTTCACACACATACGCACAGCAGACGGTATAGCGGTACACACTTCACACACACACGCACAGCAGACGGTATAGCGGTACACACTTCACACACATACACACAGCAGACGGTATAGCGGTACACGCTTCACACACATATACACGCGGTATAGCGGTACACGCTTCACACACAGCAGACGGTATAGCGGTACACGCTTCACACACATACACACAGCAGACGGTATAGCGGTACACGCTTCACACACATACACACAGCAGACGGTATAGCGGTACACGCTTCACACACATACACACAGCAGACGGTATAGCGGTACACGCTTCACACACACACACACAAGCAGACGGTATAGCGGTACACACTTCACACACATACGCACAGCAGACGGTATAGCGGTACACCGCTTCACACACATACGCACAGCAGACGGTATAGCGGTACACGCTTCACACACATACACACAGCAGACGGTATAGCGGTACACACTTCACATACATACACACAGCAGACGGTATAGTGGTACACACTTCACACACATACACACAGCAGACGGTATAGCGGTACACACTTCACATACATACACACAGCAGACGGTATAGCGGTACACACTTCACATACATACACACAGCAGACGGTATAGCGGTACACACTCTCACACACATACACACAGCAGACGGTATAGCGGTACACACTTCACACACATACACACAGCAGACGGTATAGCGGTACACACTTCACACACATACGCACAGCAGACGGTATAGCGGTACACACTTCACACACAGCAGACGGTATAGCGGTCACCTTCACATACGCACAGCAGACGGTATAGCGGTACACACTTCACATACGCACAGCAGACGGTATAGCGGTACACACTTCACACACATACGCACAGCAGACGGTATAGCGGTACACACTTCACACACATACGCACAGCAGACGGTATAGCGGTACACACTTCACACACATACGCACAGCAGACGGTATAGCGGTACACGCTTCACACACAGCAGACGGTATAGCGGTACACGCTTCACACACATACACACAGCAGACGGTATAGCGGTACACACTTCACATACATACAGCAGACGGTATAGCGGTACACGCTTCACACACACACACAGCAGACGGTATAGCGGTACACACTTCACACACATACACACAGCAGACGGTATAGCGGTACACACTTCACACACATACACACAGCAGACGGTATAGCGGTACACACTTCACACACATACAGCAGACGGTATAGCGGTACACACTTCACACACATACGCACAGCAGACGGTATAGCGGTACACGCTTCACACACATACGCACAGCAGACGGTATAGCGGTACACGCTTCACACACATACACACAGCAGACGGTATAGCGGTACACACTTCACACACATACACACAGCAGACGGTATAGCGGTACACACTTCACACACATACACACAGCAGACGGTATAGCGGTACACACTTCACATACATACACACAGCAGACGGTATAGCGGTACACACTTCACATACATACACACAGCAGACGGTATAGCGGTACACACTTCACACACATACACACAGCAGACGGGATAGCGGGACACACTTCACACACATACACACAGCAGACGGTATAGCGGTACACACTTCACACACATACGCACAGCAGACGGTATAGCGGTACACACTTCACACACATACGCACAGCAGACGGTATAGCGGTACACACTTCACACACACACGGTAGCGGCCCCACGCACACAGCAGACGGTATAGCGGTACACACTTCACACACATACGCACAGCAGACGGTATAGCGGTACACACTTCACACACATACGCACAGCAGACGGTATAGCGGTACACACTTCACACACATACGCACAGCAGACGGTATAGCGGTACACACTTCACACACAGCAGACGGTATAGCGGTACACGCTTCACACACATACACACAGCAGACGGTATAGCGGTACACACTTCACATACATACAGCAGACGGTATAGCGGTACACGCTTCACACACACACACAGCAGACGGTATAGCGGTACACACTTCACACACATACACACAGCAGACGGTATAGCGGTACACACTTCACACACATACACACAGCAGACGGTATAGCGGTACACACTTCACATACATACAGCAGACGGTATAGCGGTACACGCTTCACATACATACACACAGCAGACGGTATAGCGGTACACACTTCACACACATACGCACAGCAGACGGTATAGCGGTACACACTTCACACACATACGCACAGCAGACGGTATAGTGGTACACACTTCACACACATACGCACAGCAGACGGTATAGCGGTACACACTTCACATACATACACACAGCAGACGGTATAGCGGTACACACTTCACACACATAGCACAGCAGACGGTATAGCGGTACACACTTCACACACATACGCACAGCAGACGGTATAGCGGTACACACTCACACACAGGACGGTATAGCGGTACACACTTCACATACGCACAGCAGACGGTATAGCGGTACACACTTCACACACATACACACAGCAGACGGTATAGCGGTACACACTTCACACACATACGCACAGCAGACGGTATAGCGGTACACACTTCACACACATACGCACAGCAGACGGTATAGCGGTACACACTTCACACACAGCAGACGGTATAGCGGTACACAATCCATCTCTCTAGGTCTCACTTAGTATTACAGGTAATATTGTGTATCCTGGTTCCGGCCATTCGATAGCTTGGTCGTCTCCCACATGGTCTAGTCTTAGGTTTCTTTACTATTCCCCTACAGAATGTCGTCCTCTCCGCTGCAGTTACAGGGGCCCACCTCAGGGGCCCCACATCTGGTTCAATAAGTACCGGGCCATATAAATCGGCCGGTCTAGGCCGTCAACTATCCATTTATTGTCAGGGCTGCAAAATGAAGGGATCACGAAAATTGTTCATATTTTTATTAAACCCTTAAATTACAACTAAATTCTGCCAAATATCTCATCTCTATACACTGTAACAAACCTGCCCCAGAAGTGTGAACACAGCCCTGCACATAAGAAACCCATTGCTACAGGATGTGAAGGGTTACACAGGGTCTTCCATTTCATGGTTGTGATGGTTTCTTCCAGAACGCAGCACCCCATCGATTTTCCATCATGGTGTGAAGCTCGCTACGACCCTCAGACGTGTCAGATCTCCGTGGTACAGAAAGCCAATCCTAACCTGCCGTGTGTGCACAGCGCAGACTATGAATGGGGGTCGGCAGGAACGCCAGAACCGGCCACAAAGACCATCTATCCAACACCTCTGGGCAGATAGAGGAGTCTGGCGCCCCCTCAGGCCGCAGCATGGACTTTCATCACTACTCTGACTGCATTGCCTTCTTTCTCCAAAAACCACTTCATGTGCGTCCAGAGTGACTGCTGTAGATATAGCCCCAGCCACCGGGGCAGATCTGAGCAAGCCCGGGGCCATGTACATGGTGAACACCAGACCTGTAGCCCGCATACCCCAATACCATGTACGACCACTGAGCGCCCGGCGGCTGTAGCCTTATGCTGTGCTTCCAAATAAAGTCTCCCATACTACACCCGAGTGGTTTCTTGTGTGACACAGGCGAGGAGAGGCCGGAAAGGGATCTATAGGGAGAGAAACCATCTCTGCCAGGTCCACCCAGGAGAAAACCATGGGTCAGCCATGACCCATGTGCTGCCAACTGACCGCACCGACACTACAGCATGACCAAAAGGAGAAACAGAAGACAGCAGGCTCCTCCCACTGCAGGGTGACATAGGAAGCTGCTCCTCCCACATATGGGACTAAGTGCCCCTCAGTCCCCAGCACAAGTCATGACAACACATGGGAGGACACCACCTCCATGTTAGATACAGATGGAGTGGGAGGAGGAGACTGGAGACACGTAGGAGGCCAGCAAGGGATTGGTGGGCAGCACTCGGATAGGCAGGTCCCAGCTGAAGGTGTCCACATCAATGTGCTCTGCTCCCGTCCATGTTATGATCTCCACCTGGTTCTCGGGCACAGTGGGGGCTTCCACGGGCTCACGGGCCGTCACAAACTCAAAGTGAAGACGCCACTTGAGGGAAACTGTAGAGAAGAACAGGAAAGATCAGGAATGAGAGGTGAACCATAAGATATTCTACCATCTGTTTGTAGGCCATGGTCAGAGCAGCAGCGTGGTCTCCCCCCAATATATTACTACAATCGTGTCCTCGCCAGCCAGTGTGGTCTACTAGCAATATATTACACCTCCATAACCCATCTACAATCGTGTCCTCGCCAGCCAGTGTGGTCTACTAGCAATATATTACACCTCCATAGCCCCTCTACAATCGTGTCCTCTCCAGCCAGTGTGGTCTACTAGCAATATATTACTACAATCGTGTCCTCTCCAGCCAGTGTGGTCTATTAGCAATATATTACACCTCCATAGCCCCTCTACAATCGTGTCCTCTCCAGCCAGTGTGGTCTACTAGCAATATATTACACCTCCATAGCCCCTCTACAACCATGTCCTCTCCAGCCAGTGTGGTCTACTAGCAATATATTACACCTCCATAACCCATCTACAATCGTGTCCTCTCCAGCCAGTGTGGTCTATTAGCAATATATTACACCTCCATAGCCCCTCTACAATCGTGTCCTCTTCAGCCAGTGTGGTCTACTAGCAATATATTACACCTCCATAGCCCCTCTACAATCGTGTCCTCTCCAGCCAGTGTGGTCTACTACCAATATATTACACCTCCATAACCCCTCTACAACCATGTCCTCTCCAGCCAGTGTGGTCTACTAGCAATATATTACACCTCCATAGCCCCTCTACAATCGTGTCCTCTCCAGCCAGTGTGGTCTACTAGCAATATATTACACCTCCATAACCCCTCTACAACCATGTCCTCTCCAGCCAGTGTGGTCTACTAGCAATATATTACTACAATCGTGTCCTCTCCAGCCAGTGTGGTCTACTAGCAATATATTACACCTCCATAACCCATCTACAATCGTGTCCTCTCCAGCCAGTGTGGTCTATTAGCAATATATTACTACCATCCCCCCTGTGTCCTCTCCAGCCAGTGTGGTCTACTAGCAATATATTACTACAATCGTGTCCTCTCCAGCCAGTGTGGTCTACTAGCAATATATTACTACAATCGTGTCCTCTCCAGCCAGTGTGGTCTACTAGCAATATATTACACCTCCATAACCCCTCTACAATCGTGTCCTCTCCAGCCAGTGTGGTCTACTAGCAATATATTACTACAATCGTGTCCTCTCCAGCCAGTGTGGTCTACTAGCAATATATTACTACAATCGTCTCCTCGCCAGCCAGTGTGGTCTATTAGCAATATATTACACCTCCATAACCCATCTACAATCGTGTCCTCTCCAGCCAGTGTGGTCTACTAGCAATATATTACACCTCCATAGCCCCTCTACAATCGTGTCCTCTCCAGCCAGTGTGGTCTACTAGCAATATATTACACCTCCATAGCCCCTCTACAATCGTGTCCTCTCCAGCCAGTGTGGTCTACTACCAATATATTACACCTCCATAACCCCTCTACAATCGTGTCCTCTCCAGCCAGTGTGGTCTACTAGCAATATATTACACCTCCATAACCCCTCTACAATCGTGTCCTCTCCAGCCAGTGTGGTCTACTAGCAATATATTACTACAACCATGTCCTCTCCAGCCAGTGTGGTCTACTAGCAATATATTACACCTCCATAACCCATCTACAATCGTGTCCTCTCCAGCCAGTGTGGTCTATTAGCAATATATTACACCTCCATAGCCCCTCTACAATCGTGTCCTCTCCAGCCAGTGTGGTCTACTAGCAATATATTACACCTCCATAGCCCCTCTACAATCGTGTCCTCTCCAGCCAGTGTGGTCTACTAGCAATATATTACTACAATCGTGTCCTCTCCAGCCAGTGTGGTCTGCTACCAATATATTACACCTCCATAACCCCTCTACAATCGTGTCCTCTCCAGCCAGTGTGGTCTACTAGCAATATATTACTCCTCCATAACCCATCTACAACCATGTCCTCTCCAGCCAGTGTGTTCTACTAGCAATATATTACACCTCCATAACCCCTCTACAATCGTGTCCTCTCCAGCCAGTGTGGTCTACTAGCAATATATTACTACAATCGTGTCCTCTCCAGCCAGTGTGGTCTATTAGCAATATATTACACCTCCATAGCCCCTCTACAATCGTGTCCTCTCCAGCCAGTGTGGTCTACTAGCAATATATTACTACAATCGTGTCCTCTCCAGCCAGTGTGGTCTACTAGCAATATATTACTACAATCGTGTCCTCTCCAGCCAGTGTGGTCTACTAGCAATATATTACACCTCCATAACCCATCTACAATCGTGTCCTCTCCAGCCAGTGTGGTCTATTAGCAATATATTACACCTCCATAGCCCCTCTACAATCGTGTCCTCTCCAGCCAGTGTGGTCTACTAGCAATATATTACACCTCCATAACCCCTCTACAATCGTGTCCTCTCCAGCCAGTGTGGTCTACTAGCAATATATTACTACAATCGTGTCCTCTCCAGCCAGTGTGGTCTACTAGCAATATATTACTACAATCGTGTCCTCTCCAGCCAGTGTGGTCTACTAGCAATATATTACACCTCCATAACCCATCTACAATCGTGTCCTCTCCAGCCAGTGTGGTCTACTAGCAATATATTACACCTCCATAGCCCCTCTACAACCGTGTCCTCTCCAGCCAGTGTGGTCTATTAGCAATATATTACTACAATCGTGTCCTCTCCAGCCAGTGTGGTCTACTAGCAATATATTACACCTCCATAACCCCTCTACAATCGTGTCCTCTCCAGCCAGTGTGGTCTACTAGCAATATATTACACCTCCATAACCCCTCTACAATCGTGTCCTCTCCAGCCAGTGTGGTCTACTAGCAATATATTACTACAATCGTGTCCTCGCCAGCCAGTGTGGTCTATTATCAATATATTACACCTCCATAACCCCTCTACAATCGTGTCCTCTCCAGCCAGTGTGTTCTACTAGCAATATATTACTACAATCGTGTCCTCTCCAGCCAGTGTGGTCTATTAGCAATATATTACACCTCCATAGCCCCACTACAATCGTGTCCTCTCCAACCAGTGTGGTCTACTAGCAATATATTACACCTCCATAACCCCTCTACAATCGTGTCCTCTCCAGCCAGTGTGGTCTACTAGCAATATATTACACCTCCATAACCCATCTACAACCATGTCCTCTCCAGCCAGTGTGTTCTACTAGCAATATATTACTACAATCGTGTCCTCTCCAGCCAGTGTGGTCTATTAGCAATATATTACACCTCCATAGCCCCTCTACAATCGTGTCCTCTCCAGCCAGTGTGGTCTACTAGCAATATATTACACCTCCATAGCCCCTCTACAATCGTGTCCTCTCCAGCCAGTGTGGTCTACTAGCAATATATTACTACAATCGTGTCCTCTCCAGCCAGTGTGGTCTACTACCAATATATTACACCTCCATAACCCCTCTACAATCGTGTCCTCTCCAGCCAGTGTGGTCTACTAGCAATATATTACACCTCCATAACCCATCTACAACCATGTCCTCTCCAGCCAGTGTGTTCTACTAGCAATATATTACACCTCCATAACCCCTCTACAATCGTGTCCTCTCCAGCCAGTGTGGTCTACTAGCAATATATTACTACAATCGTGTCCTCTCCAGCCAGTGTGGTCTATTAGCAATATATTACACCTCCATAGCCCCTCTACAATCGTGTCCTCTCCAGCCAGTGTGGTCTACTAGCAATATATTACTACAATCGTGTCCTCTCCAGCCAGTGTGGTCTACTAGCAATATATTACTACAATCGTGTCCTCTCCAGCCAGTGTGGTCTACTAGCAATATATTACACCTCCATAACCCATCTACAATCGTGTCCTCTCCAGCCAGTGTGGTCTATTAGCAATATATTACACCTCCATAGCCCCTCTACAATCGTGTCCTCTCCAGCCAGTGTGGTCTATTAGCAATATATTACACCTCCATAACCCCTCTACAATCGTGTCCTCTCCAGCCAGTGTGGTCTACTAGCAATATATTACACCTCCATAACCCCTCTACAATCGTGTCCTCTCCAGCCAGTGTGGTCTACTAGCAATATATTACTACAATCGTGTCCTCTCCAGCCAGTGTGGTCTACTAGCAATATATTACACCTCCATAACCCATCTACAATCGTGTCCTCTCCAGCCAGTGTGGTCTATTAGCAATATATTACACCTCCATAGCCCCTCTACAATCGTGTCCTCTCCAGCCAGTGTGGTCTATTAGCAATATATTACACCTCCATAGCCCCTCTACAATCGTGTCCTCGCCAGCCAGTGTGGTCTATTAGCAATATATTACACCTCCATAACCCCTCTACAATCGTGTCCTCTCCAGCCAGTGTGTTCTACTAGCAATATATTACTACAATCGTGTCCTCTCCAGCCAGTGTGGTCTATTAGCAATATATTACACCTCCATAGCCCCACTACAATCGTGTCCTCTCCAACCAGTGTGGTCTACTAGCAATATATTACACCTCCATAACCCCTCTACAATCGTGTCCTCTCCAGCCAGTGTGGTCTACTAGCAATATATTACACCTCCATAACCCCTCTACAATCGTGTCCTCTCCAGCCAGTGTGGTCTACTAGCAATATATTACTACAACCATGTCCTCTCCAGCCAGTGTGGTCTACTAGCAATATATTACTATAATCGTGTCCTCTCCAGCCAGTGTGGTCTACTAGCAATATATTACACCTCCATAACCCCTCTACAATCGTGTCCTCTCCAGCCAGTGTGGTCTACTAGCAATATATTACTACAATCGTGTCCTCGCCAGCCAGTGTGGTCTATTAGCAATATATTACACCTCCATAACCCCTCTACAATCGTGTCCTCTCCAGCCAGTGTGGTCTACTAGCAATATATTACTACAATCGTGTCCTCTCCAGCCAGTGTGGTCTATTAGCAATATATTACACCTCCATAGCCCCACTACAATCGTGTCCTCTCCAACCAGTGTGGTCTACTAGCAATATATTACACCTCCATAACCCCTCTACAATCGTGTCCTCTCCAGCCAGTGTGGTCTACTAGCAATATATTACTACAACCATGTCCTCTCCAGCCAGTGTGGTCTACTAGCAATATATTACTATAATCGTGTCCTCTCCAGCCAGTGTGGTCTACTAGCAATATATTACACCTCCATAACCCCTCTACAATCGTGTCCTCTCCAGCCAGTGTGGTCTATTAGCAATATATTACTATAATCGTGTCCTCTCCAGCCAGTGTGGTCTACTAGCAATATATTACACCTCCATAACCCATCTACAATCGTGTCCTCTCCAGCCAGTGTGGTCTACTAGCAATATATTACACCTCCATAACCCATCTACAATCGTGTCCTCTCCAGCCAGTGTGGTCTATTAGCAATATATTACACCTCCATAACCCATCTACAATCGTGTCCTCGCCAGCCAGTGTGGTCTACTAGCAATATATTACTACAACCATGTCCTCTCCAGCCAGTGTGGTCTACTAGCAATATATTACACCTCCATAGCCCCTCTACAATCGTGTCCTCTCCAGCCAGTGTGGTCTACCACCAATATATTACACCTCCATAACCCCTCTACAATCGTGTCCTCTCCAGCCAGTGTGGTCTACTAGCAATATATTACACCTCCATAACCCATCTACAACCATGTCCTCTCCAGCCAGTGTGTTCTACTAGCAATATATTACTACAATCGTGTCCTCTCCAGCCAGTGTGGTCTACCACCAATATATTACACCTCCATAACCCCTCTACAATCGTGTCCTCTCCAGCCAGTGTGGTCTACTAGCAATATATTACACCTCCATAACACATCTACAACCATGTCCTCTCCAGCCAGTGTGTTCTACTAGCAATATATTACTACAATCGTGTCCTCTCCAGCCAGTGTGGTCTACTAGCAATATATTACACCTCCATAACCCCTCTACAATCGTGTCCTCTCCAGCCAGTGTGGTCTACTAGCAATATATTACTACAATCGTGTCCTCTCCAGCCAGTGTGGTCTATTAGCAATATATTACACCTCCATAGCCCATCTACAATCGTGTCCTCTCCAGCCAGTGTGGTCTACTAGCAATATATTACTACAACCATGTCCTCTCCAGCCAGTGTGGTCTACTAGCAATATATTACTACAATCGTGTCCTCTCCAGCCAGTGTGGTCTACTAGCAATATATTACACCTCCATAACCCCTCTACAATCGTGTCCTCTCCAGCCAGTGTGGTCTACTAGCAATATATTACACCTCCATAACCCATCTACAACCATGTCCTCTCCAGCCAGTGTGTTCTACTAGCAATATATTACACCTCCATAGCCCCTCTACAATCGTGTCCTCTCCAGCCAGTGTGGTCTACTAGCAATATATTACTACAACCATGTCCTCTCCAGCCAGTGTGGTCTACTAGCAATATATTACTACAACCATGTCCTCTCCAGCCAGTGTGGTCTACTAGCAATATATTACACCTCCATAGCCCCTCTACAATCGTGTCCTCTCCAGCCAGTGTGGTCTACTAGCAATATATTACACCTCCATAACCCCTCTACAATCGTGTCCTCTCCAGCCAGTGTGTTCTACTAGCAATATATTACACCTCCATAACCCATCTACAATCGTGTCCTCGCCAGCCAGTGTGGTCTACTAGCAATATATTACTACAATCGTGTCCTCTCCAGCCAGTGTGGTCTACTAGCAATATATTACACCTCCATAACCCCTCTACAATCGTGTCCTCTCCAGCCAGTGTGGTCTACCACCAATATATTACACCTCCATAACCCCTCTACAATCGTGTCCTCTCCAGCCAGTGTGGTCTACTAGCAATATATTACACCTCCATAACCCATCTACAACCATGTCCTCTCCAGCCAGTGTGTTCTACTAGCAATATATTACTACAATCGTGTCCTCTCCAGCCAGTGTGGTCTACCACCAATATATTACACCTCCATAACCCCTCTACAATCGTGTCCTCTCCAGCCAGTGTGGTCTACTAGCAATATATTACACCTCCATAACCCCTCTACAATCGTGTCCTCTCCAGCCAGTGTGTTCTACTAGCAATATATTACTACAATCGTGTCCTCTCCAGCCAGTGTGGTCTACTAGCAATATATTACACCTCCATAGCCCCTCTACAATCGTGTCCTCTCCAGCCAGTGTGGTCTACTAGCAATATATTACTACAACCATGTCCTCTCCAGCCAGTGTGGTCTACTAGCAATATATTACTACAATCGTGTCCTCTCCAGCCAGTGTGGTCTACTAGCAATATATTACACCTCCATAACCCCTCTACAATCGTGTCCTCTCCAGCCAGTGTGGTCTACTAGCAATATATTACTACAATCGTGTCCTCTCCAGCCAGTGTGGTCTACTAGCAATATATTACTACAATCGTGTCCTCTCCAGCCAGTGTGGTCTACTAGCAATATATTACACCTCCATAACCCTTCTACAATCGTGTCCTCTCCAGCCAGTGTGTTCTACTAGCAATATATTACTACAATCGTGTCCTCTCCAGCCAGTGTGGTCTATTAGCAATATATTACACCTCCATAGCCCCTCTACAATCGTGTCCTCTCCAGCCAGTGTGGTCTATTAGCAATATATTACACCTCCATAACCCATCTACAATCGTGTCCTCTCCAGCCAGTGTGGTCTACCACCAATATATTACACCTCCATAGCCCCTCTACAATCGTGTCCTCTCCAGCCAGTGTGGTCTACTAGCAATATATTACACCTCCATAACCCCTCTACAATCGTGTCCTCTCCAGCCAGTGTGGTCTACTAGCAATATATTACTACAATCGTGTCCTCTCCAGCCAGTGTGGTCTACTAGCAATATATTACTCCTCCATAACCCATCTACAAGCATGTCCTCTCCAGCCAGTGTGTTCTACTAGCAATATATTACTACAATCATGTCCTCTCCAGCCAGTGTGGTCTACTAGCAATATATTACACCTCCATAACCCCTCTACAATCGTGTCCTCTCCAGCCAGTGTGGTCTACTAGCAATATATTACACCTCCATAACCCATCTACAATCGTGTCCTCTCCAGCCAGTGTGGTCTACTAGCAATATATTACTACAATCGTGTCCTCTCCAGCCAGTGTGGTCTACTAGCAATATATTACACCTCCATAACCCCTCTACAATCGTGTCCTCTCCAGCCAGTGTGTTCTACTACCAATATATTACACCTCCATAACCCCTCTACAATCGTGTCCTCTCCAGCCAGTGTGGTCTACTAGCAATATATTACACCTCCATAACCCATCTACAACCATGTCCTCTCCAGCCAGTGTGTTCTACTAGCAATATATTACTACAATCATGTCCTCTCCAGCCAGTGTGGTCTACTAGCAATATATTACTACAATCGTGTCCTCTCCAGCCAGTGTGGTCTACTACCAATATATTACACCTCCATAACCCCTCTACAATCGTGTCCTCTCCAGCCAATGTGGTCTACTAGCAATATATTACACCTCCATAGCCCCTCTACAATTGTGTGCTCTCCAGCCAGTGTGTTCTACTAGCAATATATTACTACAATCGTGTCCTCTCCAGCCAGTGTGGTCTACCACCAATATATTACACCTCCATAGCCCCTCTACAATCGTGTCCTCTCCAGCCAGTGTGGTCTACTACCAATATATTACACCTCCATAACCCCTCTACAACCATGTCCTCTCCAGCCAATGTGGTCTACTAGCAATATATTACACCTCCATAGCCCCTCTACAATTGTGTCCTCTCCAGCCAGTGTGGTCTATTAGCAATATATTACACCTCCATAACCCCTCTACAATCGTGTCCTCTCCAGCCAGTGTGGTCTACTAGCAATATATTACTACAATCGTGTCCTCTCCAGCCAGTGTGGTCTACTAGCAATATATTACTACAATCGTGTCCTCTCCAGCCAGTGTGGTCTACTAGCAATATATTACTACAATCGGGTCCTCTCCAGCCAGTGTGGTATATCAGCTATGGTAGATGTACACTATAGGAGCCCCATCACCAGGCCCTTCTGTATATAAGCTAGGAGGTCCATACACTATAGGAGCCCCATCACCAGGCCCTTCTGTATATAAGCTAGGAGGCCCATACACTATAGGAGCCCCATCACTAGGCCCTTCTGTATATCAGCTAGGAGGCCCATACACTATAGGAGCCCCATCACTAGGCCCTTCTGTATATCAGCTAGGAGGCCCATACACTATAGGAGCCCCATCACTAGGCCCTTCTGTATATCAGCTAGGAGGCCCATACACTATAGGAGCCCCATCACTAGGCCCTTCTGTATATCAGCTAGGAGTCCCATACACTATAGGAGTCCCATCAGCTAGGAGGTCCATACACTATAGGAGCCCCATCACTAGGCCCTTCTGTATATCAGCTAGGAGGTCCATACACTATAGGAGCCCCATCACTAGGCCCTTCTTTATATCAGCTAGGAGGTCCATACACTATAGGAGCCCCATCACTAGGCCCTTCTGTATATCAGCTAGGAGGCCCATACACTATAGGAGCCCCATCACTAGGCCCTTCTGTATATCAGCTAGGAGGCCCATACACTATAGGAGCCCCATCACTAGGCCCTTCTGTATATCAGCTAGGAGGTCCATACACTATAGGAGCCCCATCACTAGGCCCTTCTGTATATCAGCTAGGAGGCCCATACACTATAGGAGCCCCATCACTAGGCCCTTCTGTATATCAGCTAGGAGGCCCATACACTATAGGAGCCCCATCACTAGGCTCTTCTGTATATCAGCTAGGAGGCCCATACACTATAGGAGCCCCATCACTAGGCCCTTCTGTATATCAGCTAGGAGGCCCATACACTATAGGAGCCCCATCAGCTAGGAGGTCCATACACTATAGGAGCCCCATCAGCTAGGAGGTCCATACACTATAGGAGCCCCATCACTAGGCCCTTCTGTATATCAGCTAGGAGGTCCATACACTATAGGAGCCCCATCACTAGGCCCTTCTGTATATCAGCTAGGAGGTCCATACACTATAGGAGCCCCATCACTAGGCCCTTCTGTATATCAGCTAGGAGGCCCATACACTATAGGAGCCCCATCACTAGGCCCTTCTGTATATCAGCTAGGAGGCCCATACACTATAGGAGCCCCATCACTAGGCCCTTCTGTATATCAGCTAGGAGGTCCATACACTATAGGAGCCCCATCACTAGGCCCTTCTGTATATCAGCTAGGAGGCCCATACACTATAGGAGCCCCATCACTAGGCCCTTCTGTATATCAGCTAGGAGGCCCATACACTATAGGAGCCCCATCACTAGGCCCTTCTGTATATCAGCTAGGAGGCCCATACACTATAGGAGCCCCATCACTAGGCCCTTCTGTATATCAGCTAGGAGGCCCATACACTATAGGAGCCCCATCAGCTAGGAGGTCCATACACTATAGGAGCCCCATCAGCTAGGAGGTCCATACACTATAGGAGCCCCATCACTAGGCCCTTCTGTATATCAGCTAGGAGGTCCATACACTATAGGAGCCCCATCACTAGGCCCTTCTGTATATCAGCTAGGAGGTCCATACACTATAGGAGCCCCATCACTAGGCCCTTCTGTATATCAGCTAGGAGGTCCATACACTATAGGAGCCCCATCACTAGGCCCTTCTGTATATCAGCTAGGAGGTCCATACACTATAGGAGGCCCATCACTAGGCCCTTCTGTATATAAGCTAGGAGGTCCATACACTATAGGAGCCCCATCACTAGGCCCTTCTGTATATCAGCTAGGAGGCCCATACACTATAGGAGCCCCATCACTAGGCCCTTCTGTATATCAGCTAGGAGGTCCATACACTATAGGAGGCCCATCACTAGGCCCTTCTGTATATAAGCTAGGAGGCCCATACACTATAGGAGCCCCATCACTAGGCCCTTCTGTATATCAGCTAGGAGGCCCATACACTATAGGAGCCCCATCACTAGGCCCTTCTGTATATCAGCTAGGGGGCCCATACACTATAGGAGCCCCATCACCAGGCCCTTCTGTATATAAGCTAGGAGGCCCATACACTATAGGAGTCCCATCAGCTAGGAGGCCCATCACTAGGCCCTTCTGTATATCAGCTAGGAGTCCCATACACTATAGGAGCCCCATCACTAGGCCCTTCTGTATATCAGCTAGGAGTCCCATACACTATAGGAGTCCCATCAGCTAGGAGGTCCATACACTATAGGAGCCCCATCACTAGGCCCTTCTGTATATCAGCTAGGGGGCCCATACACTATAGGAGCCCCATCACTAGGCCCTTCTGTATATCAGCTAGGAGGCCCATACACTATAGGAGCCCCATCACTAGGCCCTTCTGTATATCAGCTAGGAGGCCCATACACTATAGGAGTCCCATCAGCTAGGAGGCCCATACACTATAGGAGCCCCATCACTAGGCCCTTCTGCACATCAGCTAGGGGGCCCATACACTATAGGAGCCCCATCACTAGGCCCTTCTGTATATCAGCTAGGAGGTCCATACACTATAGGAGCCCCATCACTAGGCCCTTCTGTATATCAGCTAGGAGGTCCATACACTATAGGAGCCCCATCACTAGGCCCTTCTGTATATCAGCTAGGAGTCCCATACACTATAGGAGCCCCATCACTAGGCCCTTCTGTATATCAGCTAGGGGGCCCATACACTATAGGAGCCCCATCACCAGGCCCTTCTGTATATAAGCTAGGAGGTCCATACACTATAGGAGCCCCATCACTAGGCCCTTCTGTATATCAGCTAGGGGGCCCATACACTATAGGAGCCCCATCACTAGGCCCTTCTGTATATCAGCTAGGAGGTCCATACACTATAGGAGCCCCATCACCAGGCCCTTCTGTATATAAGCTAGGAGGCCCATACACTATAGGAGCCCCATCACTAGGCCCTTCTGTATATAAGCTAGGAGGCCCATACACTATAGGAGCCCCATCACCAGGCCCTTCTGTATATAAGCTAGGAGGCCCATACACTATAGGAGCCCCATCACTAGGCCCTTCTGTATATCAGCTAGGGGGCCCGTACACTATAGGAGGCCCGTACACTATAGGAGCCCCATCACTAGGCCCTTCTGTATATAAGCTAGGAGGCCCATACACTATAGGAGTCCCATCACTAGGCCCTTCTGTATATCAGCTAGGAGGCCCATACACTATAGGAGCCCCATCACTAGGCCCTTCTGTATATCAGCTAGGGGGCCCGTACACTATAGGAGGCCCGTACACTATAGGAGCCCCATCACTAGGCCCTTCTGTATATCAGCTAGGGGGCCCGTACACTATAGGAGGCCCGTACACTATAGGAGCCCCATCACTAGGCCCTTCTGTATATCAGCTAGGAGGCCCATACACTATAGGAGCCCCATCACTAGGCCCTTCTGTATATCAGCTAGGAGGCCCATACACTATAGGAGCCCCATCACTAGGCCCTTCTGCACATCAGCTAGGGGGCCCGTACTCTATAGGAGTTATTATTTCAGTCTCACACCCCCCTGACCCCAGAGCTGCTAACAATGACCCACTAACCAATATTGGTGCTGAAGCCGGGGCAGGAGCTCAGGGGCACTGGCAGGCTGAAATGACTGCAGGCCGTGTGTAGGCAGGACTCGTGGTGCTGAGCGTGGGTGCTGATGGAGAGCGGCTGTGCACGGGAGCGCCTGTACTCCTCCTGAACACTTTCCTCAGTCTGAAGAGACACCGAATACTGCAAAGAGAGGAACAGCTGAGAGTCAACCGCAATACCCGGGTGGAGGCAAAACAGCGGGGTCTACGGAAAGGCCAAGCCCCGGGGATAGACAAAAGTGCAAGGCCGAGCCCTGGGGCCCAAGGTACAGAGTTATAACTGTGACAAGGGGGAGGATGAGGCTGTTACTGTGGAGACTGGGGGTTTGACCTCTCACCTGTAGACAGGGGATCTCGCCCTCGGTGAAGTTGAAGGTTCCAATCACGTCTTCTCCGATCTTATAAACAGTCTTAAATATACAGAAGGTTCCGACGCGGCCACGAGCGTTACTGATATTGTACTGGTCTGTGGAGGGAGAAGAAACAAACACTGTACTGACCACAGGAACTACTGAGGGGCATTAGACCTACACACTATGTTGTCCACCCACGTAAGGTCCTCCGCGAGGTGACGCTCATCAGGATTTCTACGGCAGAGTCCAAGAGTCGCGAATCTTTCTTACAGATCTCATCATCATCCAGGAAAGGGTTGGAGGGAGCAAAATCATCCTCGTGTAATGGCTGAAAACCCTGCAGGGCTGAGACAGAGACCAGTGGGACAGTGTGAACAGGACCCAAGCATACAGACAGAGACCAGCAGGACAGCATGACCAGGTCCCGAGCATACTGACAACCACCGGCGGGACAGTGTGAACAGGACCCGAGCATACAGACAGACCAGCGGGATAGTGGGAACAGGACCCGAGCATACAGACAGAGACCAGCGGGATAGTGGGAACAGGATCCGAGCATACAGACAGAGACCAGCGGGATAGTGGGAACAGGATCCGAGCATACAGACAGAGACCAGCGGGATAGTGGGAACAGGACCCGAGCATACAGACAGAGACCAGCGGGATAGTGGGAACAGGATCCGAGCATACAGACAGAGACCAGCGGGATAGTGGGAACAGGATCCGAGCATACAGACAGAGACCAGCGGGATAGTGGGAACAGGACCCGAGCATACAGACAGAGACCAGCGGGATAGTGGGAACAGGACCCGAGCATACAGACAGAGACCAGCAGGACAGCATGAACAGGTCCCGAGCATACTGACAACCACCGGCGGGACAGGGTGAACAGGACCCGAGCATACAGACAGACCAGCGGGATAGTGGGAACAGGACCCGAGCATACAGACAGAGACCAGCGGGATAGTGGGAACAGGACCCGAGCATACAGACAGAGACCAGCGGGATAGTGGGAACAGGACCCGAGCATACAGACAGAGACCAGCGGGATAGTGGGAACAGGATCCGAGCATACAGACAGACCAGCGGGATAGTGGGAACAGGTCCCGAGCATACAGACAGAGACCAGCGGGATAGTGGGAACAGGACCCGAGCATACAGACAGAGACCAGCGGGATAGTGGGAACAGGACCCGAGCATACAGACAGACCAGCGGGATAGTGTGAACAGGACCCGAGCATACAGACAGACCAGCGGGATAGTGGGAACAGGTCCCGAGCATACAGACAGACCAGCGGTATAGTGGGAACAGGACCCGAGCATACAGACAGAGACCAGCGGGATAGTGGGAACAGGACCCGAGCATACAGACAGAGACCAGCAGGACAGCATGAACAGGTCCCGAGCATACTGACAACCACCGGCGGGACAGTGTGAACAGGACCCGAGCATACAGACAGACCAGCGGGATAGTGGGAACAGGACCCGAGCATACAGACAGAGACCAGCGGGATAGTGGGAACAGGACCCGAGCATACAGACAGAGACCAGCGGGATAGTGGGAACAGGATCCGAGCATACAGACAGACCAGCGGGATAGTGGGAACAGGACCCGAGCATACAGACAGAGACCAGCGGGATAGTGGGAACAGGACCCGAGCATACAGACAGAGACCAGCGGGATAGTGGGAACAGGACCCGAGCATACAGACAGAGACCAGCGGGATAGTGGGAACAGGACCCGAGCATACAGACAGAGACCAGCGGGATAGTGGGAACAGGACCCGAGCATACAGACAGACCAGCGGGATAGTGTGAACAGGACCCGAGTGTACAGAGACCAGAAGGACAGTGTGAACAGGACCCAGTAGTATAAGCATACAGACATCCTCCTGCGGGACAGTGTAAACAGGACCTGACCATACAGAGACCAGCAGGACAGTGTGAACAGAGCACAACAATGTGAGTAAAGAATGGCAGCCAGAAACCAGAGGGGGCACCCGAGAGGGGTAATGCTCCCACTACAAGGGGCATAGAGGGGGCACCCGAGAGGGGTAATACTCCTACTACAAAGGGCATAGAGGGGGCACCCGAGAGGGGTAATACTAACACTACAAGGGGCATAGAGGGGGGCACCCGAGAGGTGTAATACTCCCACTACAAGGGGCATAGAGGGGGGCACCCAAGAGGGGTAATACTCCCACTACAAGGAGCATAGAGGGGGCACCCGAGAGGGGTAATACTCCCACTACAAGGAGCATAGAGGGGGCACCCGAGAGGGGTAATGCTCCCACTACAAGGGGCATAGACGGGACACCCGAGAGGGGTAATACTCCCACTACAAGGGGCATAGAGGGGGGAACCCGAGAGGTGTAATACTCCCACTACAAGGGGCATAGAGGGGGCACCCAAGAGGGGTAATACTCCCACTACAAGGGGCATAGAGGGGGCACCCGAGAGGAGTAATACTCCCACTACAAGGAGCATAGAGGGGGCACCCGAGAGGGGTAATGCTCCCACTACAAGGGGCATAGAGGGGGCACCCAAGAGGGTTAATACTCCCACTACAAGGAGCATAGAGGGGGCACCCGAGAGGGGTAATACTCCTACTACAAGGGGCATAGAGGGGGCACCCGAGAGGGGTAATGCTCCCACTACAAGGGGCATAGAGGGGGCACCCGAGAGGAGTAATACTCCCACTACAAGGAGCATAGAGGGGGCACCCGAGAGGGGTAATGCTCCCACTACAAGGGGCATAGAGGGGGCACCCGAGAGGGGTAATACTCCCACTACAAGGGGCATAGAGGGGGCACCCGAGAGGGGTAATACTCCCACTACAAGGAGCATAGAGGGGGCACCCGAGAGGGGTAATACTCCCTGTAATTCTCACCATTCAACAACAGGACACGAAACGGCAGGCGCAGAAGCTGGATGGGGCAGTTCACCCTCTGACAGCCAATGGTCAGCTTGTAAACGTATTTAACCGACTGGCCCCTAAAAGATGGGGGAGCCGTGAGGGGCAGCGTTTCACTGTAGGAATCTGAAATGAGAAAATCCACATGTCACCTACAGAGGGCGGCAATGAGCAGGGACACAACATCACCTTCCCCCATCCTTACATGATTTGGTCTCTCCGGGGTCCAGACGCAGGTCACAAAACAAGATCTTGGGCGGAGTAGAAAGGATGCACTGCCCCCGCTCACCTAGGAAGAAAGGGGGAGATCAGGAGGAGGAGGAGGACCAGCAGCAGGGGGCGGGGGAGGAGGAGGACCAGCAGCAGCAGGGGGGGTGGGAGGAGGAGGAGAACCGGCAGTGGCAGCAGCACCGGGGGGGGGGGGGAGAGGAGGAGAACCGGCAGCAGCAGGGGGCGGGGGGTAGGAGGAGGGACCAGCAGCAGCAGCAGGGGGCGGGGGGAGGGGAGGAGGAACCAGCAGCAGCAGCAGGGGGCGGGGGGAGGAGGGAGAACCAGCAGCAGCAGCAGGGGGAGGAGGGAGAAGCAGCAGCAGGGGGCGGGAGGAGGAGAACCGGAAGAAGCAGCAGCAGGGGGAGGAGGAGGACCAGCAGCAGCAGGGGGGGGGGGAGGGAGGAAGACCAGCAGTAGCAGGGGGCGGAGGAGGACCAGCAGCAGCAGCAGGGGGCGGGGGAGGAGGAGGAGAACAGGCAGCAGCAGCAGCAGGGGGCGGGGGGAGGAGGAGGAAAACCAGCAGCAGCAGCAGGGGCGGGGGGGAGGAGGAGGACCAGCAGCAGCACAAGGGGGGGAGGAGGAGGAGGAGGAGGACCAGCAGCAGCAGCAGGGGGCGGGGGGAGGAGGAGAACCAGCAGCTGCAGGGGGCGGGAGGAGGAGGAGAACCAGCAGCAGCAGCAGGGGGAGGAGAAGGACCAGCAGCAGCAGCAGGGGGGGGGGGAGGAGGGAGAACCAGCAGCTGCAGGGGGCGGGGAGGAGGAGGAGAACCAGCAGCAGCAGCAGGGGGCAGGGGGGAGGAGGAGGGACCAGCAGCAGCAGCAGGGGCGGGGGAGGAGGAGGAGAACAGGCAGCAGCAGCAGGGGGCGGGGGGAGGAGGAGAACCAGCAGCAGCAGGGGGGGGGGGAGGAGGAGAACCAGCAGCAGCAGCAGGGGAGGAGGAGAAGCAGCAGCAGGGGGCGGGAGGAGGAGAACCGGAAGAAGCAGCAGCAGGGGGAGGAGGACCAGCAGTAGCAGGGGGCGGAGGAGGACCAGCAGCAGCAGCAGCAGGGGGCGGGGGAGGAGGAGGACCAGCAGCAGCAGCAGGGGGCGGGGGTCAGGGGGAGTAGGAGGACCAGCAGCAGCAGCAGGGGAGGAGGAGAAGCAGCAGCAGCAGGGGGCGGGGGAGGAGGAGGAGGACCAGCAGCAGCAGCAGGGGGCGGGGGGAGGAGGAGGACCAGCAGCACCAGCAGGGGGCGGGGGGAGGAGGAGAACCGGCAGCAGCAGCACAAGGGGGGAGGAGGAGGAGGACCAGCAGCAGCAGCAGGGGGCAGGGGGAGGAGGAGAACCGGCAGCAGCAGGGGGCGGTGAGGAGAACCAGCAGCAGCAGCAGGGGGCAGGGGGAGGGAGGAGAACCAGCAGCAGCAGGGGGAGGGGAGGAGGAGGAGAACCAGCAGCAGCAGCAGGGGGCAGGGGGAGGAGGAGGACCAGCAGCAGCAGCAGGGGGCGGGGAGGAGGAGGAGAACAGGCAGCAGCAGCAGGGGGCGGGGGGAGGGAGGAGGACCAGCAGCAGCAGCAGCAGGGGGCGGGGGTCAGGGGGAGTAGGGAGGACCAGCAGCAGCAGCAGGGGCGGGGGGGAGGGAGGAGAACCAGCAGCAGCAGGGGGCGGGGGGAGGAGGAGAACCAGCAGCAGCAGCAGGGGAGGGAGGAGAAGCAGCAGCAGGGGGCGGGAGGAGGAGAACCGGAAGAAGCAGCAGCAGGGGGAGGAGGAGGACCAGCAGCAGCAGGGGGCGGGGGGGGAGGAGGAGGACCAGCAGTAGCAGGGGGCGGAGGAGGACCAGCAGCAGCAGCAGCAGGGGGGGGGGGGAGGGAGGGAGGACCAGCAGCAGCAGCAGGGGGCGGGGGTCAGGGGGAGTAGGAGGACCAGCAGCAGCAGCAGGGGAGGAGGAGAAGCAGCAGCAGCAGGGGGGGGGGGGAGGGAGGAGGGACCAGCAGCAGCAGCAGGGGGCGGGGGGAGGAGGAGGACCAGCAGCACCAGCAGGGGGCGGGGGGGAGGAGGAGGACCAGCAGCACCAGCAGGGGGCGGGGGGAGGGAGGAGAACCGGCAGCAGCAGCACAAGGGGGGGAGGAGGAGGAGGACCAGCAGCAGCAGCAGGGGGCAGGGGGAGGAGGGAGAACCAGCAGCAGCAGGGGGCGGGAGGAGGGAGGAGAACCGGCAGCAGCAGGGGGCGTGAGGAGAACCAGCAGCAGCAGCAGGGGGCGGGGGGGGAGGAGGAGAACCGGCAGCAGCAGGGGGAGGGAGGAGGAGGAGAACCAGCAGCAGCAGGGGGCGGGAGGAGGAGGAGAACCGGCAGCAGCAGGGGGCGTGGGGAGAACCAGCAGCAGCAGCAGGGGGCAGGGGGAGGAGGAGAACCGGCAGCAGCAGGGGGCGTGAGGAGAACCAGCAGCAGCAGCAGGGGGCGGGGGGGAGGAGGAGAACCGGCAGCACCAGCACCAGGGGGCGGGGAGGAGGAGGAGAACAGGCAGCAGCAGCAGCAGGGGGCAGGGGGGAGGGAGGGAGGACCAGCAGCAGCAGCAGGGGGCGGGGGGAGGAGGAGGACCAGCAGCAGGGGGCGGGGGGGAGGAGGGAGGACCAGCAGCAGCAGGGGGCAGGGGCAGGGGGAGGAGGGAGGACCAGCAGCAGCAGCTGGAGGGCGGGGGGGAGGAGGAGGGAGGACCAGCAGCAGCAGCAGGGGGCGGGGGAGGAGGAGAACCGGTGGCAGCAGGGGGGAGGAGGAAGACCAGCAGCAGCTGGAGGGCGGGGGGGAGGAGGAGGACCAGCAGCAGCACCAGCAGCAGGGGGCGGGGGGAGGAGGAGGACCAGCAGCAGCACCAGCAGCAGGGGGGGGGGGGAGGAGGGAGGACCAGCAGCAGCACCAGCAGCAGGGGGCAGGGGGAGGAGGGAGGACCAGCAGCAGGGGGGCGGGGGGAGGGAGGGACCAGCAGCAGCAGCAGGGGGGGGGGGAGGAGGACCAGCAGCAGCAGCAGGGGGGGGGGGGAGGGGGACCAGCAGCAGCAGGGGGCGGGGGGAGGGAGGGAGGACCAGCAGCAGCAGGGGGGGGGGGAGGAGGACCAGCAGCAGCAGGGGGGCGGGGGGAGGAGGGACCAGCAGCAGCAGCAGGGGGTGGGGGGGAGGAGGAGGACCAGCAGCAGCAGCTGGAGGGGCGCCATACTCACCTCTGTTAGGGATGAACACGGTTTCGTTCTCGGCCTGCACGTCCTGCCGCGGCTCCTCGCTGGCCGGTAGCTGCACTCTGCTGTCACTAGCATGAAACTGGCAATGTATCTGAGCGCTGGCCCAGGCCAAGGTCTCACTGCAAGAGGTGGACAACTACACTCAGCATCCATGTATATAGTGCACGGGTATATATATGCACTTGTGTGAGCTTTATATACACGTGATGAGCCGTATACTCTTTACATACAGTCATGGCCAAAAGTTTTGAGAATGATACAAATATTAATTTTTACAAAGTCTACTGCTTCAGTTTTTCTAATGGCAATTTGCATATACTCCAGAATGTTATAAAGAGTGATCAGCTTAACAGTAATTACTTGCAAAGTCAATATTTGCCTAGAAAATGAACTTTATCCCCCAAAACACATTTCAACATCATTGCAGCCCTGCCTTAAAAGGACCACCTAACATCGTTTCAGTGATTGCTCCATTAACACAGGTGTGGGTGTTGATGAGGACAGGGCTGGAGATCAATCTGTTATGATTAAGTAAGAATGACACCACTGGACACTTTAAAAGGAGGCTGGTGCTTGCCATCATTGTTTCTCTTCTGTTAACCATGGTTATCTCTAAAGAAACACGTGCAGTCATCATTGCACTGCACAAAAATGGCCTAACTGGGAAGAGTATTGCAGCTAGAAAGATTGCACCTCAGTCAACAATCTATCGCATCATCAAGAACTTCAAGGAGAGAGGTTCCATTGGTGCCAAAAAGGCTCCAGGGCGCCCAAGAAAGACCAGCAAGCGGCAGGACCGGCTCTTAAAAGTGTTTCAGCTGCGGGATCGGGCTACCAGCAGTGCAGAGCTTGCTGAGGAATGGCAGCAGGCAGGTGTGAGTGCATCTGCACGCACTGTGAGGCGGAGACTCTTGGAGCAAGGCCTGGTCTCAAGGAGGGCAGCAAAGAAGCCACTTCTCTCCAGAAAAAACATCAGCGACAGACTGATATTCTGCAAAAGGTACAGGGAGTGGACTGCTGAGGACTGGGGGAAAGTCATTTTCTCTGATGAATCCCCTTTTCCATTGTTTGGAACATCTGGAAAACAGCTTATTCGGAGAAGAAGAGGTGAGCGCTACCACCAGTCTTGTCTCATGCCAACTGTAAAGCATCCTGAAACCATTCATGTGTGGGGTTGCTTCTCAGCCAAGGGAATCGGCTCTCTCACAGTCTTGCCATGAATAAAGAATGGTACCAGAATGTCCTCCAAGAGCAACTTCTCCCAACCGTCCAAGAGCAGTTTGGCGCTCAACAATGTCTTTTCCAGCATGATGGAGCACCTTGCCATAAAGCAAAGGTGATAACTAAATGGCTCAGGGAACAAAACATAGAGATTTTGGGTCCATGGCCTGGAAACTCCCCAGATCTTAATCCCATTGAGAACTTGTGGTCAATCATCAAGAGACGGGTGGACAAACAAAAACCAACAAATTCAGACAAAATGAAAGCATTGATTCTGCAAGAATGGACTGCTATCAGTCAGGATTTGCTCCAGAAGTTGATTGAGAGCATGCCAGGGAGAATTGCAGAGGTCCTGAAGAAGAAGGGTCAACACTGCAAATATTGCCTTGCTGCATTAACTCATTCTAAGTGTCAATATAAGCTTCTGTTACTCATAATATGAATGCAATTCTATTTCTGTATGTGATAAAAACATCTGACAAACACACAGAAAAACCAGAGGGCAGCAGATCATGTGACAATAGAATATTTGTGTCATTCTCAAAACTTTTGGCCATGACTGTACACGACTGTGGGCAGATGTGTGAGGAGGGGGATACTCACTTGGTAGAACAAGCCCAGGCCCTGTTGGGCAGTGCTGGGACAACGCAAGATAATTGGGTAGGGGGAGTCAGGACATTAAGGAGACCCCCCGCAAGATTAACATCAACTGTTTGTGGTGGCGCTGAAAAGATGACACTGTGGGTGGGGCACTAATGGGGTACTCTACTGTGTATAATGCCCCAATAGTGTCCCCCCCAACGCACAGTATAATGCCCCACACACACACACAGTATAATGCCCCACTAGTGTCCCCCCAACGCACAGTATAATGCCCCCACACAGAGTTATGCCCCCACACACAGTATAATGGCCCCACACACAGTATAATGGCCCACTGGTGCCCCCACACACAGTATAATGACCCCACACACAGTATAATGCCCCCCCACACACAGTATAATGCCCCACTAGTGTCCCCCCCAACACACAGTATAATGCCCCCACACACACGGTATAATGGCCCCACCCACACGGTAAATGGCCCCCCCCACACGGTATAATGGCCCCACCCACACACACGGTATAACGGCCCCACACACATACACGGTATAACGGCCCCACCCACACACACACACACACACGGTATAACGGCCCCACCCACACACACACACACGGTATAACGGCCCCACACACACACACACACACACGGTATAACGGCCCCACCCACACACACACACACGGTATAACGGCCCCACACACACACACTCGGTATAACGGCCCCACACACACTCAGTATAAGGGCCCCACACTCAGTATAAGGGCCCCACACTCAGTATAAGGGCCCCACACTCAGTATAAGGGCCCCACACTCAGTATAAGGGCCCCACACACACTCAGTATAACGGCCCCCCACACTCAGTATAATGGCCCCCCACACACAGTATAATGGCCCCACACACAGTATAATGGCCCACTGATGCCCCCACACACAGTATAATGCCCCCACACACACAGTATAATGCCCCACTAGTGTCCCCCCAACACACAGTATAATGCCCCCACACACACGGTATAATGGCCCCACACACACACACACACGGTATAATGGCCCCACCCACACGGTATAATGGCCCCACCCACACACACGGTATAACGGCCCCACACACACACACGGTATAACGGCCCCACACACACACACACGGTATAACGGCCCCACACACACACACACGGTATAACGGCCCCACACACACACACACACGGTATAACGGCCCCACCACACACACACGGTATAACGGCCCCACCCACACACACACACACGGTATAACGGCCCCACACACACACACTCGGTATAACGGCCCCACACACACACACTCGGTATAACGGCCCCACACACACTCACTCGGTATAACGGCCCCACACACACTCAGTATAAGGGCCCCACACACACTCAGTATAAGGGCCCCACACTCAGTATAAGGGCCCCACACTCAGTATAAGGGCCCCACACTCAGTATAAGGGCCCCACACACACTCAGTATAACGGCCCCCCACACTCAGTATAATGGCCACACACACACTCAGTATAACGGCCCCCCACACACAGTATAATGGCCCCACACACACAGTATAATGCCCCACTAGTGTCCCCCCACACACAGTATAATGCCCCCACACACACACACAGTATAATGCCCCCACACACACACACAGTATAATGGCCCCACACACACACACACACACAGTATAATGGTCCCACACACACACACACACACACACACACACACGTATAATGGCCCCACCCACACTCAGTATAACGGCCCCACCCACACTCAGTATAACGGCCCCACCCACACTCAGTATAACGGCCACACCCACACTCAGTATAACGGCCACACCCACACTCAGTATAACGGCCACACCCACACTCAGTATAAGGGCCCCACACACACACACACACACACACACACACACACACACACACTCAGTATAACGGCCCCACACACACTCAGTATAACGGCCCCACACACACTCAGTATAACGGCCCCACACACACTCAGTATAACGGCCCCACACACACTCAGTATAACGGCCCCACACACACTCAGTATAACGGCCCCACACACACTCAGTATAACGGCCCCACACACACTCAGTATAACGGCCCCACACACACTCAGTATAAGGGCCCCACACACACTCAGTATAAGGGCCCCACACACACTCAGTATAACGGCCACACACACACTCAGTATAACGGCCCCACACACACTCAGTATAACGGCCCCACACACACTCAGTATAACGGCCCCACACACACTCAGTATAACGGCCCCACACACACTCAGTATAAGGGCCCCACACACACTCAGTATAAGGGCCCCACACACACTCAGTATAACGGCCACACACACACTCAGTATAAGGGCCACACACACACTCAGTATAACGGCCACACACACACTCAGTATAACGGCCACACACACACTCAGTATAAGGGCCACACACACACTCAGTATAAGGGCCCCACACACTCAGTATAACGGCCACACACACACTCAGTATAAGGGCCACACACACACTCAGTATAAGGGCCACACACACACTCAGTATAAGGGCCACACACACACTCAGTATAAGGGCCACACACACACTCAGTATAAGGGCCACACACACACTCAGTATAACGGCCCCACACACACTCAGTATAACGGCCACACACACACTCAGTATAACGGCCACACACACACTCAGTATAACGGCCCCACACACACTCAGTATAAGGGCCCCACACACACTCAGTATAAGGGCCACACACACACACTCATTACGGCCCCACACACACTCAGTATAAGGGCCACACACACACTCAGTATAAGGGCCACACACACACTCAGTATAAGGGCCACACACACACTCAGCATAGGGCCCCACACACACTCAGTATAAGGGCCACACACACACTCAGTATAAGGGCCACACACACACTCCCTATCAGGGCCCCACACACACTCAGTATAAGGGCCACACACACACTCAGTATAACGGCCCCACACACACTCAGTATAACGGCCCCACACACACTCCAGTATAACGGCCCCACACACACTCAGTATAACGGCCACACACACACTCAGTATACCGGCCCCACACACACTCAGTATAACGGCCCCACACACACTCAGTATAACGGCCACACACACACTCAGTATAACGGCCACACACACACTCAGTATAACGGCACTCCACACACACACTCAGTATAACGGCCCCACACACACTCAGTATAACGGCCCCACACTCAGTATAAGGGCCCCACACTCAGTATACGGGCCCCACACTCAGTATAAGGGCCCCACACTCAGTATAAGGGCCCCTCTGCCCTATTTGACCACCAGGGAAGGGTAAATCAATATGAAATATTTTCTCTGTGTTTTTCTCGTCTTATATCGCAAAAATAGAACGGTCAAATCCCTGGGAGTCCCTGCTGAGCAGACCTGTCCGTAGTGGAGTAACCCCTGATGTATTACACCTGTCAGCGACCGACCATTACACCATAATCGGTGGGGGGAGGCTGCACCTACCTGCTGGCAGAGGTCGAGAGCGCCGACACACGGGTTAGTGAAGGTGACAACACACTCACAGGACCTCACCAGCCAAGAAGACCGGACCCGCGCAGCAGCTTAGCCACAACCTCAATCATCATGGAAGAGAGCAGAGGAGCCCTGAAGAGAGAGGACAGCATCACTCCCATCATCCCACGCAACGTATCGCTCCCATCATCCCACAGTCTCACGCAACGTGTCACTCCCATCATCCCACGCAACGTGTCACTCCCATCGTCCCGCACACAAATAGTGTATCACTCCCATCATCCCTGACCCCAGGAGCTGACAATCTAATCTCTATATCACATACCATGTATCACTCCCATCATCCCTGACCCCAGGAGCTGACAATCTAATCTCCCTATATCACACACCATGTATCACTCCCATCATCCCTGACCCCAGGAGCTGACAATCTAATCTCTATATCACACACCATGTATCACTCCCATCATCCCTGACCCCAGGAGCTGACAATCTAATCTCCTATATCACACACCATGTATCACTCCCATCATCCCTGACCCCAGGAGCTGACAATCTAATCTCTCTATATCACACACCATGTATCACTCCCATCATCCCTGACCCCAGGAGCTGACAATCTAATCTCCTATATCACACACCATGTATCACTCCCATCATCCCTGACCCCAGGAGCTGACAATCTAATCTCCCTATATCACACACCATGTATCACTCCCATCATCCCTGACCCCAGGAGCTGACAATCTAATCTCCCTATATCACACACCATGTATCACTCCCATCATCCCCGACCCCAGGAGCTGACAATCTAATCTCTATATCACACACCATGTATCACTCCCATCATCCCTGACCCCAGGAGCTGACAATCTAATCTCTATATCACACACCATGTATCACTCCCATCATCCCTGACCCCAGGAGCTGACAATCTAATCTCTATATCACACACACAATGTATCACTCCCATCATCCCTGACCCCAGGAGCTGACAATCTAATCTCTATATCACACACCATGTATCACTCCCATCATCCCTGACCCCAGGAGCTGACAATCTAATCTCTATATCACACACCACCCCCCCCCCCCCCCCACACACCATGTATCACTCCCATCATCCCTGACCCCAGGAGCTGACAATCTAATCTCTATATCACACACCATGTATCACCCCCATCATCCCTGACCCCAGGAGCTGACAATCTAATCTCCCTATATCACACACCATGTATCACTCCCATCATCCCTGACCCCAGGAGCTGACAATCTAATCTCTATATCACACACCATGTATCACTCCCATCATCCCTGACCCCAGGAGCTGACAATCTAATCTCCCTATATCACACACCATGTATCACTCCCATCATCCCCGACCCCAGGAGCTGACAATCTAATCCCCCTATATCACACACAATGTATCACTCCCATCATCCCTGACCCCAGGAGCTGACAATCTAATCCCCCTGTAGATCACACACTCCAGCCTGCAGTGTATAATCGATACTGATATCGGGACAGTATAACTCACAGTTAGCCGCTTCCTCTATATTAGACCGCAGCACCCCCCCCTCTCTCCCCGGAAGTGGTACGGTCCAGTCAGACGCTTCCCTCCTGTGTTACGCCCATCCAATGTATTTAAGCGTGTAAGCCGCGCCTCTTGAACGCATTTGTTCCCCCCCCCCCGCCCACTCCTACACTTTCTCCTCCCTACAGTCTACAGTCAGCGCAGGCGCAATGTAGTGTTCGTGTATGTCCGTGTGCTGAGTGTCTGTCCACCATGTCTCTGAAGACCAGTCCATCGTTCTTTGTAACCTGAGAATCACCAAAAATATGGCTGCGACTGAGAGGCATTTTCATCTGTAGAAGGTATAGCTCTAGGTTTAAGTAGAGATTTGGTTTCTCCTTACACCGGTAACTGAGAGATAGGCAAAGGCTGACATCCTAAGAAGAAAGAGAGAACCTGACAAGAGACATCTAAACGGGAAGAGGTGAGGAGTATGGAGAGTGCAGGCTAGGGCAGGGACTGTGTGGTGAGAGGAAGGAGACCCCGGGGAGACTGCAGGGGAGGAAGAGAGAGTCCTGAGGGAAGGAGACAGACTGCGGGGGGGGAGAGAGCCTGAGGGAAAGAGACAGACTGCAGGGGAGGAAGAGAGTCCTGAGGGAAAGAGACAGACTGCAGGGGAGGAAGAGAGTCCTGGGACACTCGGGGGGGGGTCCCCGAGGGAAAGAGACAGACTGCAGGGGAGGAAGAGAGTCCTGAGGGAAAGAGACAGACTGCAGGGGAGGAAGAGAGTCCCCGAGGGAAAGGACGCTGCGGGGAGGGGTCCCGGGGGAAAGAGACAGACTGCAGGGGAGGAAGAGAGTCCCCGAGGGAAAGAGACAGACTGCAGGGGAGGAAGAGAGAGTCCCCGAGGGAAAGAGACAGACTGCAGGGGAGGAAGAGAGGTCCCCGAGGGAAAGAACAGACCGCTGCGGGGGAGGAGGGTCCCCGGGGGGCGCTGCGGGAGGGGGGGGAGTCCCCGAGGGAAAGAGACAGACTGCAGGGGAGGAAGAGAGTCCCGAGGGAAAGAGACAGACTGCAGGGGAGGAAGAGAGTCCTGAGGGAAAGAGACAGACTGCAGGGGAGGAAGAGAGTCCCCGAGGGAAAGAGACAGACTGCAGGGGAGGAAGAGAGTCCCCGAGGGAAAGAGACAGACTGCAGGGGAGGAAGAGAGTCCCCCGAGGGAAAGAGACAGACTGCAGGGGAGGAAGAGAGTCCCCCGGGGAAAGAGACAGACTGCGGGGAGGAAGAGAGTCCCCGAGGGAAAGAGACAGACTGCGGGGAGGGGGGGGGAGTCCCCGAGGGAAAGAGACAGACTGCAGGGGAGGAAGAGAGTCCCCGAGGGAAAGAGACAGACAGACTGCAGGGGAGGAAGAGAGTCCCCCGAGGGAAAGAGACAGACAGCCGGGGAGGAAGAGAGTCCCCGAGGGAAAGAGACAGACAGACTGCAGGGGAGGAAGAGAGTCCCCGGGAAGAGACGACGACTGCGGGGAAGAGAGTCCCCGAGGGAAAGAGACAGACAGACTGCAGGGGAGGAAGAGAGTCCCCGAGGGAAAGAGACAGACAGACTGCAGGGGAGGAAGAGAGTCCCCGAGGGAAAGAGACAGACAGACTGCAGGGGAGGAAGAGAGTCCCCGAGGGAAAGAGACAGACAGACTGCAGGGGAGGAAGAGAGTCCCCGAGGGAAAGAGACAGACAGACTGCAGGGGAGGAAGAGAGTCCCCGAGGGAAAGAGACAGACAGACTGCAGGGGAGGAAGAGAGTCCCCGAGGGAAAGAGACAGACAGACTGCAGGGGAGGAAGAGAGTCCCCGAGGGAAAGAGACAGACAGACTGCAGGGGAGGAAGAGAGGTCCCCGAGGGAAAGAGACAGACAGACTGCAGGGGAGGAAGAGAGTCCCCGAGGGAAAGAGACAGACAGACTGCAGGGGAGGAAGAGAGTCCCCGGGGAAGAGACAGACAGACTGCGGGGAGGAAGAGAGTCCCGGGGAGAGAGACAGACTGCAGGGGGGGGGGTCCCCCGGGGGGCGCGCTGCGGGGAGGAAGAGAGTCCCCGGGGGAGACGACAGACTGCGGGGGGAGAGAGTCCCCGGGGAGAGACGGACTGCGGGGGGGAGGTCCCCAGGGGGCGACTGCAGGGGAGGGGAGTCCCGGGGGAGCGACTGCGGGGGGGAGAGTCCCCGGGGGGACGACTGCGGGGAGGAGAGAGTCCCCGGGGAAAGAGACAGACTGCGGGGAGGAGAGAGTCCCCGGGGGAGACAGACTGCGGGGAGGGGGGTCCCCGGGGGAGCAGACTGCAGGGGAGGGAGAGTCCCCGGGGAGGACAGACAGACTGCGGGGAGGAGGGTCCCCGGGGAGGACAGACTGCGGGGAGGGAGAGTCCCCGGGGGAGACAGACTGCGGGGAGGGGAGGTCCCCGGGGGGACAGACTGCAGGGGAGGAAGGGAGTCCCCGAGGGAGAGACAGACTGGGGGGGGGGTCCCGGGGAGAGACGACAGACTGCGGGGAGGGGGTCCCCGGGGAGGGACAGACAGACTGCGGGGAGGGGGTCCCCGGGGGGACAGACAGACTGCGGGGAGGGGGAGTCCCCGGGGGAGACAGACAGACTGCGGGGAGGAGAGAGTCCCCGGGGGAGACAGACAGACTGCGGGGAGGAGGGTCCCCGGGGGGACAGACTGCGGGGGGAGAGAGTCCCCGAGGGAGAGACAGACAGACTGCAGGGGAGGAGAGAGTCCCCGAGGGAGGACGACAGACTGCGGGGAGGAAGAGAGGTCCCCGGGGGAGACAGACAGACTGCGGGGGAGGAGAGGTCCCCGAGGGGGACAGACAGACTGCGGGGAGGAAGAGAGTCCCCGAGGGAGAGACAGACAGACTGCGGGGGGGAGGTCCCCGGGGGAGACAGACTGCGGGGAGGAGAGAGTCCCCGGGGGGACAGACTGCAGGGGAGGAAGAGAGTCCCCGGGGAGAGAGACAGACTGCGGGGAGGAGAGGTCCCCGGGGGAGACAGACTGCGGGGAGGGGGAGTCCCCGGGGGGCGACTGCAGGGGAGGAGGAGTCCCCGGGGGGGACAGACTGCGGGGAGGGGGGTCCCCGGGGAAGGACAGACTGCAGGGGAGGGAGAGTCCCCGGGGAGAGACAGACTGCGGGGAGGGAGAGTCCCCGGGGGGACAGACAGACTGCGGGGGGGGGGTCCCCGGGGGGCAGACTGCGGGGGGGGGTCCCCGGGGGGCGACTGCGGGGAGGGAGGTCCCCGGGGGGCAGACTGCGGGGAGGGGAGTCCCCGGGGGGACAGACAGACTGCGGGGAGGAGGGTCCCCGAGGGGAGACAGACAGACTGCGGGGGGGGGTCCCCGGGGAGAGACAGACAGACTGCGGGGAGGAGGGTCCCCGGGGAGGACAGACAGACTGCGGGGAGGAGAGGTCCCCGGGGGGACAGACAGACTGCAGGGGAGGAGGAGTCCCCGGGGAGAGACAGACAGACTGCGGGGAGGAGAGGTCCCCGGGGGGCAGACTGCAGGGGAGGGAGGTCCCCGGGGAGGCAGACAGACTGCGGGGAGGAGGAGTCCCCGGGGAGAGACAGACAGACTGCAGGGGGGAAGAGAGTCCCCGGGGAGAGACAGACAGACTGCGGGGGAGGAAGGAGTCCCCGGGGAGAGACAGACAGACTGCGGGGGAGGGGGGTCCCCGGGGGAGCAGACAGACTGCGGGGAGGAAGAGGTCCCCGGGGAGGCAGACTGCGGGGAGGAGGGGTCCCCGGGGAGGGCAGACTGCAGGGGAGGAGGGTCCCCGGGGGGCAGACTGCGGGGAGGAGGAGTCCCCGAGGGAAGAGACAGACTGCAGGGGAGGAAGAGGTCCCCGGGGGGACAGACTGCGGGGAGGGGGTCCCCGGGGGGCGCAGACTGCAGGGGGGGGGTCCCCGAGGGAGAGACAGACAGACTGCAGGGGAGGAGGGTCCCCGGGGAGGAGACGACAGACTGCAGGGGAGGAAGGAGTCCCCGGGGAGGACAGACAGACTGCAGGGGGGAAGGGGTCCCCGGGGGGGCAGACAGACTGCAGGGGAGGGGGTCCCGAGGGAAGAGACAGACAGACTGCGGGGAGGGGGTCCCCGGGGGGCAGCAGACTGCAGGGGAGGAGGGTCCCCGGGGAGGACAGACAGACTGCGGGGGGGGGTCCCCGGGGAGAGACAGCAGACTGCAGGGGGGGGGTCCCCGGGGGGACAGCAGACTGCGGGGGGAGGGTCCCCGGGGAGGCGCGCTGCGGGGAGGGGGTCCCCGGGGGGCGCGCTGCAGGGGAGGAGAGAGTCCCCGGGGAGAGACAGACAGACTGCAGGGGAGGAGGGTCCCCGGGGAAAGAGACGACAGACTGCGGGGGAGGAAGAGAGTCCTGAGGGAAGAGACAGACTGACTGCAGGGGAGGAAGAGGTCCTGAGGGAAGAGACAGACTGCAGGGGAGGAAGAGGTCCTGGGGAGAGACAGACTGCGGGGAGGAGGGTCCTGAGGGGGAGCGACTGCAGGGGAGGAGAGGTCCTGGGGAAGGCAGCTGCAGGGGAGGAGGAGTCCTGAGGGAAAGAGACAGACTGCGGGGAGGAGAGGTCCTGAGGGAAGAGACGACTGCAGGGGGGAGGAGTCCTGAGGGAAAGGCAGACTGCGGGGAGGGGGTCCTGGGGAAAGAGACAGACTGCAGGGGAGGAAGAGAGTCCTGAGGGAGAGACAGCTGCAGGGGAGGAAGAGGTCCTGAGGGAAAGAGACAGACTGCAGGGGAGGAAGGGTCCCCGGGGGGCAGACTGCGGGGGGGAGGGTCCCCGGGGGGGCGCTGCAGGGGAGGAAGGGTCCCCGGGGGAGACGACTGCGGGGAGGAAGAGAGTCCCCGGGGAAAGAGACAGACTGCAGGGGAGGAAGAGAGTCCCCGGGGAAGAGCAGACTGCAGGGGGGAAGAGAGTCCTGAGGGAAGAGACAGACTGCAGGGGAGGAGAGAGTCCCCGGGGAAGAGACAGACAGACTGCAGGGGAGGAAGAGAGTCCCCGGGGAAAGAGACAGACAGACTGCGGGGGGAAGAGGTCCCCGGGGAAAGAGACAGACAGACTGCAGGGGGGGAAGAGAGTCCCCGAGGGAAAGAGACAGACAGACTGCAGGGGAGGAAGAGAGGTCCCCGGGGAAAGAGACAGACAGACTGCGGGGAGGGGAGGTCCCCGAGGGGAAAGAGACAGACAGACTGCAGGGGAGGAAGAGAGTCCCCGAGGGAAAGGGATGGGAGCATAAGAGACTCCTGAGATAAAGAACCACAAGAAGCAGAGACTCTAGAACTAATAAGTCACTTTCTATAATCAGGAGATTAAGTGGAGAGAAAAGACATTAGACATATAGATGTGATAGGGATAAGAGGAAGCCTAAACAGTCATGTATGGAGACCCCTGGGGTAAAGGAATCTGAGCGAGACAAGACACCTCCGAGAGGCAAAAACTGACTTAAGGGAAGTGGAGGGATGAAAGCAGTTCTAAGGGGTAGAGAGACAGGCGGGAGACCAAGAGACCTCGGAGATCCAGAAATAGATATGTGAGACACACCTAGACATATTGTGTATGACATGATGTGCCAGTGGAGGGGCATTAAACACCAGCCATCGGCACACAGAGACATTCGGAGAATGAGATGTAAATGTGACAGGATGGAAGATATTGTATAGAATAGGAAGAGACTAAATATTTCACCTTATACATCACTAGAAGATTCTCCGACGGTCCTGCTGGCAAGACGTATCTGGTGAAGAAGACTCCAGCATCCATGAAGCATGAAGCATATCGGCTTCCTTGTATACTTCTCCTGCAACTTTCTCCCTGTCACATGAGAGAGCATTGCAGCCTGAAGACGTCTCTGGGAAGACTACACATGTGCCAAAGACTACGTCCATCATATGTGCCAAAAAGTAAGCATAAAAAGCTATTATTATATGTCAACAGAGGAGGAGATCAGCCACTATAAAGATGAGAGCAGCAAAACCAACAGAAAGGAGGTGACTGAGGAGGGACTGGGGCGGACGTGAGGTCCTGAGAACAGTGCGAAGGAGAGACAGCCTGATGGAGCCCACAAGAGAGAAAGACAACGTATAAAGGATAGTGTCATATGAGCAGTCAGGTTATCAAATACTGGGCTAAGACGAAGTAACAGAATAAGAACAGGAGAAGAGAGCACAGTCTTATAGCTACGTGTCGGCTGACCCATCTAATGTGTGTAAGGAGGGGTTCCAGAATGGGTCTGCAGAGGTAAATCAAAATAGGGTTAGGCAAAGAATACAGAAGAGCTGAAAAAGAGCGTATCCTTGACCGAGAAAATAAACATATTGTGGCCAGGAGAAAGAGATCATATCATCACCAAGGCCCAGGAAAGTGTCAAATGATCATAACAGATGAAGAGGAGAACAGTGTGCGACCAAGAAGGGGGCACTGTATGTACAAGAGGGACTACAGGGTTGTATTAAACTGGGCCAAAGAGTAGAGGAAGGTAGGGGATAAGGGAAGACAAGGGTATCGGGACAGAGGAGAGAGAACATACCTAGAGCAGAAGGCACCTGTATAGAGCAGAGTGAGACCAGGAAAGGGGCGCTGTATTATATACTAGAAGTAGTACGGGGTCGTATTGGACTGGGCCAAAGCGTAGAGGAAGGTAGAGGATAAAGGAAGAGAGTGGTAGTGAGACAGAGGAGAGACAACATACCTAGAGCAGAAGGCACCTGTATAGAGCAGAGTGAGACCAGGAAAGGGGCGCTGTATTATATACTAGAAGTAGTACGGGGTCGTATTGGACTGGGCCAAAGCGTAGAGGAAGGTAGAGGATAAAGGAAGAGAGTGGTAGTGAGACAGAGGAGAGACAACATACCTAGAGCAGAAGGCACCTGTACAGATAAGAGAGAGCAGTGTGAGACCAGGAAGGGGGCGCTGTATCATAAACAGGAAGAAATACGGGGTCGTAATGGACTGGGTCAAGGTATAGAGGAATGTGGAGGATAAAGGAAGAGAAAGGTATCAGGACAGAGGAGAGAGAAGGCACCTGTACAGATAAGAGAGAGCAGTGTAAGACCAGGAAAGGGGTGCCAAAACCGAGAGCAATGTGGAGAAGAGAGAACATACTGAACAGAGCAGACGCACAGATCTGAGAACAGTCCTAACAGAAGCAAAAGAGTTTATCAAGAATAAGAACCAACTGAAAAAGGGAAGAGAACAGGGTCGAGGAGATCTGCGCGATGAGAATAGACAATATTAGGTGGTCGATTGATCAGCATCCAAATTAGGGCAATTATAGGGCGCAGCCATTCCTAGGATCACTTGTCCTGGATAATTGCCCCGATTGTCTGGTGTGGTCAGAGATCCTTATACACACCAATTTGAAAAGAGAAAGTAGAGCAAAGTCAAGTCAGAAGCAAAAAAAAAAAACTTATCTAGAGTAAGGCCTAGGAGAAAACAGAATGAGAACATGGAGGAGAGAGCGCAAATTAATGTAGAGAGCAAAGACAGGTGTGAATGAGGAGAGAGGATAGCAATAACCACATGACAAGAGACAGCATATGCATCGAATGCACCAAAGACGAGAGAACAGAGCAAAGCAAGTCAGGGCAGAGAAAGGTCCGATCAAGAACATGACCCAGGAGAAAGCAGATTGGGAATGGCGGGAAAAGAGTTTGTATCGACAGTAAACTGCAACTCGTATTACATGCACAGAAAAGAGAGAGCAGCCCTAGGACAGCTCCAAATGAAAAGATGAAGACAAGAGGCAAGGAGAAAGTGGATTTAAAGTAGAGGAGAAGAGAGTGTGAGACGGGGAAGGGGAATTAGTAGTGGTGGAGGAAAGCTTTGCCAACATGGTTATAATAGAAATAGGGCAATATGATGGTATTGAGCAGAAAAAGGTGATATGAAAATATTGAGGTTAAACAGCGCGATATGGCGGTATTGAATGTGATAGGGTTTACCCCAACTGAATTCTAGAGTCCCCTCATTATTACGGCCAGAGAGCAGAGAGAAACACACGTCAGGTTTCAGAGCAGCTCTGGAGAGATCTTCTCCAAGCAAGGTTTTATTTACCTCAAAATGTATAATACATGCGTCATATAAAGTTACAGTGGGGAAAAAAGTATTTAGTCAGCCACCAATTGTGCAAGTTCTCCCACTTATAAAGATGAGGCCGGCCTGTAATTGTCATCATAGGTACACCTCAACTATGAGAGACAAAATGAGAAAACTAATCCAGAAAATCACATTGTCTGATTTTTAAAGAATTTATTTGCAAATTATGGTGGAAAATAAGTATTTGGTCACCTACAAACAAGCAAGATTTCTGTCTCTCCCAGCCCTGTAACTTCTCCTTTAAGAGGCTCCTCTGTCCTCCACTCATTACCTGTAGTAATGGCTCCTGTGTGACATTGTTATCAGTATAAAAGACTCCTGTCCACAACCTCAGTCACACTCCAAACTCCACTATGGTGAAGACCAAAGAGCTGTGGAAGGACCAGAAACAAAATGGTAGCCCTGCACCAGGCTGGGAAGACTGAATCTGCAATAGGCAAGCAGCTTGGTGTGAAGAAATCACCTGTGGGAGCAATAATTAGAAAATGGAAGACATACAAGACCACTGATAATCTCCCTCCATCAGGGGCTCCACGCAAGATCTCACCCCGTGGGGGCAAAATGATCACAAGAACGGTGAGCAAAAATCCCAGAACCACGCGGGGGGACCTAGTGAGTGACCTGCAGAAAGCTGGGACTAACGTAACAAAGGCTACCGTCAGTAACACACTACGCCGCCAGGGACTCAGATCCTGCAGTGCCAGACGTGTCCCCCTGCTTAAGCCACTACATATCCGGGCCCGTCTGAAGTTTGCTAGAGAGCATTTGGATGTTCCAGAAGAGTATTGGGAGAATGTCATATGGTCAGATGAAACCAAAGTACAACTGTTTGGTAGAAACACAACTCGTGGTGTTTGGAGGAGAGTGAATGCTGAGTTGTATCCAGAGAACACCAGACCTACTGTGAAGCATGGGGGGGCAACATCATGTATGGGGCTGTTTCTCTGCAAAGGGACCAGGACGACTGATCCGTGTACATGAAAGAATGAATGGGGCCATGTATGGTGAGATTGTGAGTGCAAACCTCCTTCCATCAGCAAGGGCATTGAAGATGAAACGTGGCTGGGTCTTTCAGCATGACAATGATCCCAAGCACACCGCCAGGACAACGAAGGAGCGGCTTCGTAAGAAGCATTTCAAGGTCCTGGAGTGGCCTAGCCAGTCTCCAGATCTCAGCCCCATAGAAAACCTTTGGAGGGAGAAGAAAGTCCGTGTTTCCCAGCGACAGCCCCAAAACATCCCTGCTCTAGAGGAGATCTGCATGGAGGAATGGGCCGACATACCAGCAACAGTGTGTGCCAACCTTGTGAAGACTTACAGGAAACGTTTCACCTCTGTCATTGCCAACAAAGGAGATAGAACAAAGGATTGAGATGAACTTTTCTTATTGACCAAATACTTATTTTCCACCATAATTTGCAAATAAATTCTTTAAAAATCAGACAATGTGATTTTCTGGATTAGTTTTCTCATTTTGTCTCTCATAGTTGAGGTCTACCTATAATGACAATTACAGGCCGGCCTCATCTGTATAAGTGGGAGAACTTACACAATTGGTCGCTGACTAAATACTTTTTTTTCCCCACTGTACATCATGTATGTGCTTTAGGTACTGTGGCTGCCTTGCGATTACTTGCCCCTTATACGAAACCCTTATATTTGTCTTTTGCTCATATAATTTTACCAACAAGTTGCTTCATACAAACGTTCTGAGAACACGTATTTCACAGTATCCTGTCTATATCTTGATAGACATCAAATTTAGGACATTAACAGACAATTTCTTAATCCCCTCATGACTGTGTGAACATTACTTATCAATTATTCAATCGATAAGGAAACTCTAACAAGTGGAAACAGGACCATATGACGGTATTGAGGAGGAAACAGCGTTCTATGAAAGCATTATGTGGAAATAAGGTGAAATGCTAATATTTAATAGCTGGAAGTCAATATTATGTGAAAACAGTGATATTTTGGTATTGAGCTTTAACAGGTTGATATGACGGTATTGAGTGGTAGCGGGGTGATGTGACGGTACTGAGTGGTAGCGGGGTGATGTGACGGTACTGAGTGGTAGCGGGGTGATGTGACGGTACTGAGTGGTAACGGGGTGATGTGACGGTACTGAGTGGTAGCGGGGTGATGTGACGGTACTGAGTGGTAGCGGGGTGATGTGACGGTATTGAGTGGTAGTGGGGTGATGTGACGGTATTGAGTGGTAGCGGGGTGATCTGACGGTACTGAGTGGTAGCGGGGTGATGTGACGGTACTGAGTGGTAGCGGGGTGATGTGACGGTACTGAGTGGTAGCGGGGTGATGTGATGGTATTGAGTGGTAATGGGGTGATGTGGCGGTATTGAGTGGTAATGGGGTGATGTGGCGGTATTGAGTGGTAGCGGGGTGATGTGGCGGTACTGAGTGGTAGCGGGGGTGATGTGATGTGACGGTACTGAGTGGTAGCGGGGTGATGTGACGGTACTGAGTGGTAGCGGGGGTGATGTGACGGTACTGAGTGGTAATGGGGTGATGTGGCGGTACTGAGTGGTAATGGGGTGATGTGGCGGTATTGAGTGGTAACGGGGTGATGTGACGGTATTGAGTGGTAGCGGGGTGATGTGATGTGACGGTACTGAGTGGTAGCGGGGTGATGTGACGGTACTGAGTGGTAGCGGGGTGATGTGACGGTACTGAGTGGTAATGGGGTGATGTGACGGTACTGAGTGGTAGCGGGGGTGATGTGGCGGTATTGAGTGGTAGCGGGGTGATGTGACGGTACTGAGTGGTAGCGGGGTGATGTGACGGTATTGAGTGGTAATGGGGTGATGTGGCGGTATTGAGTGGTAGCGGGGTGATGTGACGGTATTGAGTGGTAGCGGGGTGATGTGATGTGACGGTACTGAGTGGTAGCGGGGTGATGTGGCGGTATTGAGTGGTAGCGGGGTGATGTGGCGGTATTGAGTGGTAGCGGGGTGATGTGATGTGGCGGTACTGAGTGGTAGCGGGGTGATGTGACGGTATTGAGTGGTAATGGGGGTGATGTGGCGGTATTGAGTGGTAGCGGGGGTGATCTGGCGGTACTGAGTGGTAGCGGGGGTGATGTGGCGGTACTGAGTGGTAGCGGGGTGATGTGACGGTACTGGTGGTAGCGGGGTGATGTGATGGTATTGAGTGGTAATGGGGTGATGTGACGGTATTGAGTGGTAGCGGGGTGATGTGGGCGGTATTGAGTGGTAGCGGGGTGATGTGACGGTACTGAGTGGTAGCGGGGTGATGTGACGGGTATTGAGTGGTAATGGGGTGATGTGACGGTACTGAGTGGTAGCGGGGTGATGTGAAGGTACTGAGTGGTAGTGGGGTGATGTGACGGGTACTGAGTGGTAGCGGGGTGATGTGACGGTACTGAGTGGTAATGGGGTGATGTGGCGGTATTGAGTGGTAGCGGGGTGATGTGACGGTATTGAGTGGTAGCGGGGTGATGTGACGGTATTGAGTGGTAGCGGGGTGATGTGACGGTACTGAGTGGTAGCGGGGGTGATGTGACGGTACTGAGTGGTAGCGGGGTGATGTGACGGTATTGAGTGGTAATGGGGTGATGTGACGGTATTGAGTGGTAACGGGGTGATGTGACGGTATTGAGTGGTAACGGGGTGATGTGATGTGACGGTACTGAGTGGTAGCGGGGTGATGTGACGGTATTGAGTGGTAGCGGGGTGATGTGACGGTATTGAGTGGTAACGGGGTGATGTGATGTGACGGTACTGAGTGGTAGCGGGGTGATGTGACGGTATTGGTGGTAATGGGGTGATGTGGCGGTATTGAGTGGTAGCGGGGTGATCTGGCGGTACTGAGTGGTAGCGGGGTGATGTGACGGTACTGAGTGGTAGCGGGGGTGATGTGACGGTACTGAGTGGTAGCGGGGTGATGTGGCGGTATTGAGTGGTAATGGGGTGATGTGACGGTACTGAGTGGTAGCGGGGTGATGTGAAGGTACTGAGTGGTAGTGGGGTGATGTGACGGTACTGAGTGGTAGCGGGGTGATGTGACGGTACTGAGTGGTAATGGGGTGATGTGACGGTACTGAGTGGTAGCGGGGTGATGTGACGGTATTGAGTGGTAGCGGGGTGATGTGACGGTATTGAGTGGTAGCGGGGTGATGTGACGGTACTGAGTGGTAGCGGGGTGATGTGACGGTACTGAGTGGTAACGGGGTGATGTGACGGTATTGAGTGGTAATGGGGTGATGTGACGGTATTGAGTGGTAACGGGGTGATGTGACGGTATTGAGTGGTAACGGGGTGATGTGATGTGACGGTACTGAGTGGTAGCGGGGTGATGTGACGGTATTGAGTGGTAACGGGGTGATGTGACGGTATTGAGTGGTAACGGGGTGATGTGATGTGACGGTACTGAGTGGTAGCGGGGTGATGTGACGGTATTGAGTGGTAATGGGGTGATGTGACGGTATTGAGTGGTAGCGGGGTGATCTGACGGTACTGAGTGGTAGCGGGGTGATGTGACGGTACTGAGTGGTAGCGGGGTGATGTGACGGTATTGAGTGGTAGCGGGGTGATGTGATGGTATTGAGTGGTAATGGGGTGATGTGGACGGTATTGAGTGGTAACGGGGTGATGTGACGGTATTGAGTGGTAGCGGGGTGATGTGGCGGTACTGAGTGGTAGCGGGGTGATGTGACGGTATTGAGTGGTAATGGGGGTGATGTGACGGTACTGAGTGGTAGCGGGGTGATGTGGAGGTACTGAGTGGTAGCGGGGTGATGTGACGGTACTGAGTGGTAGCGGGGTGATGTGACGGTACTGAGTGGTAATGGGGTGATGTGACGGTATTGAGTGGTAACGGGGTGATGTGACGGTATTGAGTGGTAGCGGGGGTGATGTGATGTGACGGTACTGAGTGGTAGCGGGGTGATGTGACGGTACTGAGTGGTAGCGGGGTGATGTGGCGGTACTGAGTGGTAATGGGGTGATGTGACGGTACTGAGTGGTAGCGGGGTGATGTGACGGTATTGAGTGGTAGCGGGGGTGATGTGACGGTACTGAGTGGTAACGGGGTGATGTGACGGTATTGGTGGTAATGGGGTGATGTGGCGGTATTGAGTGGTAACGGGGTGATGTGACGGTATTGAGTGGTAACGGGGTGATGTGATGTGACGGTACTGAGTGGTAGCGGGGGTGATGTGACGGTATTGAGTGGTAACGGGGTGATGTGACGGTATTGAGTGGTAACGGGGTGATGTGATGTGACGGTACTGAGTGGTAGCGGGGTGATGTGGACGGTATTGGTGGTAGTGGGGTGATGTGACGGTATTGAGTGGTAGCGGGGTGATCTGGCGGTACTGAGTGGTAGCGGGGTGATGTGGCGGTACTGAGTGGTAGCGGGGTGATGTGACGGTACTGAGTGGTAGCGGGGTGATGTGATGGTATTGAGTGGTAATGGGGTGATGTGACGGTATTGAGTGGTAACGGGGTGATGTGACGGTATTGAGTGGTAGCGGGGTGATGTGGCGGTACTGAGTGGTAGCGGGGTGATGTGGCGGTATTGGTGGTAATGGGGTGATGTGACGGTACTGAGTGGTAGCGGGGTGATGTGAAGGTACTGAGTGGTAGTGGGGTGATGTGACGGTACTGAGTGGTAGCGGGGTGATGTGACGGTACTGGTGGTAATGGGGTGATGTGACGGTATTGAGTGGTAACGGGGTGATGTGGGGTATTGGTGGTAGCGGGGTGATGTGACGGTATTGAGTGGTAGCGGGGTGATGTGACGGTACTGAGTGGTAGCGGGGTGATGTGACGGTACTGAGTGGTAACGGGGTGATGTGACGGTATTGAGTGGTAATGGGGTGATGTGACGGTATTGAGTGGTAACGGGGTGATGTGACGGTATTGAGTGGTAACGGGGTGATGTGATGTGACGGTACTGAGTGGTAGCGGGGTGATGTGACGGTATGAGTGGTAACGGGGTGATGTGACGGTATTGAGTGGTAACGGGGTGATGTGATGTGACGGTACTGAGTGGTAGCGGGGTGATGTGGGGTATTGGTGGTAATGGGGTGATGTGAGGTATTGAGTGGTAGCGGGGTGATCTGAGGTACTGGTGGTGCGGGGTGATGTGGCGGTACTGAGTGGTAGCGGGGTGATGTGACGGTACTGAGTGGTGGCGGGGTGATGTGACGGTATTGAGTGGTAATGGGGTGATGTGACGGTACTGAGTGGTAGCGGGGGTGATGTGAAGGTACTGAGTGGTAGTGGGGGTGATGTGACGGTACTGAGTGGTAGCGGGGTGATGTGACGGTACTGAGTGGTAATGGGGTGATGTGACGGTACTGAGTGGTAGCGGGGGTGATGTGACGGGTATTGAGTGGTAGCGGGGTGATGTGGACGGTATTGAGTGGTAGCGGGGTGATGTGACGGTACTGAGTGGTAGCGGGGTGATGTGACGGTACTGAGTGGTAGCGGGGTGATGTGACGGTATTGAGTGGTAATGGGGTGATGTGACGGTATTGAGTGGTAACGGGGTGATGTGACGGTATTGAGTGGTAACGGGGTGATGTGATGTGACGGTACTGAGTGGTAGCGGGGTGATGTGACGGTATTGAGTGGTAAGGGGTGATGTGACGGTATTGAGTGGTAACGGGGTGATGTGATGTGACGGGTACTGAGTGGTAGCGGGGGTGATGTGACGGTATTGAGTGGTAATGGGGTGATGTGACGGTATTGAGTGGTAGCGGGGGTGATCTGACGGTACTGAGTGGTAGCGGGGTGATGTGACGGTACTGAGTGGTAGCGGGGTGATGTGACGGTACTGAGTGGTAGCGGGGTGATGTGATGGTATTGAGTGGTAATGGGGTGATGTGACGGTATTGAGTGGTAACGGGGTGATGTGACGGTATTGAGTGGTAGCGGGGTGATGTGACGGTACTGAGTGGTAGCGGGGTGATGTGACGGTATTGAGTGGTAATGGGGTGATGTGGACGGTACTGAGTGGTAGCGGGGTGATGTGAAGGTACTGAGTGGTAGCGGGGGTGATGTGACGGTACTGAGTGGTAGCGGGGTGATGTGACGGTACTGAGTGGTAATGGGGGTGATGTGACGGTATTGAGTGGTAACGGGGTGATGTGGCGGTATTGAGTGGTAGCGGGGTGATGTGACGGTACTGAGTGGTAGCGGGATGATGTGACGGTATTGAGTGGTAGCGGGGTGATGTGACGGTACTGAGTGGTAGCGGGGTGATGTGACGGTACTGAGTGGTAGCGGGGTGATGTGACGGTATTGAGTGGTAATGGGGGTGATGTGACGGTATTGAGTGGTAGCGGGGGTGATCTGACGGTACTGAGTGGTAGCGGGGTGATGTGACGGTACTGGTGGTAGCGGGGTGATGTGACGGTACTGAGTGGTAGCGGGGTGATGTGACGGTACTGAGTGGTAGCGGGGTGATGTGGATGGTATTGAGTGGTAATGGGGTGATGTGACGGTGTTGAGTGGTAACGGGGTGATGTGACGGTGTTGAGTGGTAACGGGGTGATGTGACGGTACTGAGTGGTAGCGGGGTGATGTGACGGGTACTGGTGGTAGCGGGGTGATGTGGCGGTATTGAGTGGTAATGGGGTGATCTGACGGTACTGGTGGTAGCGGGGTGATGTGACGGTACTGAGTGGTAGCGGGGTGATGTGACGGTACTGGTGGTAGCGGGGTGATGTGACGGTACTGAGTGGTAGCGGGGTGATGTGTGGTATTGAGTGGTAATGGGGGTGATGTGACGGTATTGGTGGTAGCGGGGTGATGTGACGGTTTGGTGGTAGCGGGGTGTGTGCGGGTACTGAGTGGTAGCGGGGTGATGTGACGGGTATTGGTGGTAATGGGGTGATGTGCGGTACTGAGTGGTAGCGGGGTGATGTGGGTACTGAGTGGTAGCGGGGGTGATGTGACGGTACTGGGTGGTGCGGGGTGTGTGCGGTACTGGTGGTATGGGGTGATGTGACGGTACTGGTGGTAATGGGGTGATGTGACGGGTACTGGTGGTAATGGGGTGATGTGCGGTTTGGTGGTACGGGGTGTGTGCGGTTTGGTGGTGCGGGGGTGATGTGATGTGCGTACTGGTGGTGCGGGGTGTGTGGCGGTCTGGTGGTGCGGGGTGATGTGGCGGTCTGGTGGTATGGGGTGTGTGCGGTCTGGTGGTGCTGTGTGCGGTTTGGTGGTGCGGGGTGTGTGCGGTCTGGTGGTCGGGGTGTGTGCGGTTTGGTGGTATGGGGTGTGTGGCGGTTTGGTGGTAGCGGGGTGATGTGCGGTATTGGTGGTAACGGGGTGATGTGATGTGACGGTACTGAGTGGTAGCGGGGTGATGTGACGGTATTGAGTGGTAACGGGGTGATGTGGACGGTATTGAGTGGTAACGGGGTGATGTGATGTGACGGTACTGAGTGGTAGCGGGGGTGATGTGGACGGTATTGAGTGGTAATGGGGTGATGTGACGGTATTGAGTGGTAGCGGGGTGATCTGACGGTACTGAGTGGTAGCGGGGTGATGTGACGGTACTGAGTGGTAGCGGGGTGATGTGACGGTACTGAGTGGTAGCGGGGTGATGTGATGGTATTGAGTGGTAATGGGGTGATGTGACGGTATTGAGTGGTAACGGGGTGATGTGACGGTATTGAGTGGTAGCGGGGTGATGTGACGGTACTGAGTGGTAGCGGGGTGATGTGACGGTATTGAGTGGTAATGGGGTGATGTGGGCGGTACTGAGTGGTAGCGGGGTGATGTGAAGGTACTGAGTGGTAGTGGGGTGATGTGGCGGTACTGAGTGGTAGCGGGGTGATGTGACGGTACTGAGTGGTAATGGGGTGATGTGGCGGTATTGAGTGGTAGCGGGGTGATGTGACGGTATTGAGTGGTAGCGGGGTGATGTGACGGTATTGAGTGGTAGCGGGGTGATGTGACGGTACTGAGTGGTAGCGGGGTGATGTGGGCGGTACTGAGTGGTAACGGGGTGATGTGGCGGTATTGAGTGGTAATGGGGTGGTGTGACGGTATTGAGTGGTAGCGGGGTGATGTGACGGTATTGAGTGGTAACGGGTGTGATGTGATGTGACGGTACTGAGTGGTAGCGGGGTGATGTGACGGTATTGAGTGGTAGCGGGGTGATGTGGACGGTATTGAGTGGTAACGGGGTGATGTGATGTGACGGTACTGAGTGGTAGCGGGGTGATGTGGCGGTATTGAGTGGTAATGGGGTGATGTGACGGTAGTGGTGGGTGGTAGCGGGGTGATGTGGCGGTACTGAGTGGTAGCGGGGTGATGTGACGGGTACTGAGTGGTAGCGGGGTGATGTGGCGGTATTGAGTGGTAATGGGGTGATGTGACGGTACTGAGTGGTAGCGGGGTGATGTGGAAGGTACTGAGTGGTAGGTGGGGTGATGTGGACGGTACTGAGTGGTAGCGGGGTGATGTGACGGTACTGAGTGGTAATGGGGTGATGTGGACGGTACTGAGTGGTAGCGGGGTGATGTGGCGGTATTGAGTGGTAGCGGGGTGATGTGACGGTGTTGAGTGGTAGCGGGGTGATGTGGACGGTATTGAGTGGTAGCGGGGTGATGTGGGCGGTACTGAGTGGTAGCCGGGTGATGTGCGGTATGGTATTGAGTGGTAATGGGGGTGATGTGGCGGTATTGAGTGGTAGCGGGGTGATGTGGGCGGTATTGAGTGGTAGCGGGGTGATGTGATGTGGCGGTACTGAGTGGTAGCGGGGTGATGTGGACGGTATTGAGTGGTAACGGGGTGATGTGGCGGTATTGAGTGGTAGCGGGGTGATGTGATGTGACGGTACTGAGTGGTGGCGGGGTGATGTGACGGTATTGAGTGGTAATGGGGTGATGTGGCGGTATTGAGTGGTAGCGGGGTGATCTGACGGTACTGAGTGGTAGCGGGTGATGTGACGGTACTGAGTGGTGGCGGGGTGATGTGACGGTATTGAGTGGTAGCGGGGTGATGTGATGGTATTGAGTGGTAATGGGGTGATGTGGCGGTATTGAGTGGTAGCGGGGTGATGTGACGGTATTGAGTGGTAGCGGGGTGATGTGGCGGTACTGAGTGGTAGCGGGGTGATGTGGCGGTATTGAGTGGTAATGGGGTGATGTGACGGTACTGAGTGGTAGCGGGGTGATGTGAAGGTACTGAGTGGTAGCGGGGTGATGTGGCGGTACTGAGTGGTAGTGGGGTGATGTGACGGTATTGAGTGGTAGCGGGGTGATGTGGCGGTATTGAGGTGGTAGCGGGGTGATGTGACGGTACTGAGTGGTAGCGGGATGATGTGGCGGTATTGAGTGGTAGCGGGGTGATGTGACGGTACTGAGTGGTAGCGGGGTGATGTGGACGGTACTGAGTGGTAGCGGGGTGATGTGGACGGTACTGAGTGGTAGCGGGGTGATGTGACGGTATTGGTGGTAGGGGGTGATGTGACGGTATTGAGTGGTAATGGGGTGATGTGACGGTACTGAGTGGTAGCGGGGTGATGTGAAGGTACTGAGTGGTAGCGGGGTGATGTGGACGGTACTGAGTGGTAATGGGGGTGATGTGACGGTATTGAGTGGTAACGGGGTGATGTGACGGTACTGAGTGGTAGCGGGGTGATGTGACGGTACTGAGTGGTAGCGGGGTGATGTGACGGTATTGAGTGGTAGCGGGGTGATGTGAAGGTACTGAGTGGTAGCGGGGTGATGTGACGGTACTGAGTGGTAGCGGGGTGATGTGACGGTACTGAGTGGTAGCGGGGTGATGTGACGGTACTGAGTGGTAGCGGGGTGATGTGACGGTATTGAGTGGTAACGGGGTGATGTGGGCGGTACTGAGTGGTAGCGGGGTGATGTGACGGTACTGAGTGGTAATGGGGTGATGTGACGGTATTGAGTGGTAGCGGGGTGATGTGACGGTACTGAGTGGTAGCGGGGTGATGTGAAGGTATTGAGTGGTAGCGGGGGTGATGTGACGGTATTGAGTGGTAGCGGGGGTGATGTGAAGGTATTGAGTGGTAGCGGGGTGATGTGACGGTACTGAGTGGTAACGGGGTGATGTGACGGTATTGAGTGGTAACGGGGTGATGTGATGTTATTGAGTGGTAGCAGGGCTGTAAGCGCATTGCTGTTTATGCAGTTTCCAAATATCTGGCAAGAACTGGCAGATCAGATAGAAAGCAAAACAAGCTACCTAAAATCCCACACTGCTCCAGCTGATAGGTCTAAGGCACCCCTGACGTTTTCACCAGAGCCTGCCGCAAGGCCATTTGGACTTTAGCAGAACCAGGACCCAGGCTACCATACTGGGGCTTAGTGTAAGAAAATAGGTCCTCTTGCACCATCAAACCTACAGCAGAGGGAACACATACAAGAAGGATCAAAACCAGGAGAGCAGAGGAGTATCCAAATAAGTAACAGAAGAATAAACGTGTCTAAGAGTTCACAGACAAAGCCAGATCAGTTAGAATATAGATTACCAGAAACACAAGCCAAAATCAGTGACCGGGGAAGCAGCAGATAAACGGGTAACTCCAAAGTCACAAACCTAACGACAATAATACACAAAGTTTAATATTCCTCAGCCCTGTGATCTGCTGAGCGTCGTAGAGCTGTGACTAGCTGCAGACCCACCCAAAGCTTCACTCGTAGATATAGCAACGTTAAAGCGATGGCTGTGAGTAGAATAACACATAGTGAGAATCCAAGCAGTACCTTCCCTTCTATGAGGGTCTACCGGACTGGATTTTCTTCCGATTCAGCTGATCCTGATCTCGGACTCCGCACTCTTTGTTACATTGCATTTCCACCTCTGTGAAAGTGGAAAAAGAATCACAACTAGGAGTTGGCCTTATTATGAGACCCAGTTGGCACAGTATTACTACAAAATTCAGAAGAAATATGCACAGAATCCTGAATATATTCAGATAAGACAAGGCCTCACATGATATACCAGGGACCAGCAGGGAAAGCCAAGAAGCCTTACATTTATAGGGCTTTTCCCAGCATACAACAACATGCAGATAACCCATCTGCACTGTACCTGTGACTTCACCTATCTCCTATGTGCCCTCTCAAGATCTGCATCCCAATAGCACCATTACATTTTCAGAGTGGGCGGTCCTTACTATGGAGCATGTGACTGCCGGGTTACTAGTAAAAACTACATCTCCCAGGTGCACCTTGCGCTGTGCGCTTTCTAACTGTCACACTGGCCATTATACCTAACAGAAATCCTTCATTCACTGCACATACTCCGACTGTCAGGATGGCACATGCATAGGTATGTAGAGCTGATCTAATAAGCTGCTATAGGAAAGTGACCCTCGTCCTGAATGAAGATGGACTACAAGTATTCTCCATTGACAACACTGCTCAAACAGTGGTAGCGATAGGGCGGCTTCATTGGTCTGTTTCTAGTGGCATCTACACTTTTGCTAATTGCTTTCTATAGGTGATATTTTGTAACTTACTTTTATATGAAATATGATTGTTATTGTGGGAATACTCCTTTAACTAGCTCCCCTTTCTCCCAGTCAAGTACTGGGTATAATTGGAGAATGAGGCAGCACTCCAACTGGTTCAGAGTCTCAGATCTCTGACTGAGTGCAGCCCCCGACAGCTTCACTTGTACACATAACAGCCTTAAAGTGACAGCTGTGAGCAGTGCTACACTGAAAAGTATGATGGCTGCAAGTAAGAACACATATTGAGAATCCTAACAAGGGTGATATAACCAAATTGAGCAGAAAAGGGGTGCTATGAAGGTATAGAGTAAAAACAGGGCAATATGAGAGTATTGAGTCTATACATTTTGAATCAAATATGTTTGTCATGAACTAGAGTTTAAAATGGCTTAAAACATAGTATATGACACTCTAATGACTCCTAGGACTATATATCTATAATACATAGTGTATGACACTGTCAGGACTCCTAGGACTATATATCTATAATACATAGTGTATGACACTGTCAGGACTCCTAGGACTATATATCTATAATACATAGTGTATGACACTGTCAGCCCCTGGCCTATATAGCTTAATCATAGGGACTTCCCAAGGACTATATATCTATAATACATAGTGTATGACACTGTCAGGGCTCCAAGGACTATATATCTATAATACATAGTGTATGACACTGTCAGGGCTCCTAGGACTATATATCTATAATACATAGTGTATGACACTGTCAGGGCTCCTAGGACTCTATATCTATAATACATAGTGTATGACACGGTCAGGACTCCTAGGACTGTATATCTATAGTACATAGTGTATGACACTGTCAGGGCTCCTAGGACTATATATCTATAATACATAGTGTATGACACTGTCAGGGCTCCTAGGACTATATATCTATAATACATAGTGTATGACACTGTCGGCTCCTAGGACTATATATCTATAATACATAGTGTATGACACTGTCAGGACTCCTAGGACTATATATCTATAATACATAGTGTATGACACTGTCAGGACTCCTAGGACTATATACAGTCATATGAAAAAGTTTGGGCACCCCTATTAATCTTAATCATTTTTAGTTCTAAATATTTGGGTGTTTGCAACAGCCATTTCAATTTGATATATCTAATAACTGATGGACACAGTAATATTTCAGGATTGAAATGAGGTTTATTGTACTAACAGAAAATGTGCAATATGCATTAAACCAAAATTTGACCGGTGCAAAAATTTGGGTACCCTTATCATTTTATTGATTTGAATACTCCTAACTACTTTTTACTGACTTACTGAAGCACAAAATTGGTTTTGTAACCTCACTGAGCTTTGATCTTCATAGCCAGGTGTATCCAATCATGAGAAAAGGTATTTAAGGTGGCCAATTGCAAGTTGTTCTCCTATTTGAATCTCCTCTGAAGAGTGGCATCATGGGCTCCTCAAAACAACTCTCAAATGATCTGAAAACAAAGATTGTTCAACATAGTTGTTCAGGGGAAGGATACAAAAAGTTGTCTCAGAGATTTAACCTGTCAGTTTCCACTGTGAGGAACATAGTAAGGAAATGGAAGACCACAGGGACAGTTCTTGTTAAGCCCAGAAGTGGCAGGCCAAGAAAAATATCAGAAAGGCAGAGAAGAAGAATGGTGAGAACAGTCAAGGACAATCCACAGACCACCTCCAAAGAGCTGCAGCATCATCTTGCTGCAGATGGTGTCACTGTGCATCGGTCAACAATACAGCACACTTTGCACAAGGAGAAGCTGTATGGGAGAGTGATGCGAAAGAAGCCGTTTCTGAAAGCACGCCACAAACAGAGTCGCCTGAGGTACGCAAAAGCACATTTGGACAAGCCAGCTTCATTTTGGAAGAAGGTCCTGTGGACTGATGAAACAAAGATTGAGTTGTTTGGTCATACAAAAAGGCGTTATGGATGGCGTCCAAAAAACACAGCATTCCAAGAAAAACACTTGCTACCCACTGTAAAATTTGGTGGAGGTTCCATCATGCTTTGGGGCTGTGTGGCCAATACCGGCACCGGGAATCTTGTTAAAGTTGAGGGTCGCATGGATTCAACTCAGTATCAGCAGATTCTTGAGAATAATGTACAAGAATCAGTGACGAATTTGAAGTTACGCCGGGGATGGATATTTCAGCAAGACAATGATCCAAAACACAGCTCCAAATCTACTCTAAAACCCCTTGTCAGGGATACTCCAAGCTATATCCAGGACACCACTGACCTTCTTAACAAACTGAATGCCCTGGGCCCTCTACCTGAGGGTACCATTTTGGCCACCATGGATGTGGAATCCCTGTATACCAACATTCCCCACAAGGATGGAGTTGCAGCATGTCGGGTACACCTGGCAAAACAAGACCTCCCAACAGAACCAGTAACGCGGCTCATACAATTCATCCTTAGCCACAACTATTTTACCTTTGGAGAGGATCTATATCTACAGCGAATGGGAACTTCAATGGGGACCAGATGTGCACCCCAATATGCAAATCTCTTTATGGCAGAAATGGAAGGAACATATTTATCAACATGCACCACCAAACCTATGATTTACCTTCGTTATATCGATGATATCCTTGTCATCTGGACTGCAGGTGAGGAGGCCCTACTTCAATTCCATAATGACTTCAATGACTTTCACCCGACCATCAACCTTACACTTAGCTATTCAGGGAGTGAAATTCACTTTCTGGATACCACAATATACATCAAAGACCACCGGCTACTCACATCAATATACCACAAACCCACAGACAGAACGGCCTACCTGAGAAACGACAGCTTCCACCCCAAGCACACAAGACAATCTATAATCTACAGCCAGGCTATACCATACAATCGTATTTGCTCCGACAAAACAGACCTGGACAAGCACCTCCTGGATCTGAGGATGAAATTTCTCAGATTGGGATACAAACCAAAAGTGACGGACAACCAATTAAACAAAGCGGCAGCCATTACCAGAGACAGTCTGCTCACATATAGAGAGACCCAGAAAGAAGCCCGAGTGCCCCTAGTTGTCACCTACAACCCACAGCTGGAGATCCTACGAAGGATTGCCAAGGAGCTCCAACCTGTGCTACATAGGGACAACAGACTCAAGGACATATTTCCAGTCCCCCCTCTCCTTTCCTTTCAACAACCACCAAACCTGAGGCGTATTATCGTCCGGAGTGCCCTGAAGGCCCCAACTGAAAATGGCGCCTCACCTTGCCTACATAAAAGGTGGATGACCTGCAGGCACATCCACACCGCTGACAGTGTACCTGTCCCACAGTCACAACAGGTGCACAGAATTAGGGGGACATTTTCCTGCAGGTCTTCCAATGTGGTGTACCTCATAATGTGTGTGCAATGTCCCACCACAGGCCTCTATGTGGGGGAAACAGGGCAGAGACTCAGTCAGCGAATGAACTCACACAGATCCACCATTAATAACAGCAGAACCGATCTCCCAGTGGCCGCACATTTCTCCAGAGAAGACCGCTCTATTGAAGATTTGCGGGTTGTGGTTTTAATGGGACATTTTAAGACACAGGAAAAAAGGAAAGAAATGGAGTACAAATTTATGCAAAAATTTCAAACTCTGCAATTTGGACTTAATATTCCTGCCAGCTTCATGTCATACTATGTATGACCTGTGAGGGACACAAATCACCTCCTGATAGCAAACAGATAACAGCAAGAATTACTGATCCCTCCGTCACGCCCCACAAGTTTCCAGACTGTTTTTTTGACCTGTTGTAAATAACTTCTCTACTTAGATTGCAATTTTTTTTAAGGACTCTAAAATGCTTTGAAAACCATGTGTATAAAAATCTGTGAATTTTCAGTTCTTGTATCACACCATGTCTGATGAAGGGAGCGAGCACTCCTGAAAGCTTACTTATAAATATACTCAGTTAGCCTCTAAAAGGTATCGCCTGATTTCTTCACTCTTCCAAATCTACTCAGGCATTCATGCAGAGGAACAATTACAATGTTCTGGAATGGCCATCCCAGTCCCCAGACCTGAATATCATTGAACATCTGTGGGATCATTTGAAGCGGGCTGTCCATGCTCGGCGACCATCAAACTTAACTGAACTGGAATTGTTTTGTAAAGAGGAATGGTCAAAAATACCTTCATCCAGGATCCAGGAACTGATTAAAAGCTACAGGAAGCGACTAGAGGCAAAAAGGAGGATCTACTAAATATTAATGTCACTTTTCTGTTGAGGTGCCCATACTTTTGCACCGGTCAAATTTTGGTTTAATGCATATTGCACATTTTCTGTTAGTACAATAAACCTCATTTCAATCCTGAAATATTACTGTGTCCATCAGTTATTAGATATATCAAATTGAAATGGCTGTTGCAAACACCCAAATATTTAGAACTAAAAATGATTAAGATTAATAGGGGTGCCCAAACTTTTTCATATGACTGTATATTCTTGTACATAGGAGCAGTATTATAGTAGTTATATTCTTGTACATAGGAGGTAGTATTATAGTAGTTATATTCTTGTACATAGGAGCAGTATTATAGTAGTTATATTCTTGTACATAGGAGGTAGTATTATAGTAGTTATATTCTTGTACATAGGAGCAGTATTATAGTAGTTATATTCTTGTACATAGGAGTAGTATTATAGTAGTTATATTCTTGTACATAGGAGGTAGTATTATAGTAGTTATATTCTTGTACATAGGAGTAGTATTATAGTAGTTATATTCTTGTACATAGGAGGTAGTATTATAGTAGTTATATTCTTGTACATAGGAGTAGTATTATAGTAGTTATATTCTTGTACATAGGGGGCAGTATTATAGTAGTTATATTCTTGTACATAGGAGTAGTATTATAGTAGTTATATTCTTGTACATAGGAGCAGTATTATAGTAGTTATATTCTTGTACATAGGAGGTAGTATTATAGTAGTTATATTCTTGTACATAGGAGGTAGTATTATAGTAGTTATATTCTTGTACATAGGAGTAGTATTATAGTAGTTATATTCTTGTACATAGGAGCAGTATTATAGTAGTTATATTCTTGTACATAGGGGCAGTATTATAGTAGTTATATTCTTGTACATAGGAACAGTATTATAGTAGTTATATTCTTGTACATAGGAGGTAGTATTATAGTAGTTATATTCTTGTACATAGGAGCAGTACTATAGTAGTTATATTCTTGTACATAGGAGTAGTATTATAGTAGTTATATTCTTGTACATAGGAGCAGTATTATAGTAGTTATATTCTTGTACATAGGAGTAGTATTATAGTAGTTATATTCTTGTACATAGGAGCAGTATTATAGTAGTTATATTCTTGTACATAGGGGCAGTATTATAGTAGTTATATTCTTGTACATAGGAACAGTATTATAGTAGTTATATTCTTGTACATAGGAGGTAGTATTATAGTAGTTATATTCCTGTACATAGGAGCAGTATTATAGTAGTTATATTCTTGTACGTAGGAGCAGTATTATAGTAGTTATATTCTTGTACATAGGAGGTAGTATTATAGTAGTTATATTCTTGTACATAGGAGGTAGTATTATAGTAGTTATATTCTTGTACATAGGAGCAGTATTATAGTAGTTATATTCTTGTACGTAGGAGCAGTATTATAGTAGTTATATTCTTGTACATAGGAGGTAGTATTATAGTAGTTATATTCTTGTACATAGGGAGGTAGTATAGTAGTTATATTCTTGTACATAGGGGGTAGTATTATAGTAGGTATATTCTTGTACATAGCGGGTAGTATTATAGTAGTTATATTATTGTACATAGGAGCAGTATTATAGTAGTTATATTCTTGTACATAGGAGCAGTATTATAGTAGTTATATTCTTGTACATAGGAGCAGTATTATAGTAGTTATATTGTTGTACATAGGAGTAGTATTATAGTAGTTATATTCTTGTACATAGGAGCAGTATTATAGTGGTTATATTCTTGTACATAGGAGGTAGTATTATAGTAGTTATATTCTTGTACATAGGAGGTAGTATTATAGTAGTTATATTCTTGTACATAGGAGCAGTATTATAGTAGTTATATTCTTGTACATAGGAGCAGTATTATAGTAGTTATATTCTTGTACATAGGAGCAGTATTATAGTAGTTATATTCTTGTACATAGGAGCAGTATTATAGTAGTTATATTCTTGTACATAGGAGGTAGTATTATAGTAGTTATATTCTTGTACATAGGAGCAGTATTATAGTAGTTATATTCTTGTACATAGGAGTAGTATTATAGTAGTTTTATTCTTGTACATAGGAGGTAGTATTATAGTAGTTATATTCTTGTACATAGGGGCAGTATTATAGTAGTTATATTCTTGTACATAGGAGCAGTATTATAGTAGGTATATTCTTGTACATAGGAGACAGTATTATAGTAGTTATATTCTTGTACATAGGAGGTAGTATTATAGTAGTTATATTCTTGTACATAGGAGCAGTATTATAGTAGTTATATTCTTGTACATAGGAGGTAGGTATTATAGTAGTTATATTCTTGTACATAGGAGTAGTATTATAGTAGTTATATTCTTGTACATAGGAGGTAGTATTATAGTAGTTATATTCTTGTACATAGGGGCAGTATTATAGTAGTTATATTCTTGTATATAGGAGCAGTATTATAGTAGTTATATTCTTGTACATAGGAGGTAGTATTATAGTAGTTATATTCTTGTACATAGGAGCAGTATTATAGTAGTTATATTCTAGTACATAGGAGCAGTATTATAGTAGTTATATTCTTGTACATAGGAGCAGTATTATAGTAGTTATATTGTTGTACATAGGAGTAGTATTATAGTAGTTATATTCTTGTACATAGGAGGTAGTATTATAGTAGTTATATTCTTGTACATAGGAGTAGTATTATAGTAGTTATATTCTTGTACATAGGGGGTAGTATTATAGTAGTTATATTCTTGTACATAGGGGGTAGTATTATAGTAGTTTTATTCTTGTACATAGGGGAGTATTATAGTAGTTATTTCTGTATTATAGTAGTTATATTCTTGTACATAGGAGCAGTATTATAGTAGTTATATTCTTGTACATAGGGGCAGTATTATAGTAGTTATATTCTTGTACATAGTTTGACATAGGTGGAGTATTATAGTAGTTATATTCTTGTACATAGGAGCAGTATTATAGTAGTTATATTCTTGTACATAGGAGGTAGGTATTATAGTAGTTATATTCTTGTACATAGGAGCAGTATTATAGTAGTTATATTCTTGTACATAGGAGGTAGGTATTATAGTAGTTATATTCTTGTACATAGGAGGTAGTATTATAGTAGTTATATTCTTGTACATAGGAGGTAGTATTATAGTAGTTATATTCTTGTACATAGGGGCAGTATTATAGTAGTTATATTCTTGTATATAGGAGCAGTATTATAGTAGTTATATTCTTGTACATAGGAGGTAGTATTATAGTAGTTATATTCTTGTACATAGGAGCAGTATTATAGTAGTTATATTCTTGTACATAGGAGCAGTATTATAGTAGTTATATTCTTGTACATAGGAGGTAGTATTATAGTAGTTATATTCTTGTACATAGGAGTAGTATTATAGTAGTTATATTCTTGTACATAGGAGGTAGTATTATAGTAGTTATATTCTTGTACATAGGAGGTAGTATTATAGTAGTTATATTCTTGTACATAGGAGTAGTATTATAGTAGATATATTCTTGTACATAGGAGCAGTATTATAGTAGTTATATTCTTGTACATAGGAGCAGTATTATAGTAGTTATATTCTTGTACATAGGAGCAGTATTATAGTAGTTATATTCTTGTACATAGGAGCAGTATTATAGTAGTTATATTCTTGTAGATAGGAGCAGTATTATAGTAGTTATATTCTTGTACATAGGAGTAGTATTATAGTAGATATATTCTTGTACATAGGAGCAGTATTATAGTAGTTATATTCTTGTACATAGGAGCAGTATTATAGTAGTTATATTCCTGTACATAGGAGTAGTATTATAGTAGTTATATTCTTGTACATAGGAGCAGTATTATAGTAGTTATATTCTGTACATAGGAGGTAGTATTATAGTAGTTATATTCTTGTACATAGGAGCAGTACTATAGTAGTTATTTTCTTGTACATAGGAGGTAGTATTATAGTAGTTATATTCTTGTACATAGGAGGTAGTATTATAGTAGTTATATTCTTGTACATAGGAGCAGTATTATAGTAGTTATATTCTTGTACATAGGAGCAGTATTATAGTAGTTATATTCTTGTACATAGGAGTAGTATTATAGTAGTTATATTCTTGTACATAGGAGCAGTATTATAGTAGTTATATTCTTGTACATAGGGGGTAGTATTATAGTAGTTATATACTTGTACATAGGAGCAGTATTATGGTAGTTATATTCTTGTACATAGGAGGTAGTATTATAGTAGGTATATTCTTGTACATAGGAGTAGTATTATAGTAGTTATATTCTTGTACATAGGAGCAGTATTATAGTAGTTATATTCTTGTACATAGGAGCAGTATTATAGTAGTTATATTCCTGTACATAGGAGCAGTATTATAGTAGTTATATTCTTGTACATAGGAGCAGTATTATAGTAGTTATATTTGTACATAGGAGGTAGTATTATAGTAGTTATATTCTTGTACATAGGAGCAGTATTATAGTAGTTATATACTTGTACATAGGAGCAGTATTATAGTAGTTATATTCTTGTACATAGGAGCAGTACTATAGTAGTTATTTTCTTGTACATAGGAGGTAGTATTATAGTAGTTATATTCTTGTACATAGGAGGTAGTATTATAGTAGTTATATTCTTGTACATAGGAGCAGTATTATAGTAGTTATATACTTGTACATAGGAGTAGTATTATAGTAGTTATATTCTTGTACATAGGAGCAGTATTATAGTAGTTATATTCTTGTACATAGGGGTAGTATTATAGTAGTTATATACTTGTACATAGGAGCAGTATTATAGTAGTTATATTCTTGTACATAGGAGGTAGTATTATAGTAGTTATATTCTTGTACATAGGAGGTAGTATTATAGTAGTTATATTCTTGTACATAGGAGCAGTATTATAGTAGTTATATTCTTGTACATAGGAGTAGTATTATAGTAGTTATATTCTTGTACATAGGAGCAGTATTATAGTAGTTATATTCTTGTACATAGGAGGTAGTATTATAGTAGTTATATTCTTGTACATAGGAGTAGTATTATAGTAGTTATATTCTTGTACATAGGAGCAGTATTATAGTAGTTATATTATTGTACATAGGAGCAGTATTATAGTAGTTATATTCTTGTACATAGGGGTAGTATTATAGTAGTTATATTCTTGTACATAGGAGCAGTATTATAGAAGTTATATTCTTGTACATAGGAGTAGTATTATAGTAGTTATATTCTTGTACATAGGAGGTAGTATTATAGTAGTTATATTCTTGTACATAGGAGCAGTATTATAGTAGTTATATTCTTGTACATAGGGGGCAGTATTATAGTAGTTATATTCTTGTACATAGGAGGTAGTATTATAGTAGTTATATTCTTGTACATAGTAGTAGTATTATAGTAGTTATATTCTTGTACATAGGAGTAGTATTATAGTAGTTATATTCTTGTACATAGGAGCAGTATTATAGTAGTTATATTCTTGTACATAGGGGTAGTATTATAGTAGTTATATTCTTGTATATAGGAGTAGTATTATAGTAGTGATATCCTTGTACATAGGAGCAGTATTATAGTAGTTATATTCTTGTACATAGGAGCAGTATTATAGTAGTTATATTCTTGTACATAGGAGGTAGTATTATAGTAGTTATATTCTTGTACATAGGAGGTAGTATTATAGTAGTTATATTCTTGTACATAGGGGGCAGTATTATAGTAGTTATATTATTGAACATAGGAGAAGTATTATAGTAGTTATATTCTTGTATATAGGAGCAGTATTATAGTAGTTATATTGTAGCAATACTTTTTCAGCGTTCTTGCCATTTCTTATGTGTCCGTCCAGTATTTTATAAGACAATTGAGGCTATAATTATATATGTGATGATATCAGATGGTTTGGGTACCTGCTGATCCTGTCGTGTACATGATTCTTGCACATGGTATGAGCCTATTTGCTCTCCTCCTTACTGCAGTGTGTGATATATTTGGCCTACTTTCATCTAATAAATGACTCACTATGAGCCGCTCCTGCCGATTCAGACAGTACTTATTAATCTACAAGATTTGCCCTTAAATACCCCTGGTGGAAACGGCTTCTCCGTAGCAGCACAGAGTATTATAGGAAATGAGCTTGCAGATCTTGTATGAGGTTCTTTGAATACGGACAAAACTAGGACAATCAAAAAATGGTCACTAGCCAAATTAAGTTGGTGTAGTAAGGTCTTACCTACCCTTTTTAATACTTATGGTCTGACCTTAGTATAAGCCATCAGTTCTAGATCCACAAAATTCCAACAATGGGGACCCCTGTAATTCAGCTGGTCCTGGATAGCGTAGTTCCGGGTACTTTATCGGGCCCTGCTCATTGCCGTACAATGTGTAGACCTCAGTGGGACGTCGCTGCAGTACCTAAAAACTATGCTACACCTTGTATGGAGAGCGAGCATATAGACGTTACCGGGAGCGGAGCCGGCCAGGAGCAGCTGTCACATCCCCTCACATCGAAAACTTCTGTTCTAAGGACGTACTGGACAAGATATTGGAAACGCACTCCTAGGACTGCTAAGCTGTGCGGCCAATAAGCATTGTAGTGAGATGGGAGCCATCCTGAGGGAACAGACAGGATATAAGACAATTGGTACAGGGAAGCTGAAGAAGCGGATTGCGACATTGTCACGATGGTGGGGTTGAGGAGTCTAGGTGCATGATATGATATGGGATCATTGTCGCTATCATAAGCTGGTCAACCAGTTGGATATCTGTGAGAAGCTGAGTAACTCTGATACTGATATTGTGTAACTGGGGAAGCCAAGGCAGCCACATAGTCATCTGCTGGGAATCCCAAACTCATGTAGCAGGCCACTGCTGAGCACATAGTCATCATCCCCCTCATTGTCTGAACTGGATATACTATGCCAATGTGGGTCATGATAGGGAGTTAAAGGGGTTTTGCGGGCAAAAAATAATTTTTCAAAAAGGGTCTGTTAGTGTTATTAACAGGTTAATAAGTGCAACCAAATACCTTTAGCAGTGTCTTGAGTGATTTTCTGGGTTCTTCTGTGAGCTCCTGGCATCTTCTGCATTTGCTTACATGGTTTGCTTCCTGTTCTGTTTTTGTACAACTACCATGAAGACTTGCATTTCACTCAGAGCTGACTCCCTCCTCTTCCCTCTCTCACTCCCTCCTCTTCCCTCTCTCACTCCCTCCTCTTTCCTCTCTCACTCCCTCCACCTCCCTCTCTCACTCCCTCCTCCTCCCTCTCTCACTCCCTCCTCCTCCCTCTCTCACTCCCTCCTCCTCCCTCTCTCATTCCCCGCCTCCTCCCTCTCTCTCACTCCCTCCTCTCTCTCTCTCCTCCCTCCTCCTCCCCCTCTCTCACTCCCTCCTCTTCCCTCTCTCACTCCCCTCCTCTTCCCTCTCTCACTCCCTCCTCCTCCCTCTCTCACTCCCTCCTCCTCCCTCTCTCCACTCCCTCCTCTTCCCTCTCTCACTCCCTCCTCCTCCCTCTCTCACTCCCTCCTCTTCCCTCTCTCACTCCCTCCTCCTCCCTCTCTCACTCCCTCCTCCTCCCTCTCTCACTCCCCTCCCTCCTCCCTCCTCCTCCTCCTCTCTCTCTCCTCCCTCCTCTTCCCTCTCTCACTCCCTCCTCCTCCCTCTCTCACTCCCTCCTCCCTCTCTCATTCCCACCTCCTCCCTCTCTCACTCCCTCCTCTTCCCTCTCTCACTCCCTCCTCCTCCCTCTCTCACTCCCTCCTCCTCCCTCTCTCACACCCCTCCTCTTCCCTCTCTCACTCCCTCCTCCTCCCTCTCTCACTCCCTCCTCTTTCCTCTCTCACTCCCTCCTCCTCCCTCTCTCCTCCCTCCTCCTCCCTCTCTCACTCCCTCCTCCTCCCTCTCTCACTCCCTCCTCCTCCATCTCTCACTCCCTCCTCCTCCCTCTCTCACTCCCTCCTCTTCCCTCTCTCACTCCCTCCTCTTCCCTCTCACTCCCTCCTCTTCCCTCTCTCACTCCCTCCTCCCTCCCTCTCTCACTCCCTCCTCCTCCCTCTCTCACTCCCTCCTCTTCCCTCTCACTCCCTCCTCTTCCCTCTCTCACTCCCTCCTCTTCCCTCTCTCCTCCCTCCTCTTCCCTCTCACTCCTCCTCCTCTTCCCTCTCTCACTCCCTCCTCTTCCCTCTCTCCTCCCTCCTCCTTCCTCTCTCACTCCTTCCTCCTCCCTCCTCCTCCTCCCTCTCTCACTCCCTCCTCTTCCCTCTCTCACCTCCCTCCTCTTCCCTCTCTCCTCCCTCCTCCTTCCTCTCTCACTCCCTCCTCTTCCCTCTCTCACTCCCTCCTCTTCCCTCTCTCACCCTCCTCCTCCCTCTCTCTCCTCCCTCCTCTTCCCTCTCTCACTCCCTCCTCCTCCCTCTCCTCCCTCCTCCTCCCTCTCTCCTCCCCTCCTCCTCCCTCTCTCACTCCCTCCTCTTCCCTCTCACTCCCTCCTCCTCCCTCTCTCACTCCTCCTCCTCCCTCTCTCCTCCCTCCTCCTCCCTCTCTCACTCCTTCCTCTTCCCTCTCTCCTCCTTCCTCCTCCCTCTCCTCCCTCCTCCTCCCTCTCTCACTCCCTCCTCTTCCCTCTCTCACTCCCTCTCCTCCTCCCTCTCCTCCCTCCTCCCTCCCTCTCTCTCACCCCTCCTCCTCCTCTCTCCTCCCCTCTCCTCCCTCTCTCACTCCCTCCTCTCTCCCTCTCTCTCCCTCCTCCTCCCTCTCTCACTCCCTCCTCTTCCCTCTCTCTCTCCCTCCCCCCTCCCTTTCTCACTCACAACCCCTCCCTTTTTTACTAGCTAGCCTGTCCACTACTAGCCCTTCCTAACTAACTCACCCCCCCACCCCATCATACTTACCTGTCTTCCGGGCAGGATCGAATCAACACGGAACTTCACTTGTTCTGTGCAATAGAGCCAGAGTGCTGGCATGTGCGGTAACTGGTGACATCACTATTTGGAGGCATCACCTGGAGGTGTGTGACAATCCTCACGGATCCATGCCTGAGTCATTGTGATAATAGTAATTTTTTCCATGCTACCTGTAGACAGTTTCATCCCTTTAGCTGTTACATCACCACCAGCAGCTCTGAACACCCTTTCGGCCATAACACGTGAGGTCGGATAAGATAACATGTGAACGGACCCAGGGGCCTGCCCTGGTTGGTTCTTGGCAAGCATGGTTATCGTCATCATTATCAAATTAAAATAACTAAGTGTCAGCCTCCTCCCCTGGCTGTGGCATATCAAGGTCCCATTCTGCATCCAAGGGAGAGTCTTCCTCCTTCTACTTTTTCAGTCTAGGAGTTCCAGGTCCTCCAATATAATAACCCTGACCCAGATCTTCATCTTCCTCCAGAGTCCCTTGTTTCAACACAAGGCAATGACGATGACCAAGATGTGGAAGCTGGTCTTCTTCCATCTTTCGTTGCATGAGTGTAAGTGCTTCCTGTAAGATACATAATAAAGGGATGACATCACTAATTATTGCAGTTGTCCCTGCTGACAAATTTGGTGGCCTCCTCAAAGGGCTTGAGAAGGTAACACACTTCATTCACGAGCCTCCAATGACATATCTCCCTGTGGTCTGCTGCATGCAATAATCGTTCACTGCCTTCTGCTGCTCACACAAATTCTTCAGAATGTGCAATATGGAATTCTTCCGCGTTGCAACATCACAGATGAGATGGTGCCAGAGCAGGGTATTGTTAGCCACATAAGAATGTCTGAAATGTGCAGAGATTTTTTTACCCATGAGGCGCACCTCTCTTAAGCCACTATACAGGATAATAAAGCGGTAAACCACCAGACTAAGGACATGCGTCATACAGGGATAATCTCTTATTCGCCCAAACTGTAACGCAGCTACAATATTTTTGCCACTATCGGTGGCAATGCTGCCCATTTGGAGTTGGCGAGGAGCCATCCTGTGGGATACTTGCTGCAGGATACAGTGAAAAAGCTCCTCCGCTGTGCGGCTCCTCTGATCCATGCTCTTTAATTGTAAAACCACATGGCAGTGATTCGCCTTACACCCATGAAACGAGGGTGGGGAGGAAGAGGAGTGGAATAGTGCCTAACCCTGGTAAAGTTGGGGGAAGGAAGTGATCCAGTGATGAGGAACCAGAGGAGGCAGAGACTGGGCCTACACTACTGCCGTATAACGGAGTACATATTACTGTCTCCTGACCACACATTCCCTTATGGGTTACTGATATTTGTGTGGATTAGGAGGAGAAGCAGACAAGTGATGATGATGACAATGTGCTTGTGGTTCGTGTAGATGTGGCTTGTCTACCAGTAGGATGATGGGGATGAGTCGGAGAACAGCCTCGCTCGCTTCCCCTGCCAGTACATAATAATGGTAATTCTATTGTGCCTATTACAGATCGGGGCTTGGGCAATGGTTTATGGGCCAGGGCTGGGACTGTGGTTTATGGACTGAGGCTGGGACCGTAGTTTACGGACCGGGGACTGCACTGTTGTCATCACTTCCCACTGAGGAGACTCACCGGCACAAGGGCCGATTCTGGGGCCGGAGGGTTTCTGTTGGTGTCTATACAATGTATATACTGTATACACCATTCAGTAAACAGAATTAGTCAGTGCTGCTATACAATAGGAGTCTGCGCTGCCATGGCTGCTATACAAACACAACTCTCTGCCCGCAGTAAGGGCATTCATGTCATGCCAATGAAGTTCTCAGCGCACGTAGTGAGAGGCGGCGGCACCGAAAGGTGAGTAGTGGAAAGAGACAGCGAAAGAGACCGTCTGGTCCAGAGACTCTCACTATGTGATCAGAATGGATGAGTGACACCTTGTATAAAGACAGTCAGTACATAGCTGTATATGTGAGACTACACGGCACATGATATATACCTTGTATACAGACACCGAGTACATAGCTGTATATGTGAGACTACACGGCACATGATATATACCTTGTATACAGACACCGAGTACATAGCTGTATATGTGAGACTACGCGGGCACATGATATATACCTTGTATACAGACACTGAGTACATAGCTGTATATGTGAGACTACGCGGGCACATGATATATACCTTGTATACAGACACCGAGTACATAGCTGTATATGTGAGACTACGCGGGCACATGATATATACCTTGTATACAGACACCGAGTACATAGCTGTATATGCGTATTGTGAGACTACGCGGGCACATGATATATACCTTGTATACAGACACTCAGTACATAGCTGTATATGTGAGACTACGCGGGCACATGATATATACCTTGTATACAGACACTGAGTACATAGCTGTATATGCGAGACTACGCGGGCACATGATATATACCTTGTATACAGACACTCAGTACATAGCTGTATATGTGAGACTAGGCAGGCACGTGATATATACCTTGTATACAGACACTGAGTACATAGCTGTATATGTGAGGAGGGGGGGACTAGGCAGGCACGTGATATATACCTTGTATACAGACACTGAGTACATAGCTGTATATGTGAGACTAGGCGGGCACGTGATATATACCTTGTATACAGACACATGCAGTGTATACACAGACAGTGACCTGCTCTCTGATCTCTACTGTCAGGAATCCAGGAAGAACTTTTCCCGCTGGGTGTGCCATTCCCTGCAGACGTTACCTGGAACCCTTACCCAGTGACAGACAACTCTCAGACAAAGGCATGGACAGTGCCCAGGGACTGATGGACCGCTACCAGGCTGCCGTCCAGGGGTACAGAGTGCCCCCTTATGGATGGAGGATCTGTCTGGCACATGAGTTTCAGGAGAAGAGGAAACCCTTTCAGCTGGAGCATGTGTCTGCCGCTAAAAGTTGGCTCATCTTCCTATGGGTGTCCGGTAAGTGACTGCAGCCTGTTTATCATCTCTCCTAATATCATACAGTATGTATAGTAGATTACACTCCGGGATCCAGTCTACTGCCTGTATATAGTAGATTACACTCCGGGATCCAGTCTACTGCCTGTATATAGTAGATTACACTCCGGGATCCAGTCTACTGCCTGTATATAGTAGATTACACTCCGGGATCCAGTCTACTGCCTGTATATAGTAGATTACACTCCGGGATCCAGTCTACTGCCTGTATATAGTAGATTACACTCCTGGATCCAGTCTACTGCCTGTATATAGTAGATTACACTCCTGGATCCAGTCTACTGCCTGTATATAGTAGATTACACTCCTGGATCCAGTCTACTGCCTGTATATAGTAGATTACACTCCGGGATCCAGTATACTGCCTGTATATAGTAGATTACACTCCTGGATCCAGTCTACTGCCTGCATATAGTAGATTACACTCCGGGATCCAGTAAATTGCCTGTATATAGTAGATTACACTCCTGGATCCAGTCTACTGCCTGTATATAGTAGATTACACTCCTGGATCCAGTCTACTGCCTGTATATAGGAGATTACACTCCTGGATCCAGTCTACTGCCTGTATATAGTAGATTACACTCCTGGATCCAGTCTACTGCCTGTATATAGTAGATTACACTCCTGGATCCAGTCTACTGCCTGTATATAGGAGATTACACTCCTGGATCCAGTCTACTGCCTGTATATAGGAGATTACACTCCTGGATCCAGTCTACTGCCTGTATATAGGAGATTACACTCCTGGATCCAGTCTACTGCCTGTATATAGGAGATTACACTCCTGGATCCAGTCTACTGCCTGTATATAGGAGATTACACTCCTGGATCCAGTCTACTGCCTGTATATAGTAGATTACACTCCTGGATCCAGTCTACTGCCTGTATATAGTAGATTATACTCCTGGATCCAGTCTTCTGTATACTGTATGTCTTCCATCTCATGTACAGCTGACTGAATTGTAATCCATACTTTCCTCCTTCTGTAGGTATCTCATATGGTGGCTTCGCAAGACCTATGTAGAGAAGAAAGCGCCATTTATAGACATGTTCAACTCAGTACCTCTGCGTCAGATCTACGGTAAACTTCTTCCCTTCTGAGTCCTGACCCCTCCGTGTCCCTTCTCTGCTGACCCCTCCGTGTCCCTTCTCTGCTGACCCCTCCGTGTCCCTTCTCTGCTGACTCCTCCGTGTCTCTTCTCTGCTGACCCCTCCGTGTCCCTTCTCTGCTGACTCCTCCGTGTCCCTTCTCTGGTGACTCCTCCGTGTCCCTTCTCTGCTGACCCCTCCGTGTCTCTTCTCTGCTGACCCCTCCGTGTCCCTTCTCTGGTGACCCCTCTGTGTCCCTTCTCTGCTGACCCCTCTGTGTCTCTTCTCCTGCTGACCCCTCCGTGTCCCTTCTCTGCTGACTCCTCCGTGTTCCTTCTCTGCTGACCCCTCCGTGTCTCTTCTCTGCTGACCCCTCCGTGTCTCTTCTCTGCTGACCCCTCTGTGTCCCTTCTCTGCTGACCCCTCCGTGTCTCTTTGCTGACCCCTCCGTGTCCCTTCTCTGCTGACTCCTCTGTGTCTCTTCTGTGCTGACCCCTCCGTGTCTCTTCTCTGCTGACTCCTCTGTGTCTCTTCTCTGCTGACTCCTCCGTGTCCCTTCTCTGCTGACTCCTCCGTGTCCCTTCTCTGCTGACTCCTCCGTGTCCCTTCTCTGCTGACTCCTCCGTGTCCCTTCTCTGCTGACTCCTCCGTGTCCCTTCTCTGCTGACAACTCCGTGTCCCTTCTCTGCTGACCCCTCCGTGTCTCTTCTCTGCTGACCCCTCCGTGTCTCTTCTCTTCTGACCCCTCCGTGTCCCTTCTCTGCTGACCCCTCCGTGTCTCTTCTCCTGCTGACCCCTCCGTGTCTCTTCTCTTCTGACCCCTCCGTGTCCCTTCTCTGCTGACCCCTCCGTGTCTCTTCTCTGCTGACTCCTCCGTGTCCCTTCTCTGCTGACCCCTCCGTGTCTCTTCTCTGCTGACTCCTCCGTGTCCCTTCTCTGCTGACCCCTCCGTGTCTCTTCTCTGCTGACTCCTCCGTGTCCCTTCTCTGCTGACCCCTCCGTGTCTCTTCTCTGCTGACTCCTCTGTGTCTCTTCTCCTGCTGACCCCTCTGTGTCTCTTCTCCTGCTGACCCCTCCGTGTCTCTCTTCTCTGCTGACTCCTCCGTGTCCCTTCTCTGCTGACCCCTCCGTGTCTCTTCTCTTCTGACCCCTCCGTGTCCCTTCTCTGCTGACTCCTCCGTGTCCCTTCTCTGCTGACCCCTCCGTGTCTCTTCTCTGCTGACTCCTCCGTGTCCCTTCTCTGCTGACCCCTCCGTGTCTCTTCTCTGCTGACTCCTCCGTGTCCCTTCTCTGCTGACCCCTCCGTGTCTCTTCTCTGCTGACTCCTCTGTGTCTCTTCTCCTGCTGACCCCTCTGTGTCTCTTCTCCTGCTGACCCCTCCGTGTCTCTTCTCTGCTGACTCCTCCGTGTCCCTTCTCTGCTGACCCCTCCGTGTCTCTTCTCTTCTGACCCCTCCGTGTCCCTTCTCTGCTGACTCCTCCGTGTCCCTTCTCTGCTGACCCCTCCGTGTCTCTTCTCTGCTGACTCCTCCGTGTCCCTTCTCTGCTGACCCCTCCGTGTCTCTTCTCTGCTGACTCCTCCGTGTCCCTTCTCTGCTGACCCCTCCGTGTCTCTTCTCTGCTGACTCCTCTGTGTCTCTTCTCCTGCTGACCCCTCTGTGTCTCTTCTCCTGCTGACCCCTCCGTGTCTCTTCTCTGCTGACTCCTCCGTGTCCCTTCTCTGCTGACCCCTCCGTGTCTCTTCTCTGCTGACCCCTCTGTGTCTCTTCTCCTGCTGACCCCTCCGTGTCTCTTCTCTGCTGACTCCTCCGTGTCCCTTCTCTGCTGACCCCTCCGTGTCTCTTCTCTGCTGACCCCTCTGTGTCTCTTCTCCTGCTGACCCCTCCGTGTCTCTTCTCTGCTGACTCCTCTGTGTCTCTTCTCCTGCTGACCCCTCTGTGTCTCTTCTCCTGCTGACCCCTCCGTGTCTCTTCTCCTGCTGACCCCTCCGTGTCTCTTCTCCTGCTGACTCCTCCGTGTCCCTTCTCTGGTGACCCCTCTGTGTCTCTTCTCCTGCTGACCCCTCTGTGTCCCTTCTCCTGCTGACCCCTCTGTGTCTCTTCTCCTGCTGACCCCTCTGTGTCTCTTCTCCTGCTGACCCCTCTGTGTCTCTTCTAATGCTGACCCCTCTGTGTCTCTTCTCCTGCTGACCCCTCTGTGTCTCTTCTCCTGCTGACCCCTCTGTGTCTCTTCTCCTGCTGACCCCTCTGTGTCTCTTCTCCTGCTGACCCCTCTGTGTCTCTTCTCCTGCTGACCCCTCTGTGTCTCTTCTCCTGCTGACCCCTCTGTGTCTCTTCTCCTGCTGACCCCTCTGTGTCTCTTCTCCTGCTGACCCCTCTGTGTCTCTTCTCCTGCTGACCCCTCCGTGTCCCTTCTCTGCTGACCCCTCTGTGTCTCTTCTCCTGCTGACTCCTCCGTGTCCCTTCTCTGCTGACCCCTCTGTGTCTCTTCTCCCTGCTGACCCCTCTGTGTCTCTTCTCCTGCTGACCCCTCTGTGTCTCTTCTCCTGCTGACCCCTCTGTGTCTCTTCTCCTGCTGACCCCTCTGTGTCCCTTCTCTGCTGACTCCTCCGTGTCCCTTCTCTGCTGACTCCTCCGTGTCCCTTCTCTGCTGACTCCTCCGTGTCCCTTCTCTGCTGACCCCTCTGTGTCTCTTCTCCTGCTGACCCCTCTGTGTCTCTTCTCCTGCTGACCCCTCTGTGTCTCTTCTCCTGCTGACCCCTCTGTGTCTCTTCTCCTGCTGACCCCTCTGTGTCTCTTCTCCTGCTGACCCCTCTGTGTCTCTTCTCCTGCTGACCCCTCTGTGTCTCTTCTCCTGCTGACCCCTCTGTGTCTCTTCTCCTGCTGACCCCTCCGTGTCTCTTCTCTGCTGACCCCTCCGTGTCCCTTCTCTGCTGACCCCTCCGTGTCTCTTCTCTGCTGACCCCTCCGTGTCTCTTCTCTGCTGACCCCTCCGTGTCTCTTCTCCTGCTGACCCCTCCGTGTCTCTTCTCTGCTGACTCCTCCATGTCGCCTGAGAGCTCATGTCCTTGGCCTAGCTTGTGCTGGGTGTGTTGCTGTTTTAGGTCAGCTATGTGCGACACCCTGTGCACCTGGTTTGGCTGTATTCCTCTCAGTGCTGCCTGCTGTACTTCTGAGCCATTCACCTGCACTTTCCTTGTTGTGCCACTTCTGCTATTACTTTTCCTGTTTCTCCTTCAGTTCCACCTTAACCAGTTAAACCAGCTGAGGAGCCCTGCAGCCATGTATTCTGGGCAGCGTGTCAGCGCCTCATGTGTCCTCCTCCCCACCATAACCACCTGTTCTATGTGCTGTAGTTTTATCATCAGTTTAGTCATGAAATAATAACAGTAATTAATATGGGCAGCTTCGTAGACTTTGTGGCTGAGCAGCTAGGTTAGGTGCCTGTCTATACCCGTCATGTGAGACTACACGCCTAGTCTGCATGGACCTTGACCCAGAGAAAAGCTGTAAGTACAGCCGCTCCATATCTACATTATTGATCAAGAGGAAGCAAAGTCCAGCCCCTCCCCCTGGAGAAAGTTAGTCATGATGGTGGTAGGTGGTACGTGGTACAAGATGGGCGGTCACATTGGTCACATACAAGTACAGAAGTGCTTAGAGAGGCAATCAGACATGTCACATGCGTAAAGGGCATGGAAATGTTAATTATGACGACTTCTGTCCCCAAAAAGCTAGAATAAACCTGAAAAAGTCATTGTTGGAATGGTAGTTGTACTAGTATATAGAGATGATGGAGCAGTCTGGAGGGTACCGAGGAATGGACAGCTGACTGAGCAGTCTGGAGGGTACCGAGGAATGGAGAGGTGATGGAGCAGTCTGGAGGGTAATGAGGAATGGACAGCTGACTGAGCAGTCTGAAGGGTACCGAGGAATGGACAGCTGACTGAGCAGTCTGAAGGGTACCGAGGAATGGACAGCTGACTGAGCAGTCTGAAGGGTACCGAGGAATGGACAGCTGACTGAGCAGTCTGAAGGGTACCGAGGAATGGACAGCTGACTGAGCAGTCTGAAGGGTACCGAGGAATGGACAGCTGACTGAGCAGTCTGAAGGGTACCGAGGAATGGAGAGGTGACGGAGCAGTCTGAAAGGTACCGAGGAATGGACAGCTGACTGAGCAGTCTGGAGGGTACCGAGGAATGGAGAGGTGACGGAGCAGTCTGGAGGGTACCGAGAAATGGACAGCTGACTGAGCAGTCTGAAGGGTACCGAGGAATGGACAGCTGACTGAGCAGTCTGAAGGGTACCAAGGAATGGACAGCTGACTGAGCAGTCTGAAGGGTACCAAGGAATGGACAGCTGACTGAGCAGTCTGAAGGGTACCGAGGAATGGAGAGGTGATGGAGCAGTCTGGAGGGTACCGAGGAATGGACAGCTGACTGAGCAGTCTGAAGGGTACCGAGGAATGGACAGCTGACTGAGCAGTCTGAAGGGTACCGAGGAATGGACAGCTGACTGAGCAGTCTGAAGGGTACCGAGGAATGGAGAGGTGATGGAGCAGTCTGGAGGGTACCGAGGAATGGACAGCTGACTGAGCAGTCTGGAGGGTACCGAGGAATGGACAGCTGACTGAGCAGTCTGAAGGGTACCGAGGAATGGACAGCTGACTGAGCAGTCTGGAGGGAACCGAGGAATGGACAGCTGACTGAGCAGTCTGGAGGGTACCGAGGAATGGAGAGGTGACGGAGCAGTCTGAAAGGTACCGAGGAATGGACAGCTGACTGAGCAGTCTGAAGGGTACCGAGGAATGGACAGCTGACTGAGCAGTCTGAAGGGTACCGAGGAATGGACAGCTGACTGAGCAGTCTGGAGGGTACCGAGGAATGGACAGCTGACTGAGCAGTCTGAAGGGTACCGAGGAATGGACAGCTGACTGAGCAGTCTGAAGGGTACCGAGGAATGGGGGGGGAGAGGGGACGGGTGCCGAGGAATGGACAGCTGACTGAGCAGTCTGAATGGTACCGAGGAATGGACAGCTGACTGAGCAGTCTGGAGGGTACCGAGGAATGGACAGCTGACTGAGCAGTCTGGAGGGTACCGAGGAATGGAGAGGTGAGGGAGCAGTCTGGAGGGTACCGAGGAATAGAGAGGTGATGGAGCAGTCTGGAGGGTTCCGAGGAATGGAGAGGTGATGGAGCAGTCTGGAGGGTACCGAGGAATGGAGAGGTGACGGAGCAGTCTGGAGGGTACCGAGGAATGGAGAGGTGACGGAGCAGTCTGGAGGGTACCGAAGAATAGAGAGGTGTCGGAGCAGTCTGGAGGGTACCGAGGAATGGACAGCTGACTGAGCAGTCTGAAGGGTACCAAGGAATGGACAGCTGACTGAGCAGTCTGAAGGGTACCGAGGAATGGAGAGGTGATGGAGCAGTCTGGAGGGTACCGAGGAATGGACAGCTGACTGAGCAGTCTGAAGGGTACCGAGGAATGGACAGCTGACTGAGCAGTCTGAAGGGTACCGAGGAATGGACAGCTGACTGAGCAGTCTGAAGGGTACCGAGGAATGGAGAGGTGATGGAGCACTCTGGAGGGTACCGAGGAATGGACAGCTGACTGAGCAGTCTGAAGGGTACCGAGGAATGGTCAGCTGACTGAGCAGTCTGGAGGGTACCGAGGAATGGAGAGGTGACGGAGCAGTCTGAAAGGTACCGAGGAATGGACAGCTGACTGAGCAGTCTGAAGGGTACCGAGGAATGGACAGCTGACTGAGCAGTCTGGAGGGTACCGAGGAATGGAGAGGTGACGGAGCGGTCTGGAGGGTACCGAGAAATGGACAGCTGACTGAGCAGTCTGGAGGGTACCGAGGAATGGACAGCTGACTCAGCAGTCTAGAGGGTACCAAGGAATGGATAGGTGACGGAGCAGTCTGGAGGGTACCGATGAATGGAGAGGTGACGGAGCAGTCTGGAGGGTACCGAGGAATGGAGAGGTGACGGAGTAGTCTGGAGGGTACCGAGGAATGGAGAGGTGAGGGAGCAGTCTGGAGGGTACCGAGGAATAGAGAGGTGATGGAGCAGTCTGGAGGGAACCGAGGAATGGACAGCTGACTGAGCAGTCTGGAGGGTACCGAGGAATGGAGAGGTGATGGAGCAGTCTGGAGGGTACCGAGGAATGGACAGCTGACTGAGCAGTCTGGAGGGTACCGAGGAATGGACAGCTGACTGAGCAGTCTGAAGGGTACCGAGGAATGGAGAGGTGATGGAGCAGTCTGGAGGGAACCGAGGAATGGAGAGGTGAGGGAGCAGTCTGGAGGGTACCGAGGAATAGAGAGGTGATGGAGCAGTCTGGAGGGTTCCGAGGAATGGAGAGGTGATGGAGCAGTCTGGAGGGTACCGAGGAATGGAGAGGTGACGGAGCAGTCTGGAGGGTACCGAGGAATGGAGAGGTGACGGAGCAGTCTGGAGGGTACCGAAGAATAGAGAGGTGTCGGAGCAGTCTGGAGGGTACCGAGGAATGGACAGCTGACTGAGCAGTCTGAAGGGTACCGAGGAATGGACAGCTGACTGAGCAGTCTGAAGGGTACCAAGGAATGGACAGATGACTGAGCAGTCTGAAGGGTACCAAGGAATGGACAGCTGACTGAGCAGTCTGAAGGGTACCGAGGAATGGAGAGGTGATGGAGCAGTCTGGAGGGTACCGAGGAATGGACAGCTGACTGAGCAGTCTGAAGGGTACCGAGGAATGGACAGCTGACTGAGCAGTCTGAAGGGTACCGAGGAATGGACAGCTGACTGAGCAGTCTGAAGGGTACCGAGGAATGGAGAGGTGATGGAGCAGTCTGGAGGGTACCGAGGAATGGACAGCTGACTGAGCAGTCTGAAGGGTACCGAGGAATGGTCAGCTGACTGAGCAGTCTGGAGGGTACCGAGGAATGGAGAGGTGACGGAGCAGTCTGAAAGGTACCGAGGAATGGACAGCTGACTGAGCAGTCTGAAGGGTACCGAGGAATGGACAGCTGACTGAGCAGTCTGGAGGGTACCGAGGAATGGAGAGGTGACGGAGCGGTCTGGAGGGTACCGAGAAATGGACAGCTGACTGAGCAGTCTGGAGGGTACCGAGGAATGGAGAGGTGACGGAGCAGTCTGGAGGGTACCGAGGAATGGACAACTGACTGAGCAGTCTGGAGGGTACCAAGGAATGGATAGGTGACGGAGCAGTCTGGAGGGTACCGATGAATGGAGAGGTGACGGAGCAGTCTGGAGGGTACCGAGGAATGGAGAGGTGATGGAGTAGTCTGGAGGGTACCGAGGAATGGAGAGGTGAGGGAGCAGTCTGGAGGGAACCGAGGAATGGACAGCTGACTGAGCAGTCTGGAGGGTACCGAGGAATGGAGAGGTGATGGAGCAGTCTGGAGGGTACCGAGGAATGGACAGCTGACTGAGCAGTCTGGAGGGTACCGAGGAATGGACAGCTGACTGAGCAGTCTGAAGGGTACCGAGGAATGGAGAGGTGATGGAGCAGTCTGGAGGGAACCGAGGAATGGAGAGGTGAGGGAGCAGTCTGGAGGGTACCGAGGAATAGAGAGGTGATGGAGCAGTCTGGAGGGTTCCGAGGAATGGAGAGGTGATGGAGCAGTCTGGAGGGTACCGAGGAATGGAGAGGTGACAGAGCAGTCTGGAGGGTACCGAGGAATGGAGAGGTGACGGAGCAGTCTGGAGGGTACCGAAGAATAGAGAGGTGTCGGAGCAGTCTGGAGGGTACCGAGGAATGGACAGCTGACTGAGCAGTCTGAAGGGTACCGAGGAATGGACAGCTGACTCAGCAGTCTAGAGGGTACCGATGAATGGAGAGGTGACGGAGCAGTCTGGAGGGTACCGAGGAATGGAGAGGTGAGGGAGCAGTCTGGAGGGTACCGAGGAATAGAGAGGTGATGGAGCAGTCTGGAGGGTTCCGAGGAATGGAGAGGTGATGGAGCAGTCTGGAGGGTACCGAGGAATGGAGAGGTGACGGAGCAGTCTGGAGGGTACCGAGGAATGGAGAGGTGACGGAGCAGTCTGGAGGGTACCGAAGAATAGAGAGGTGTCGGAGCAGTCTGGAGGGTACCGAGGAATGGACAGCTGACTGAGCAGTCTGAAGGGTACCGAGGAATGGACAGCTGACTGAGCAGTCTGAAGGGTACCAAGGAATGGACAGCTGACTGAGCAGTCTGAAGGGTACCAAGGAATGGACAGCTGACTGAGCAGTCTGAAGGGTACCGAGGAATGGAGAGGTGACGGAGCAGTCTGGAGGGTACCGAGGAATGGTCAGCTGACTGAGCAGTCTGGAGGGTACCGAGGAATGGAGAGGTGACGGAGCAGTCTGAAAGGTACCGAGGAATGGACAGCTGACTGAGCAGTCTGAAGGGTACCGAGGAATGGACAGCTGACTGAGCAGTCTGGAGGGTACCGAGGAATGGAGAGGTGACGGAGCGGTCTGGAGGGTACCGAGGAATGGACAGCTGACTCAGCAGTCTGGAGGGTACCGAGGAATGGATAGGGTGACGGAGCAGTCTGGAGGGTAGGCCTGATGAAGTGGTAGAGGTGGTGACGGAGCAGTCTGGAGGGTACCGAGGAATGGAGAGGTGACGGAGTGGTCTGGAGGGTACCGAGGAATGGAGAGGTGAGGGAGCAGTCTGGAGGGTACCGAGGAATGGACAGCTGACTCAGCAGTCTAGAGGGTACCAAGGAATGGATAGGTGACGGAGCAGTCTGGAGGGTACCGATGAATGGAGAGGTGACGGAGCAGTCTGGAGGGTACCGAGGAATGGAGAGGTGACGGAGTAGTCTGGAGGGCACCGAGGAATGGAGAGGTGAGGGAGCAGTCTGGAGGGTACCGAGGAATAGAGAGGTGATGGAGCAGTTTGGAGGGTTCCGAGGAATGGAGAGGTGATGGAGCAGTCTGGAGGGTACCGAGGAATGGAGAGGTGACGGAGCAGTCTGGAGGGTACCGAGGAATGGAGAGGTGACGGAGCAGTCTGGAGGGTACCGAAGAATAGAGAGGTGTCGGAGCAGTCTGGAGGGTTCCGAGGAGTGGAGAGGTGATGGAGCAGTCTGGAGGGTTCCGAGGAGTGGAGAAGTGATGGAGCAGTCTGGAGGGTTCCGAGGAATGGAGAGGTGATGGAGCAGTCTGGAGGGTACCGAGGAATGGAGAGGTGACGGAGCGGTCTGGAGGGTTCCGAGGAATGGAGAGGTGACGGAGCAGTCTGGAGGGTACCGAGGAATAATGAGGTGACGGAGCAGTCTGGAGGGTTCCGAGGAATATGAGGAGACGGAGCAGGGTGGATCCGGGAATGGAGAGTAATAATAATAATAATAATAATAGTCCTTTAATAGTCCCACAATGGGGAAATTCAGTGTGTTACAGCAGCAAAGATAAGATAAGATAAGCAGATACAAATACAACATGTACAGGAATGTTCCAAGGTGAGAGGCATTACATTAATAGCAGACAGACAGATAGGACGTAGCAGAGGGGGGGGGGGGGGGGGATATAACAGGCAGAGAGATATTTCAGTTCTCTGTATGTAATGATCTCCGCTTAGGTCGGTGTTGGTTGTACAGCCTAACCGCGGTGGGGAGGAAAGACTTCCGATAGCGCTCCTTCTCACACCTAGGGTGGAGCAGTCGGTTACTGACAGTACTGCCCAGCGCAATCACAGTCTCATGCATGGGATGGAGCAGTCTGGAGGGTTCCGAGGAATAATGAGGTGATGGAGCAGTCTGGAAGGTTCCGAGGAATGGAGAGGTGACGGAACAGTCTGGAGGGTGTCTGTGTTGTAGCAACCATTGCCCTTCTTCGGGGTAATATGTGTCAGACTATGCTGTGTCTAGTGCTCAGGATTACATTCTATTGGACATTTGTACCCAACAGGCTGACATCTCTGCTGCCCCCTAGAGGTCAGCCCCATTAGATTCGGATGCTTAATAACAGGCACACACTTAGAAATTTTACTGGAGATGGGTCGGGGGCTGCCACCCCTTCCAAGACTTGGTAACTTTCAGCGCTATTGTGTTAGACTCAGTGGCCAGTTCTGGTAGCCACGGAGGAGATAATACAGCAGAAAGGTGATGTAGCAATAACATCCAATGTTTATTTCCTGCGCCACCACCATGTAAGTACCATCCTCTGTCCTTGCCTGTTTGATGGGTAATAGGCAGCCATACCCCCTATTATTGTCCTCTACAGGATCTGCCCTTGCTCCCCTCCATGTCCTGCAGCTAGCTCCCTCCTGCTCTGTCTTCTCTTCGGGACAATATTCTCAGTAGGGATGAATTAACCCTTTTATTAAAAATTTTTAGGGTTCACACCCATTATCATGCTCTGGGTCTCTTCAGGAAGGTGCAGACAAGTAGCAAACAACTCCTTGTCACTTCTGTTCCCCTCTCCATGGCTCCGGTCTTCATTCCTGGGCGTCTTGTGGCCTCCTGTGTCCTTCTCGGTTACTCCTAAAACCTGTGAATGGGCCTCAGCTGTCATGTCAGGGATGCCTTTATTAAAGCCTCATGACATTGGGGCCCCATCACACGTCTGATCAGTGACCCGAGGCCACTGATGTAACAGAAGAGGCCCAGGAATGAAGACCAGACCCAGACAGTGCTCAGGAAAGGTGAGTAGAATGGGGTTATGGTTATTTTTCTGAACCTCCCATTATACTTTGGCTCTATAGAGACCTGACCTGAGACTTGTGCGCACGATCTCACAAGGTTTGTCCAACACTAGTCCCATGTATTTCTCAATAGCAGTGTTACCCAATATTAGAAAGAGGAGGGCCCAATATTGTCATCCCTCCAGTTCTGTCCCCTGTGATCCCCTCCAATACTGACCCCTGTGGCACCATAGTAATAAGTGTAACCACTCCAATACTTACCCCTGTAATTCTCCAAGTACTACCCCTTGTGGCACTCCGCTGGTATGTGTAACCCTTGCAGTACTGATCCCCTGTGGCACCCTGCTAGTACGTGTAACCCATGCAGTACTGACCCCCTGTGGCACCCCGCTGGTACGTGTAACCCATGCAGTACTGACCCCTTGTGGCACCCAACTGGTACATGTAATCCTTGCAGTACTGACCCCCTGTGACACCCCATTGGCACGTGTAACCCATGCAGTACTGACCCCTTGTGGCACCCTGCTAGTACATGTAACTCATACAGCACTGACCCCCTGTGGCACCCCGCTGGTACGTGTAACCCATGCAGTACTGACCCCCTGTGACACCCCGCCGGTATGTATAACCCATACAGTTCTCACCCCTTGTGGCACCCTGCTGGTACGTGTAACCCATGCAGTACTGACCCCCTGTGGCCTCCCGCTGGTAGGTGTAACCCATGCAGTACCGACCCCTGGGGCACCCCGCTGGTACATGTAATCCATGCAGTACTGACCCCCTGTGGCACCCTGCTGGTACGTGTAACCCATGCAGTACTGACCCCCTGTGGCAACCTGCTGGTACGTGTAACTCATGCAGTACTGACCCCCTGTGGCACCCTGCTGGTACGTGTAACCCATGCAGTACTGACCCCCTGTGGCACCCCGCTGGTACGTGTAACCCATGCAGTACTGACCCCTTGTGGCAGCCAACTGGTACGTGTAACCCTTGCAGTACTGACCCCCTGTGACACCCCACTGGTACGTGTAACCCATGCAGTACTGACCCCCTGTGGCACCCTGCTAGTACGTGTAACTCATACAGCACTGACCCCCTGTGGCACCCCGCTGGTACGTGTAACCCATGCAGTACTGACCCCCTGTGACACCCCGCCGGTATGTATAACCCATACAGTTCTCACCCCTTGTGGCACCCTGCTGGTACGTGTAACCCATGCAGTACTGACCCCCTGTGGCCTCCCGCTGGTAGGTGTAACCCATGCAGTACCGACCCCTGGGGCACCCCGCTGGTACATGCAACCCATGTTGCACCCCACTAATAAGTGTAACCACTCCAATACTTACCCCTGTAATCTTCCAAGTACTAGCCCTTGTGGCACCCCACTGGTATGTGTAACCCATGCAGTACCGACCCCCTGTGGCACCCCGCTGGTACGTGCAACCCATGCAGTACTGAACCCCTGTGGCACCCTGCTGGTACGTGTAACCCATGCAGTACTGACCCCCTGTGGCACCCCGCTGGTATGTGTAACCCATGCAGTACTGACCCCCCGGGGCACCCCCGCTGGTACGTGTAATACATGCAGTACTGACCCCCTGTGGCACCCCGCAGGTATGTGTAACCCATGCAGTACTGACCCCCTGTGGCACCCCGCTGGTATGTGTAACCCATGCAGTACTGACCCCCTGTGGCACTCCGCTGGTACGTGTAACCCATGCAGTACTGACCCCCTGTGGCACCCTGCTGGTACGTGTAACCCTTGCAGTACCGACCCCCTGTGGCATCCCACTGGTACATGTAATCCATGCAGTACTGACCCCCTGTGGCACCCCGCTGGTATGTGTAACCCATGCAGTACTGACCCCCTGTGGCACCCCGCTGGTGACTGTGGCCCAATTTATGTACTGTCAATACTTTTGTTTGTTATCCATGAAATGTGGAGACTGGTTGGTCTCTGCTGTACATGAAGTGTGAGTTGGTCGGTGACTGTACCCCTAATTTTCTAGGGGCTCCCCTTGGAGGAATTGGTGGAGGAACAATCACTCGAAGCTGGCGAGGAGAGTTCTGCCGCTGGCAACTGAATCCTGGTCTGTACCACTACAAGTCAGTGACTGAAAACCAGGTGTGTTACACTATATACCCCACTCTATTACACAGCTGTATACGGCAGTGCATGTTGTGTAATCACACAGAGAATACAGCAACATACCTGTTCCCACGGGTGGTGCGCCAGACTGGTGCGGACTCGGGTAGCTCAGGCGATCGCTATGGCTATATTTTGGTTAAAAGCCTGGATTGTGCTCCGAACACACACACAGTTACTTCATATAGATGGCTGGTGCACTGCTCGTACCAAAAAGTGCGGCAAAGCTCCAAATATAGTGAGACTGTCCCATTCTTGCACCACAGAATGCGCATCGTTCATAGGCTATCAGGCTGTGGCACTGTGAATAGGTGTAACTGAGGTACCAGTGATGGGATCATCGCAGCGTCTCATCCAGAATGTACAGACACCATACACAGCCAACTGTGCAGTATACACAGCGTGCCGGACATCATACACAGCCAACCACGCAGTATACACAGCGTGACGGGCATCCTACACAGCCAACCGTGCAGTACACACAGCGTACCAGACATCATACACAGCCAACCGTGCAGTATACACAGCGTACCAGACATCATACACAGCCAACCGTGCAGTATACACAGCGTGCCGAACACCATACACAGCCAACCGTGCAGTATACACAGCGTGCCGAACACCATACACAGCCAACCGTGCAGTATACACAGCGTGCCGGGCATCATACACAGCCAACCGTGTAGTATACACAGCGTGCCTAAGCCACGGAGTATACACAGCGTGCCGGGCATCATACACAGCCAACCGTGCAGTATACACAGCGTGCCGGACACCATACACAGCCAACCGTGCAGTATACACAGCGTGCCGGGCATCATACACAGCCAACCATGCAGTACACACAGCGTGCCAGGCATCATACACAGCCAACCGTGCAGTATACACAGCGTGCCGGACATCATACACAGCCAACCGTGCAGTATACACAGCGTGCCGGGCACCATACACAGCCAACCGTGCAGTATACACAGCGTGCCGGGCACCACACACAGCCAACCGTGCAGTATACACAGCGTGCCGGACATCATACACAGCCAACCGTGCAGTATACACAGCGTGCCGGACATCATACACAGCCAACCGTGCAGTATACACAGCGTGCCGGACATCATACACAGCCAACCGTGCAGTATACACAGCGTGCCGGACATCATACACAGCCAACCGTGCAGTATACACAGCGTGCCGGGCATCATACACAGCCAACCGTGCAGTATACACAGCGTGCCGGACATCATACACAGCCAACCGTGCAGTATACACAGCGTGCCGGACATCATACACAGCCAACCGTGCAGTATACACAGCGTGCCGGGCACCATACACAGCCAACCGTGCAGTATACACAGCGTGCCGGACATCATACACAGCCAACCGTGCAGTATACACAGCGTGCCGGGCATCATACACAGCCAACCGTGCAGTATACACAGCGTGCCGAACACCATACACAGCCAACCGTGCAGTATACACAGCGTGCCGGGCATCATACACAGCCAACCGTGCAGTATACACAGCGTGCCGGACATCATACACAGCCAACCGTGCAGTATACACAGCGTGCCGGGCATCATACACAGCCAACCGTGCAGTATACACAGCGTGCCGAACACCATACACAGCCAACCGTGCAGTATACACAGCGTGCCGGGCATCATACACAGCCAACCATGCAGTACACACAGCGTGCCAGGCATCATACACAGCCAACCGTGCAGTATACACAGCGTGCCGGACATCATACACAGCCAACCGTGCAGTATACACAGCGTGCCGAACACCATACACAGCCAACTGTGCAGTATACACAGCGTGCCGAACACCATACACAGCCAACCGTGCAGTATACACAGCGTGCCGGACATCATACACAGCCAACCGTGTAGTATACACAGCGTGCCGGACATCATGCACAGCCAACCGTGTAGTATACACAGCGTGCCGGACATCATACACAGCCAACCGTGCAGTATACACAGCGTGCCGGGCATCCTACACAGCCAACCGTGCAGTATACACAGCGTGCCGAACACCATACACAGCCAACCGTGCAGTATACACAGCGTGCCAGACATCATACACAGCCAACCGTGCAGTATACACAGCGTGCCGAACACCATACACAGCCAACCGTGCAGTATACACAGCGTGCCAGACATCATACACAGCCAACCGTGCAGTATATACACAGCGTGCCGGGCATCATACACAGCCAACCGTGCAGTATACACAGCGTGTCAGACATCATACACAGCCAACCGTGCAGTATACACAGCGTGCCGGGCATCATACACAGCCAACCGTGCAGTACACACAGCGTGCCGGACATCATACACAGCCAACCGTGCAGTATACACAGTGTGCCGGACATCATACACAGCCAACCGTGCAGTATACACAGCACGTTATACCGTATACGCCCGTGCATTATAGTACAGAGTGTGTGTGCATTATACCGCCTACCGTGTATGTTACACGCGTACATTGTGTATATGGAGTTATACCGTATACAGTGTGCACAGATTTAACAGCAGGTTGTCGGTGCAGTTTACAGTGTGCGTCCGGCGTCGCGGTCAGACAGTTTACCAGCAGGTCCTGTCCACTGAACACCCTCACACTCTGCAAGGATGGAACTGGGGTTATACAGCGGCCGACTCATACACAGCACTACCATGCATTGTATCCACAGGGCATGGACCGTCTACCACCTGCCCGGGCAGTAGACAGCACCTTACACCTGCCAGCCAGGTGTCTCCTGTCATCCCTCATGACTATAAGGTAAGAGAACCGCCATGTTTACTGTTATGTAGTACATTGGGGTGTAAGGATGGGGTCCATCATGTAGGGTGAGGCTACAGTTGTGTAGTACATTGGGGTGTAAGGATGGGGTTCTATCAGCAAGCGTGAGGTTATAAGTGCCGATCAGTACACAGGGGTGTAAGCGTGCGGTATACATCATGTAGGGTGAGGTTACACTTAGCCAACCGTAAATTGGGGTGAAGGGTGGGGTTACACAGCCAACCGTGCGGTTACAAGCGTGGCGGACATCGGGTACACAGAAGGGGCGTATACACGTAGGGTGAGGGGCAGGGGTCATACACAGGGAGTGTAGGATGGGGTACCAGCGTGTAGGGTAGGTTACAGTTATCCAGTACATTGGGGTGTAAGGGTGGGGCTCCATCATTAGGGTGAGGTTACAGTTATCTAGTACATTGGGGTATAAGGGTGGGGTACACAGCATGAGCGTGACTTAGTTTTTAGTACATTGGGGTGTAAGTGGGGTGGGGTACAGTTATATAGTACAGTGGGTGTTTGGCGGTCTACCGTGTAGGTACATACAAGGGGGATGGGGTTCCATCATGTAGGGTGGGTTACAGTTGGGTAGTACATTGGGGTGTAATGATGAGGTTCTACCATGTAGGGTGAGGTTACAGTTATCTAGTACATTGGGGTGTAAGGATGGGGTTCCATCATGTAGGGTGAGGTTACAGTTGGGTAGTACATTGGGGTGTAAGGATGGGGTTCCATCATGTAGGGTGAAGTTACAGTTGGGTAGTACATTGGGGTGTAAGGGTGGGGTTCCATCATGTAGGGTGAGGTTACAGTTATCTAGTACATTGGGGTGTAAGGATGGGGTTCTACCATGTAGGGTGAGGTTACAGTTATCTAGTACATTGCGGTGTAAGGATGGGGTTCCATCATGTAGGGTGAGGTTACAGTTATCTAGTACATTGCGGTGTAAGGATGGGGTTCCATCATGTAGGGTGAGGTTACAGTTATCTAGTACATTGGGGTGTAAGGATGGGGTTCTATCATGTAGGGTGTGGTTACAGTTATCTAGTACATTGGGGTGTAAGGATGGGGTTCCATCATGTAGGGTGAGGTTACAGTTGGGTAGTACATTGGGGTGTAAGGATGAGGTTCTATCATGTTGGGTAGTACATTGGGGTGTAAGGATGGGGTTCCATCATGTAGGGTGAGGTTACAGTTATCTAGTACATTGGGGTGTAAGGATGGGGTTCTATCATGTAGGGTGAGGTTACAGTTATCTAGTACATTGGGGTGTAAGGATGGGGTTCTATCATGTAGGGTGAGGTTACAGTTGTGTAGTACATTACGGTGTAAGGATGGGGTTCTATCATGTAGGGTGAGGTTACAGTTGTGTAGTACATTGGGGTGTAGGGATGGGGTTCCATCATGTAGGGTGAGGTTACAGTTGTGTAGTACATTGGGGTGTAAGGATGGGGTTCTATCATATGGGTGAGGTTACAGTTATCTAGTACATTGGGGTGTAAGGATGGGGTTCTATCATGTAGGGTGAGGTTACAGTTGGGTAGTACATTGGGGTGTAAGGATGGGGTTCCATCATGTACGGTGAGGTTACAGTTATCTAGTACATTGGGGTGTAGGGATGGGGTTCCATCATGTAGGGTGAGGTTACAGTTATCTAGTACATTGGGGTGTAAGGATGGGGTTCCATCATGTAGGGTGAGGTTACAGTTATCTAGTACATTGGGGTGTATGGATGGGGTTCCATCATGTAGGGTGAGGTTACAGTTATCTAGTACATTGGGGTGTAAGGATGGGGTTCCATCATGTAGGGTGAGGTTACAGTTGGGTAGTACATTGGGGTGTAAGGATGGGGTTCTACCATGTAGGGTGAGGTTACAGTTATCTAGTACATTGGGGTGTATGGTGGGGTTCCATCATGTAGGGTGAGGTTACAGTTGTCTAGTACATTGGGGTGTAAGGATGGGGTTCCATCATGTAGGGTGAGGTTACAGTTGGGTAGTACATTGGGGTGTAAGGATGGGGTTCTACCATGTAGGGTGAGGTTACAGTTATCTAGTACATTGGGGTGTAAGGATGGGGTTCCATCATGTAGGGTGAGGTTACAGTTGGGTAGTACATTGGGGTGTAAGGATGAGGTTCTATCATGTAGGGTGAAGTTACAGTTGGGTAGTACATTGGGGTGTAAGGATGGGGTTCCATCATGTAGGGTGAGGTTACAGTTATCTAGTACATTGGGGTGTAAGGATGGGGTTCTATCATGTAGGGTGAGGTTAGAGTTATCTAGTACATTGCGGTGTAAGGATGGGGTTCCTTCATGTAGGGTGAGGTTACAGTTATCTAGTACATTGGGGTGTAAGGATGGGGTTCCATCATGTAGGGTGAGGTTACAGTTATCTAGTACATTGGGGTGTAAGGATGGGGTTCTATCATGTAGGGTGAGGTTACAGTTATCTAGTACATTGGGGTGTAAGGATGGGGTTCCATCATGTAGGGTGAGGTTATAGTTGTGTAGTACATTGGGGTGTAAGGATGGGGTTCTATCATGTAGGGTGAGGTTACAGTTATCTAGTACATTGGGGTGTAAGGATGGGGTTCCATCATGTAGGGTGAGGTTACAGTTGGGTAGTACATTGGGGTGTAAGGATGGGGTTCCATCATGTAGGGTGAGGTTACAGTTGGGTAGTACATTGGGGTGTAAGGATGAGGTTCTATCATGTAGGGTGAGGTTACAGTTGGGTAGTACATTGGGTTGTAAGGATGGGGTTCTACCATGTACGGTGAGGTTACAGTTATCTAGTACATTGGGGTATAAAGATGGGGTTCCATCATGTAGGGTGAGGTTACAGTTGTGTAGTACATTGGGGTGTAAGGATGGGGTTCTATCATGTAGGGTGAGGTTACAGTTATCTAGTACATTGGGGTGTAAGGATGGGGTTCTATCATGTAGGGTGAGGTTACAGTTATCTAGTACATTGGGGTGTAAGGATGGGGTTCCATCATGTAGGGTGAGGTTACAGTTGGGTAGTACATTGGGGTGTAAGGATGAGGTTCTATCATGTAGGGTGAGGTTACAGTTATCTAGTACATTGGGGTGTAAGGATGGGGTTCCATCATGTAGGGTGAGATTACAGTTGGGTAGTACATTGGGGTGTAAGGATGAGGTTCTATCATGTAGGGTGAGGTTGCAGTTGGATAGTACATTGGGGTGTAAGGATGGGGTTCTACCATGTAGGGTGAGGTTACAGTTATCTAGTACATTGGGGTGTAAGGATGGGGTTCTATCATGTAGGGTGAGGTTACAGTTGTGTAGTACATTGGGGTGTAAGGATGGGGTTCTATCATGTAGGGTGAGGTTACAGTTATCTAGTACATTGCGGTGTAAGGATGGGGTTCCATCATGTAGGGTGAGGTTACAGTTATCTAGTACATTGGGGTGTAAGGATGGGGTTCCTTCATGTAGGGTGAGGTTACAGTTATCTAGTACATTGGGGTGTAAGGATGGGGTTCTATCATGTAGGGTGTGGTTACAGTTATCTAGTACATTGGGGTGTAAGGATGGGGTTCTATCATGTAGGGTGAGGTTACAGTTGTGTAGTACATTAGGGTGTAAGGATGGGGTTCTATCATGTAGGGTGAGGTTACAGTTGTGTAGTACATTACGGTGTAAGGATGGGGTTCTATCATGTAGGGTGAGGTTACAGTTGTGTAGTACATTGGGGTGTAGGGATGGGGTTCCATCATGTAGGGTGAGGTTACAGTTGGGTAGTACATTGGGGTGTAAGGATGGGGTTCTACCATGTGGGGTGAGGTTACAGTTGTGTAGTACATTGGGTTGTAAGGATGGGGTTCTATCATGTAGGGTGAGGTTACAGTTATCTAGTACATTGGGGTGTAAGGATGGGGTTCCATCATGTAGGGTGAGGTTACAGTTGGGTAGTACATTGGGGTGTAAGGATGGGGTTCTACCATGTGGGGTGAGGTTACAGTTGTGTAGTACATTGGGTTGTAAGGATGGGGTTCTATCATGTAGGGTGAGGTTACAGTTATCTAGTACATTGGGGTGTAAGGATGGGGTCCCATCATGTAGGGTGAGTTTACAGTTATCTAGTACATTGGGGAGTAAGGATGGGGTTCTATCATGTAGGGTGAGGTTACAGTTGTGTAATACATTGGGGAGTAAGGATGGGGTTCTATCATGTAGGGTGAGGTTACAGTTATCTAGTACATTGGGGTGTAAGGATGGGGTTCCATCATGTAGGGTGAGGTTACAGTTGTGTAGTACATTGGGGTGTAAGGATGGGGTTCTATCATGTAGGGTGAGGTTACAGTTGTGTAGTACATTGGGGTGTAAGGATGGGGTTCTATCATGTAGGGTGAGGTTACAGTTATCTAGTACATTGGGTTGTAAGGATGGGGTTCTATCATGTAGGGTGAGGTTACAGTTATCTAGTACATTGGGGTGTAAGGATGGGGTTCCATCATGTAGGGTGAGGTTACAGTTATCTAGTACATTGGGGTGTAAGGATGGGGTTCCATCATGTAGGGTGAGGTTACAGTTATCTAGTACATTGGGGTGTAAGGATGGGGTTCTATCATGTAGGGTGAGGTTACAGTTGTGTAGTACATTGGGGTGTAAGGATGGGGTTCTATCATGTAGGGTGAGGTTACAGTTATCTAGTACATTGGGGTGTAAGGATGGGGTTCCATCATGTAGGGTGAGGTTACAGTTGGGTAGTACATTGGGGTGTAAGGATGGGGTTCCATCATGTAGGGTGAGGTTACAGTTATCTAGTACATTGGGGTGTAAGGATGGGGTTCCATCATGTAGGGTGAGGTTATAGTTATCTAGTACATTGGGGTGTAAGGATGGGGTTCTATCATGTAGGGTGAGGTTACAGTTATCTAGTATATTGGGGTGTAAGGATGGGGTTCTATCATGCAGGGTGAGGTTATAGTTATCTAGTACATTGGGGTGTAAGGATGGGGTTCTATCATGTAGGGTGAGGTTATAGTTATCTAGTACATTGGGGTGTAAGGATGGGGTTCCATCATGTAGTGTGAGGTTATAGTTATCTAGTACATTGGGGTGTAAGGATGGGGTTCTATCATGTAGGGTGAGGTTATAGTTGTGTAGTACATTGGGGTGTAAGGATGGGGTTCCATCATGTAGGGTGAGGTTACAGTTGTGTAGTACATTGGGGTGTAAGGATGGGGTTCTATCATGTAGGGTGAGGTTACAGTTATCTAGTACATTGGGGTGTAAGGATGGGGTTCTACCATGTAGGGTGAGGTTACAGTTATCTAGTACATTGGGGTGGGGTAAGGATGGGGTTCTACCATGTAGGGTGAGGTTACAGTTATGTAGTACATTGGGGTGTAAGGATGGGGTTCCATCATGTAGGGTGAGGTTACAGTTATCTAGTACATTGGGGTGTAAGGATGGGGTTCTATCATGTAGGGTGAGGTTATAGTTGTGTAGTACATTGGGGTGTAAGGATGGGGTTCTATCATGTAGGGTGAGGTTACAGTTATCTAGTACATTGGGGTGTAAGGATGGGGTTCTATCATGTAGGGTGAGGTTACAGTTATCTAGTACATTGGGGTGTAAGGATGGGGTTCTATCATGTAGGGTGAGGTTATAGTTGTGTAGTACATTGGGGTGTAAGGATGGGGTTCTATCATGTAGGGTGTGGTTACAGTTATCTAGTACATTGGGGTGTAAGGATGAGGTTCTATCATGTAGGGTGAGGTTACAGTTGTGTAGTACATTGGGGTGTAAGGATGGGGTTCCATCATGTAGGGTGAGGTTACAGTTATGTAGTACATTGGGGTGTAAGGATGGGGTTCCATCATGTAGGGTGAGGTTACAGTTATCTAGTACATTGGGGTGTAAGGATGGGGTTCTATCATGTAGGGTGAGGTTACAGTTATCTAGTACATTGGGGTGTAAGGATGGGGTTCTATCATGTAGGGTGAGGTTATAGTTGTGTAGTACATTGGGGTGTAAGGATGGGGTTCTATCATGTAGGGTGTGGTTACAGTTATCTAGTACATTGGGGTGTAAGGATGAGGTTCTATCATGTAGGGTGAGGTTACAGTTGTGTAGTACATTGCGGTGTAAGGATGGGGTTCCATCATGTAGGGTGAGGTTACAGTTGTGTAGTACATTGGGGTGTAAGGATGGGGTTCTATCATGGAGGGTGAGGTTACAGTTATCTAGTACATTGGGGTGTAAGGATGGGGTTCCATCATGTAGGGTGAGGTTACAGTTATCTAGTGCATTGGGGTGTAAGGATGGGGTTCCATCATTTAGGGTGAGGTTACAGTTATCTAGTACATTGGGGTGTAAGGATGGGGTTCTATCATGTAGGGTGAGGTTACAGTTATCTAGTACATTGGGGTGTAATTATGGGGTTCTATCATGTAGGGTGAGGTTACAGTTGGGTAGTACATTGGGGTGTAAGGATGAGGTTCTATCATGTAGGGTGAGGTTACAGTTATCTAGTACATTGGGGTGTAAGGATGGTGTTCTATCATGTGGGGTGAGGTTACAGTTATCTAGTACATTGGGGTTTAAGGATGGGGTTCCTTCATGTAGGGTGAGGTTACAGTTATCTAGTACATTGGGGTGTAAGGATGGGGTTCTATCATGTAGGGTGAGGTTACAGTTGTGTAGTACATTGGGGTGTAAGGATGGGGTTCCTTCATGTAGGGTGAGGTTACAGTTATCTAGTACATTGGGGTGTAAGGATGGGGTTCTATCATGTAGGGTGAGGTTACAGTTATCTAGTACATTGGGTTGTAAGGATGGGGTTCTATCATGTAGGGTGAGGTTATAGTTGTGTAGTACATGGGGGTCACCATGTAGGGACAGGTTATGGTTTTGTTAGGTTGGGGTGCCACCATGTATGGTCAGGTGATGGTTGGTAAGGTTGGGGTTACACCATGTTGGGACAGGTTATGATTTTGTTTGGTTGCGGTTCCACCTTTTAGGGTCAGGTAATGGTAAGGTCGGGGTTCCACCATGTAGGGGCAGGTGATGGTTGTTATGGTTGTGGATCCACCTTTTAAGTTCAGGTTATGGTTGGTAGGGTTGGGGTTCCACCTCTCTTCAGGACTTTGTCTCCGCCCACAGGACTCGTCTCTGCCGCTCGCGGTCTTTGTCTGGGATGTGGAGAACGTCAGCGGGGAGGACGTGGAAGTTTCTATTATGTTGACATTCAGGAATGGCAGTGGAAGTAAAAGTGACCAGACGGGCGGCCACTGGAACGAGCCCTTCAGTGTGCGCCAGGATGGCGAGCTGGGGGTCTCCGGGGTCCTGCTACATCACCGCACCAACTCCAACCCCCTCACCCTAGGCATCGCCGTGCGAGAGACGGTAAGAGGGCGACATGAGCCGCTGACTGGGGGTCACCATGTATAAGAGGACAGCGGCTTTACTCAGCTGCTGCCTTGCTAAAGTGTTACAGTAAAGGACAGCAGTGACATGTGTCCACAGAGGGTAGTCTGATACACTGTAACAGACCATCAGCTGTTACCACAAGTTCTACGGATAGTGAGGTGTACAGGGACATGACCAAGCTCCGGGCAGTGTATAGTGGGCTGGACCCCTGACCACCATCTTACAGTACAGGAACGCAGGGCGAACCAGCCCTCTAACTGCCTGTTCACACACTGCACAACCGAGCCACAGAATAGCCCCGTATATGAGCACAGACCATCGGCTGCAGGTGAAGAGGTGACCGCAGGGTTTCCTGTGGGGAGGGGGGCGCTAGTCTGCGCAGATTCTATGGAGTCAATGGCAAAAAAAAACCCCAAAAATTACAAGGAGCCGAACAGAAATATGCAAAAAGTGTGGGACCCCCCCATTCTTAATATATGACCCCCCATTCTGAATATATGTCACCCCCCCATACAGAGAATACACATGTATAAGCAGGGTATATGTGACCCCCCCCATACAGAGTATACACATGTATATGCAGGGTATATGTGACCCCCCCCCCATACAGAATGTAGAGAATATATGTGACCCCCCCATTCTGAATATATGTGACCCCCCCCCATTCTGAATATGTGACCCCCCCATACAGAGTATACACATGTATATGCAGGGTATATGTGACCCCCCCCCCCATACAGAGTATACAAATGTATATGTGACCCCCCCCCATACAGAGTATACACGTGTATATGTGACCCCCCCCCCCCATACAGAGTATACACATGTATATGCCGGGTATATGTGACCCCCCCCCATGCAGAATATATACATGTATTTGCAGAGTATATGTGACCCCCCCCATACAGAGGATACACATGTATATGCAGGGTATATGTGACCCCCCCCCATACAGAGTATACACATGTACAGTGTATGCAGGGTATATGTGACCCCCCCATGCAGAGTATATACATGTATTTGCAGAGTATATGTGACCCCCCCCCCCATACAGAGGATACACATGTATATGCAGGGTATATGTGACACCCCCCCCATGCAAAATATACACATGTATATGCAGGGAATATGTGACCCCCTGTGATGATTCCGCTTAAATATGGCTATAACTCAAAGATGTATTTTGATCTCTGGGTATCGTATCTCCCTCTTAGTTCCATTTACTCATAATGTGCGCAGCTATAATCCTAGATGTATGTTGTCAGTAGTGGCAACCATGTAACAATAGGGCTTTGTATCCATCGTAGAATAGCTCTATTGAATTCCTACATAGCCCTGGGTGATCAAATAAACATGCATTGTTCAGCCTGGGCTGTTGATTAGACATGGTTGATAACATTGTATCATTTCACTTGGTCCCATCTCCTTACAAAGAATCTGGACTTGAGTGCATTAATCAATCAGACTTGCCGTCGCCGGTGACCTCATTCTGGGTGGTGTAATCAAGGATATAAAAGATGAGGTAAGAGGTCAGTGGGAGGAGATTGTGCTGAGACTACCACTGAGAGGATACTATGATGAGACTACTGAGGAATATACTGTGATGAGCATGCAGGCTGGAATGCTGTGTTGATGCTGCTTCCACTGGTTAGCCCCACATGCCATGTGTGAGGGTTGGATTATAGAGCCACATCCAGGATATGTGTGGTAAAGTAATTATTTCACTTTTATTCCCTTTTATTTTATTGCACTGTATATCATAACTAGTAACTGTTATTGCTTGCATATATCTACATATCTGTTCTGAACTGCATGTGTTAGATGTTAATACCGACCCATTTAGGGGTTAATAAATATATAAAATTTAGAAAGCTTGTCTTGTATTTATCTTGTGGACCCAGCACTCACTGGCAGTGAGTGTGGTTTTTATGAAAGAAGTCTCAGGTGTGGGCCAACGCGATATTGGCGCACTGAGGATCTTTCACATTGGTGGCAGCGTAGTGGGATCTTAGGATAAACAGCGTGTGTTTTATTTGGCAAATACCAGTGGATGGCTAGTGGGCTCAGAAGCAGAGCCCAGAACTGCAGAACCAGGCTTTTGGAGATCCTGAGCGTATGGCTGAAATGGAGGCAGCCACAGCCATGCAGATAATCGAGCAGAGTCCTGATTTTGGGACTAGGCCAGGAAGTGCAGCAAGCAGCCCGGTCCCAAGGATTACTTCACCAGGAGGGACCAGTAGCCCCAGCCTTGTGGGGGGAATGGCTTCATACTGGCAAATGGCCCTGCAGCAAGTAGGCACCAGTGACCCTAACATATACCTGCAGGTGTTGTGCCATTTTCTGGAAGCTGTAGAACAAGAATGGCAGGCCGCAGAACGGCAGGCTGATCGTGAGGCAGCAGAACGAGAACGGCAGGCCGCAGAACGGCAGGCAAATCGTGAGGCAGCAGAACGAGAACAGCAGGCAGCAGAACGGCAGGCTGATCATGAGGCAGCAGAACGGCAGGCTGATCGTGAGGCAGCAGAACAGCAGGCTGAGCGGCATTATCAGCTTGAGCTCACAAGGATGGAGCTCTCCCAGCGGGCACAAACCGCCCCTGCACAAACTCCAACAACCCTGCAGAGACCCTCAAATTGGAAGGAGAAGCCAGGCCGGAGTTCACCACAGCCGTCTGTCGTCAGGTCGGGTGAGACAAACTATGCCCCGGGTGGTCCCTCCCCTGTCCCAAGAACTCTGGGCGCCCGGGTGACCTTCCCAAAACCCCAAGGGGAGGTGCGGCGGTGCCAGGCCTGTAACCAGACAGGACATTTCAAGGAGGAGTGCCCCAACCGCCCTGAGAACTTCCCTGCTTCCCAAGCCACAGCAGGTGGCCCATCTGTGTATCTGGACTGGGGTGCAGGAAAAGGAGTGCGGACTGTGGGACTATTGACTGATTTGCCGGCTAATGTACTGTTGGGAACTGATTTAGGACCTATAATGTCCCAATATGGGGTGGGGAACCCCCCAATTTACTGTGATAAACTGTCTATGATTAATGTTTATAATGTGTCTGTCATATCTGCAGAGAGGGCCCGTAACCCCCTCTCTGAGATACTTCCCATGGCAATAAGTGTAAATGCTAATGAGTTGCCTTCAGCTGAGAGCAGGGAAGATGAAAATGAGCTTCCTGCAACCCAGCTCAGCAAAAATGTTATTGATGCTTTGTAGACACACCCACATCTGCGGGGGCGTCTCCCTCCCAGCTTGTTAATATGTCTACCACAGATCTCATTGAGGCCTGGTGTGAATTAACAATTGCTAATGAATGTACTGTCAATGTAATTGCCAATGCTTGTTGTGAAAGTGTACAGGGTAGCTCTTCTGAGTCACTGGAAGCGACTTCTACTATTTCGCCCAGTGCATCCGATAAGCACCCAACTGCCGATCATGTGCCAGGTGGTCAGGTAGGCTATGTGGATCTCATGGCCGATCCAGGTGAGGGACGGACTGCTGGTAGTGTGGTGTTAGCCCGTAGCCAGAGTGCTACAAGGGTGGAGGGCGTTCCGACCCTTGAACCGTTGCCTACACCACCTGGAGTCGGTGCTGAGACCGCCATGACTAGCCTCACTCCCTTGAAGCCGGAGGAGTCCGGCCGGTATGAGACATACACGTCTCTTCGGTCCAGTTCTATTCCAGGAGTGCCCATGGCCCAAGTGCAGAGGGCATGGGGTACTGGAGGTGTGGCCCAAAGGGGCAAGGCGTCTGGGAGGGAGGACAGGGTCCAAACATACCTGTGCCAGAACCAGAGGTGCCCCTAGTTTTTGAAGCAAAGGGGGAGGTGCAGAATCCCCCTAGAACCATTGTGGTGGTGTGAGAGCCCGGCCCCGGGATGGGGTCTCCGAACTGGTATCCCAAAGACCTGGGGTTATGAGTGCGGCTCCACAGGATGCCAGCACTCAGAAAGCGGACCCAGAAAAGGCAGGAGGTAGCCAAGTGTACGTGGCTCAGGGCCTGAGCCATAGAAATGACCTTAGTCTGGACCTATTGAAGGCGCGTGCCGCTCAACCACCCTCGGAGTCTGACAAGGCCCGAGTCTGCTGGGACCTCGGGGGGAGGTGAGGGAGCCTTGGGGCCAGAGCCTGAGAAGCTGGAGGCGGAGGTGCTTTCAGAAGAGGGGCGTAGGCCCCTACTTCCTGCAAACCCCATCTAAAAGGGGGAGGTGTGATGATTCCGCTTAAATATGGCTATAACTCAAAGATGTATTTTGATCTCTGGGTATAGTATCTCCCTATTAGTTCCATTTACTCATAATGTGCGCAGCTATAATCCTAGATGTATGTTGTCAGTAGGGCAACCTTGTAACAATAGGGCTTTGTATCCATCCCAGAATAGCTCTATTGAATTCCTACATAGCCCTGGGTGATCAAATAAACATGCATTGTTCAGCCTGGGCTGTTGATCAGACATGGTTGATAACATTGTATCATTTCACTTGGTCCCATCTCCTTACAAAGAATCTGGACTTCAGTGCGTTAATCAATCAGACTTGCCGTCGCCGGTGACCTCATTCTGGGTGGTGTAATCAAGGGTATAAAAGATGAGGTAAGAGGTCAGTGGGAAGAGATTGGGCTGAGACTACCACTGAGAGAATACTATGATGAGACTACTGAGGAATATACTGTGATGAGCATGCAGGCTGGAATGCTGTGTTGATGCTGCTTCCACTGGTTAGCCCCACATGCCATGTGTGAATGTTGGATTATAGAGCCACATCAAGGAGATGTGTGGTAAAGTAATTATTTCACTTTTATTCCCTTTTATTTTATTGCACTGTATATTGTAACTAGTAACTGTTAATGCTTGCATATATCTACATATCTGTTCTGAACTGCATGTGTTAGATGTTAATACCAACCCATTTAGGGGTTAATAAATATATAAAATTTAGAAAGCTTGTCTTGTATTTATCTTGTGAACCCAGCACTCACTGGCGGTGAATGTGGTTTTTATGAAAGAAGTCTCAGGTGTGGGCCAAAGCGGTGTTGGCGCACTGAGGATCTTTCTCACCCCCCCCATACAAAGTATACACATGTATATGCATGGTATATGTGACCCCCCCATACAGAGTATACACATGTATATGCAGGGTATATGTGACCCCCCCATACAGAGTATACACATGTATATGCAGGGTATATGTGACCCCCCATACAGAGTATACACATGTATATGCAGGGTATATGTGACCCCCCCCCCCCCCATACAGAGTATACACATGTATATGCAGGGTATATGTGACCCCCCCCCCCCGTGAAAGATACTCAGTGCGCCAACACTGCTTTGGCCCACACCTGAGTCGTCTTTCATATAAAACCACACTCACCGCCAGTGAGTGTCGGGTTCACAAGATAAATACAAGACAAGCTTTCTAAATTTTATATATTTATTAACCCCTAAATGGGTCGGTATTAACATCTAACCCATGTAGTTCAGAACAGATATGTAGATATATACAAGCATTAACAGTTACTAGTTACAAGATACAGTACAATAAAATAAAAGGGAATAAAGGTGAAATGATTACTTTACCACCCATATCCTGGATGTGGCTCTATAGTCCAACACTCACACTTAGCATGTGGAGATCACCAGTGGAGGCAACGGCATTAACTCCAGCCTCTCAGCAACTCATCACAGCAGCCTCTCCTCATAGTAGCATCTCCATAGTAATCTCCCAGTGGTAGTCTCAGCCCAATCTCTCTTACCTCCTCTTTTATACCCTTGATTACACCTCCCAGAATGAGGTCACCGGTGACGGCAAGTCTGATTGACTAACGCACTCAAGTCCAGATCCTTTGTAAGGAGATAGGATTAAGTGAAATGATACAATGTTATCAACCATGTCTGATCTAACAGCCCAGGCTGAACAATGCATGTTTATTTGATCACCCAGGCCTAGATAGGAATTCAATAGAGCTATTCTGGGATGGATACAAAGCCCTATTGTTCCATTGTTGCCACTACTGACCACTTAAAGCTATGATTAGAGCTGCGCACATTATGAGTAAATGGAACTAAGAGAGAAATACGCTACCCAGAGATCAAAATACAGTTTTGAGTTATAGCCATATTTAAGTGGAATCATCACATCTCCCCCTTTTAGATGGGGCTTGTAGGAAGTAGGGGCCTGTGCCCCTCTTCTGAGAGCACCTCCGCCTCCAGCTTCTCAGGCTCTGGCCCCAAGGCTCCCCCACCTCCCCCTGGGGTCCCAGCAGACTCGGGCCTTGTCAGACTCCGAGGGTGGTTGAGCGGCACGCGCCTTCAATATGTCCAGACTAGGGTAAGCTTGGACAGCATCTCTGAACTCTTGGCGGGAGTGAGACAAAAGAGAGGGGCATGTTACATAGCTGCCGGACCCTTCTGGCTCTCTAGTCTGACTAGGGACACTTCTAAGGCTCAGGGCCTGAGCCACGTACACTTGGCTACCCCCTGCCTGTTCTGGGTCCGCTTTCTGAGTGCTGGCATCCTGTGGAGCCACACTCATGACCCCAGGTCTTTGGGATACCAGTTCAGGGACCCCATCCCGGCGGTCTCTCAGGGTCTCTCTCACACTAGCTGCTAGTTGGGAGAGCTCTAGGGGATTCTGCACCTCCCCCTTTGCTTCCAAATCTAGGGGCACCTCTGCACAGGTATGTTTGGACCCTGTCCTCCCTCCCAGACGCCTTGCCCCTTTGAGCCTATACCCTGTTCCTCCTGTACTTGGGTGGGTGATGGTGATACCTTGGGCAAATGACTGAGATCATGCTTCCCCAAACCATTCCCCCACAATACATTGACAGGTAATACATTGGACATACCCTCTTCTTGGATCACACCTCCAGTACCCCATGCCATCTGCATTTGGGCCATGGGCACGCCTGGAATAGAACTGGACCGAAGAGACGTGTATGTCTCATACCGGCCGGACTCCTCCGGCTTCAAGGGAGTGAGGCTAGTCATGGCGGTCTCAGCACCGACTCCAGGTGGTGTAGGCAACGGTTCAAGGGTCAGAACGTCCTCCACCCTTGTAGCACTCTGGCTGCGGGCTAACACCGCACTACCAGCAGTCCGTCCCTCACCTGGATCGGCCATGAGATCCCCATAGCCTACCTGACCACCTAGCACATGGTCAGCAGTTGGGTGCTTATCGGATGCACTGGGCGAAATAGTAGAAGTCGCTTCCAGTGACTCAGAAGAGCTACCCTGTACACTTTCACAACAAGCATTGGCAATTACATTGACAGTACCTTCATTAGCAATTGTTAATTCACACCGGGCCTCAATGAGATCTGTGGTAGACATATTATCAAGCTGGGAGGGAGATGCCCCCGCAGATGTGGGTGTGTCTACAGACATGGTCTCATTGGCTCCTTTACGGGGATGAACAAAGCATCAATAACATTTTTGCTGAGCTGGGTTGCAGGAAGCTCATTTTCATCTTCCCTGCTCTCAGCTGAAGGCAACTCATTAGCATTTACACTTACTGCCATGGGAAGTATCTCAGAGGGGGGTTATGGGCCCTCTCTGCAGATATGACAGACACATTATCAACATTAATCATAGACAGTTTATCACAGTAAATCGGGGTGTTCCCCACCCCATATTGGGACATCATAGGTCCTAAATCAGTTCCCAACAGAACATTATGTGGCAAATCAGTGAATAGTCCCACAGTCCGCATTACTTTTCCTGCACCCCCGTCCAGATACACAGATGGGCCACCTGCTGTGGCTTGGGAAGCAGGGAAGTTCTCAGGGCGGTTGGGGCACTCCTCCTTGAAATGTCCTGTCTGGTTACAGGCATGGCACCGCCGCACCTCCCCTTGGGGTTTTGGAAAGGTCACCCGGGTGCCCAGAGTTCTTGGGACAGGGGAGGGACCACCCGGGGCATAGTTTGTCTCACCCGACCTGACGACAGACGGCTGTGGTGAACTCTGGCCTGGCTTCTCCTTCCAACTTGAGGGTCTCTGCAGGGTTGTTGGAGTTTGCGCAGGGGCGGTTTGTGCCCGCTGGGAGAGCTCCATCCTTTTGAGCTCAAGCTGATACTGCCGCTCAGCCTTCCGTTCTCGTTCTGCTGCCTCACGAACTGCCTGCCGTTCTGCTGCCTCACGATCAGCCTGCCGTTTTGCGGCCTGCCGTTCTTGTTCTGCAGCTTCACGATCAGCCTGCCATTTTGCGGCCTGCCGTTCTCGTTCTGCTGCCTCACGATCAGCCTGCCGTTCTGCGGCCTGCCGTTCTTGTTCTGCAGCTTCCAGAAAACGGCACAACACCTGCAGGTATATGTTAGGGTCACTGGTGCCTACTTGCTGCAGGGCCATTTGCCAGTATGAAGCCATTCCCCCCACAAGGCTGGGGCTACTGGTCCCTCCTGGTGAAGTAATCCTTGGGACCGGGCTGCTTGCCGCACTTCCTTGCCTAGCCCCAAAATCAGGACTCTGCTCGATTCTCTGCATAGCTGTGGCTGCCTCCATTTCAGCCATACGCTCAGGATCTCCAAAAGCCTGGTTCAGAAATTCTGGAGCTCTGCTTCTGAGCCCACTAGCCATCCACTGGTATTTGCCAAATAAAAGATAGGATAAAATACAAAGAGTAAGTGTGGGGAAACAGCACTGTATCAAACTTTCACTGTATCTTAATGCTTGCTTTAATACCGAGCTTGTCTCATAGGATTACTACAATCCCCAGCATTTGAGTGATAAAGGTCACCAACACACGCTGTTTATCCTAAGATCCCACTACGCTGCCACCAATGTGAAAGATCCTCAGTGCGCCAACACCGCGCTGGCCCACACCTGAGTCTTCTTTCATAAAAAACCACACTCACCGCCAGTGAGTGTCAGGTTCATAAGATAAATACAAGACAAGCTTTCTAAATTTTATATATTTATTAACCCCTAAATGGGTCGGTATTAACATCTAACACATGCAGTTCAGAACAGATATGCAGATATATGCAAGCATTAACAGTTACTAGTTACAATATACAGTACAATAAAATAAAAGGGAATAAAGGTGAAATGATTACTTTACCACACATCTCCTTGATGTGGCTCTATAATCCAACACTCGCACATGCTCTGGTATGTGTGAATAACCAGTGGAGGCTGTTTAAGCATGTGGCATCAACACAGTATTCCAGGCTGCATGCTCCTCACAGTATATCCCAGTAGTCTGTCTCACAGTGGTCTCATCATAGTCTCAGCACAATCTCCTCCCACTGACCTCTTACCTCATCTTTTATACCCTTGATTACACCACCCAGAATGAGGTAACCGGCGACATCAAGTCTGATTGACTAACGCACTCAAGTCCAGATCCTTTGTAAGGAGATAGGATTAAGTGAAATGATACCATGTTATCAACCATGTCTGATCTAACAGCCCAGGCTGAACAATGCATGTTTATTTGATCACCCAGGCCTAGATAGGAATTCAATAGAGCTATTCTGGGATGGATACAAAGCCCTATTGTTCCATTGTTGCCACTACTGACCACTTACAGCTATGATTAGAGCTGCGCACATTATGAGTAAATGGAACTAAGACAGAAATACGCTACCCAGAGATCAAAATACAGCTTTGAGTTATAGCCATATTTAAGTGGAATCATCACACCCCCCATACAGAGTATACACATGTATATGCAGGGTATATGTGACCCCCCATACAGAGTATACACATGTATATGCAGGGTATATGTGACCCCCCCCATACAGAGTATACACATGTATATGCAGAGTATATGTGACCCCCCCCCCCATACAGAGTATACACATGTAATATGCAGGGTATATGTGACCCCCCCATACAGAGTATACACATGTATATGCAGGGTATATGTGATTCCCCCCCCCATACAGAGTATACACATGTATATGCAGGGTATATGTGACCCCCCCCCATACAGAGTATACACATGTATATGCAGAGTATATGTGACCCCCCCCCCCATGCAGAGTATATACATGTACAGTATATGCAGGGTATATGTGACCCCCCCCCCCATACAGAGTATACACATGTATATGCAGGGTATATGTAACCCCCCATACAGAGTATACACATGTATGTGCAGAGTATATGTGACCCCCCCCATACAGAGTATACACATGTAATATGCAGAGTATATGTGACCCCCCCATACAGAGTATACACATGTAATATGCAGGGTATATGTGACCCCCCCATACAGAGTATACACATGTATATGCAGGGTATATGTGTCCCCCCCCATACAGAGTATACACATGTATATGCAGGGTATGTGACCCCCCCATACAGAGTATACACATGTATATGCAGGGTATATATGACCCCCCCCATACAGAATATACACATGTATATGAGGGTTTGTGACCCCCCATACAGAGTATACACATATATATGCAGGGTATATGTGACCCCCCCCCCCATACAGAGTATACACATGTATATGCAGAGCATATGTGACCCCCCATACAGAGTATACACATGTATATGCATGGTATATGTGACCACCCCCATACAGAGTATACACATGTATATGCAGGGTATATGTGACCCCCCCCCCATACAGAGTATACACATGTATATGCAGGGTATATGTGACCCCCCCCCCATACAGAGTATACACATGTATATGCAGAGTATGTGACCCCCCCCATACAGAGTATACACATGTATATGCAGGGTATATGTGACCCCCTCACATACAGAGTATACACATGTATATGCAGGGTATATGTGATCCCCCCCCCATACAGAGTATACACATGTATATGCAGGGTATATGTGATCCCCTCCTCCATACAGAGTATACACATGTATATGCAGGGTATATGTGACCCCCCCCCATACAGAGTATACACATGTATATGCAGGGTATATGTGACCCCCCCCCATACAGAGTATACACATGTATATGCAGGGTATATGTGATCCCCCCCCCCATACAGAGTATACACATGTATATGCAGGGTATATGTGATCCCCTCCCCCCATACAGAGTATACGCATGTATATGCAGGGTATATGTGACCCCCCCCCCCCCCATACAGAGTATACACATGTATATGCAGGGTATATGTGACCCCCCCATACACAGTATACACATGTATATGCAGAGTATATGTGACCCCCCCATACAGAGTATACACATGTATATGCAGGGTATATGTGACCCCCCCCCCCCATACAGAGTATACACATGTATATGCAGAGCATATGTGACCCCCCCCATACAGAGTATACACATGTATATGCATGGTATATGTGACCACCCCCCATACAGAGTATACACATGTATATGCAGGGTATATGTGACCCCCCCCATACAGAGTATACACATGTATATGCAGGGTATATGTGACCCCCCCCCCATACAGAGTATACACATGTATATGCAGAGTATGTGACCCCCCCCCATACAGAGTATACACATGTATATGCAGGGTATATGTGACCCCCTCACATACAGAGTATACACATGTATATGCAGAGTATATGTGACCCTCCATACAGAGTATACACATGTATATGCAGGGTATATGTGACCACCCATACAGAGTATACACATGTATATGCAGAGTATATGTGACCCCCCCATACAGAGTATACACATGTATATGCAGGGTATATGTGACCCCCCCCCCATACAGAGTATACACATGTATATGCAGGGTATATGTAACCCCCCCCATACAGAGTATACACATGTATATGCAGAGTATATGTGACCCCCCCCATGCAGAGTATATACATGTACAGTATATGCAGAGTATATGTGACCCCCCTCCATACAGAGTATACACATGTATATGTGATCCCCCCCATACAGAGTATACACATGTATATGCAGGGTATATGTAACCCCCCCCATACAGAGTATACACATGTATATGCAGGGTATATGTGACCCCCCCCCCATACAGAGTATACACATGTATATGCAGGGTATATGTGACCCCCCCCCCCCCATACAGAGTATACACATGTATATGCAGGGTATATGTGACCCCCCCCATACAGAGTATACACATGTATATGCAGGATATATGTGACCCCCCCATACAGAGTATACACATGTATATGCAGGGTATATGTGACCCATCCCATACAGAGTATACACATGTATATGCAGGGTATATGTGACCCCCCCATACACAGTATACACATGTATATGCAGAGTATATGTGACCCCCCCCCCATACAGAGTGTACACATGTATATGTGACCCCCCCATACACAGTATACACATGTATATGCAGGGTATATGTGACCCCCCCATACAGAGTATACACATGTATATGCAGGGTATATGTGACCACCCCCCCATACAGAGTATACACATGTATATGCAGGGTGTATGTGACCCCCCCCCCATACAGAGTATACACATGTATATGCATGGTATATGTGACCCCCCCATACAGAGTATACACATGTATATGCAGAGTATATGTGACCCCCCATACAGAGTATACACATGTATATGCAGGGTATATGTGACCCCCCCCCACAGAGTATACACATGTATATACAGAGTGTATGTGACCCCCCCATACAGAGTATACACATGTATATGCAGGGTATATGTGATCCCCCCCACACAGAGTATACACATGTATATGCAGGGTATATGTGATCCCCCCCCCCCATACAGAGTATATGCAGGGTATATGTGACCCCCCCCCATACAGAGTATACACATGTATATGCAGGGTATATGTGACCCCCGATACATAGTATACACATGTATATGCAGGGTATATGTGACTCCCCCATACAGAGTATACACATGTATATGCAGAGTATATGTGACCCTCCATACAGAGTATACACATGTATATGCAGGGTATATGTGACCCCCCATACAGAGTATACACATGTATATGCAGAGTATATGTGACACCCCCATACAGAGTATACACATGTATATGCAGGGTATATGTGACCCCCCCCCATACAGAGTATACACATGTATATGCAGGGTATATGTAACTCCCCCCATACAGAGTATACACATGTATATGCAGAGTATATGTGACCCCCCCCCCATGCAGAGTATATACATGTACAGTATATGCAGAGTATATGTGACCCCCCCCATACAGAGTATACACATGTATATGTGATCCCCCCCATACAGAGTATACACATGTATATGCAGGGTATATGTGACCCCCCATACAGAGTATACACATGTATATGCAGGGTATATGTGACCCCCCCCCCCATACAGAGTATACACATGTATATGCAGGGTATATGTGACCCCCCCCCCCCATACAGAGTATACACATGTATATGCAGGGTATATGTGACCCCCCCCCCATACAGAGTATACACATGTATATGCAGGGTATATGTGACCCCCCCCATACAGAGTATACACATGTATATGCAGGGTATATGTGACCCATCCCATACAGAGTATACACATGTATATGCAGGGTATATGTGACCCCCCATACACAGTATACACATGTATATGCAGAGTATATGTGACCCCCCCCATACAGAGTGTACACATGTATATGTGACCCCCCCATACACAGTATACACATGTATATGCAGGGTATATGTGACCCCCCCCATACAGAGTATACACATGTATATGCAGGGTATATGTGACCACCCCCCCATACAGAGTATACACATGTATATGCAGGGTGTATGTGACCCCCCCCCATACAGAGTATACACATGTATATGCATGGTATATGTGACCCCCCATACAGAGTATACACATGTATATGCAGAGTATATGTGACCCCCCCATACAGAGTATACACATGTATATGCAGGGTATATGTGACCCCCCATACAGAGTATACACATGTATATACAGAGTGTATGTGACCCCCCCATACAGAGTATACACATGTATATGCAGAGTATATGTGACCCCCCCATACAGAATATACACATGTATATGTGACCCCCCCATACAGAGTATACACATGTATATGCAGGGTATATGTGACCCCCCCCCCCATACAGAGTATACACATGTATATGCAGAGTATATGTGACCCCCCCCCATACAGAGTATACACATGTATATGCAGGGTATATGTGACCACCCCCATACAGAGTATACACATGTATATGCAGGGTATATGTGACCCCCCCATACAGAGTATACACATGTATATGCAGGGTATATGTGACCACCCCCATACAGAGTATACACATGTATATGCAGGGTATATGTGACCACCCTCATACAGAGTATACACATGTATATGCAGGGTATATGTGACCCCCCCATACAGAGTATACACATGTATATGCAGAGCATATGTGACCCCCCATACAGAGTATACACATGTATATGCAGGGTATATGTGACCACCCCATACAGAGTATACACATGTAATATGCAGGGTATATGTGACCCCCCCCCCCATACAGAGTATACACATGTATATGCAGAGTATATGTGACCCCCGCATACAGAGTATACACATGTATATCCAGGGTATATGTAACCCCCCATACAGAGTATACACATGTATCTGCAGAGTATATGTGACCCCCCCCATACAGAGTATACACATGTAATATGCAGGGTATATGTGACCCCCCCATACAGAGTATATACATGTACAGTATATGCAGAGTATATGTGACCCCCCCATCCAGAGTATACACATGTATATGCAGGGTATATGTGACCCCCCCATACAGAGTATACACATGTATATGCAGGGTATATGTGACCCCCCCCCATACAGAGTATACACATGTATATGCAGGGTATATGTGACCCCCCCATACAGAGTATACACATGTATATGCATGGTATATGTGACCCCCCCCCCATACAGAGTATACACATGTATATGCAGGGTATATGTGACCCCTCCCATACAGAGTATACACATGTATATGCAGGGTATATGTGACCCCCCATACACAGTATACACATGTATATGCAGGGTATATGTGACCCCCCCATACAGAGTATACACATGTATATGCAGAGTGTATGTGACCCCCCCCCATACAGAGTATACACATGTATATGCAGAGTATATGTGACCCCCCCATACAGAATATACACATGTATATGTGACCCCCCCATACAGAGTATACACATGTATATGCAGAGTATATGTGACCCCCCCCCCCCCCAGAGTATACACATGTATATGCAGGGTATATGTGACCCCCCCCCATACAGAGTATACACATGTATATGCAGGGTATATGTGACCCCCCCCCATACAGAGTATACACATGTATATGCAGGGTATATGTGTCCCCCCCCCATACAGAGTATACTCATGTATATGCAGAGTATATGTGACCCCCCCCATACAGAGTATACACATGTATATGCAGGGTATATATGACCCCCCCCCCATACAGAATATACACATGTATATGTGACCCCCCATACAGAGTATACACATATATATGCAGGGTATATGTGACCCCCCCCCCCCATACAGAGTATACACATGTATATGCAGAGCATATGTGACCCCCCCATACAGAGTATACACATGTATATGCATGGTATATGTGACCACCCCCCATACAGAGTATATACATGTATATGCAGGGTATATGTGACCCCCCCATACACAGTATACACATGTATATGCAGAGTATATGTGACCCCCCCATACAGAGTATACACATGTATATGCAGGGTATATGTGACCCCCCCCATACAGAGTATACACATGTATGTGCAGGGTATATTTAACCCCCTCCATACAGAGTATACACATGTATATGCAGGGTATATGTGACCCCCCCATACAGAGTATACACATGTATATGCAGGGTATATGTGACCCCCTCACATACAGAGTATACACATGTATATGCAGGGTATATGTGATCCCCCCCCCATACAGAGTATACACATGTATATGCAGGGTATATGTGACCCCCCCATACAGAGTATACACATGTATATGCAGGGTATATGTGACCCCTCCCCCATACAGAGTATACACATGTATATGCAGGGTATATGTGACCCCCCCCCCATACAGAGTATACACATGTATATGCAGGGTATATGTGACCCCCCCCCATACAGAGTATACACATGTATATGCAGGGTATATGTGACCCCCCCCCATACAGAGTATACACATGTATATGCAGGGTATATGTGACCCCCCCATACAGAGTATACACATGTATATGCAGGGTATATGTGATCCCCCCCCCATACAGAGTATACACATGTATATGCAGGGTATATGTGACCCCCCCATGCAGAGTATACACATGTATATGCAGAGTATATGTGACCCCCCCCATACAGAGTATACACATGTATATGCAGGGTATATGTGACCCCCCCATACAGAGTATACACATGTATATGCAGGGTATATGTGTCCCCCCCCCATACAGAGTATACACATGTATATGCAGAGTATGTGACCCCCCCATACAGAGTATACACATGTATATGCAGGGTATATATGACCCCCCCCATACAGAGTATACACATGTATATGGGGTTTGTGACCCCCCCATACAGAGTATACACATGTATATGCAGGGTATATGTGACCCCCCCCCATACAGAGTATACACATGTATATGCAGAGCATATGTGACCCCCCCATACAGAGTATACACATGTATATGCATGGTATATGTGACCACCCCCATACAGAGTATACACATGTATATGCAGGGTATATGTGACCCCCCCATACAGAGTATACACATGTATATGCAGGGTATATGTGACCCCCCCATACAGAGTATACACATGTATATGCAGAGTATGTGACCCCCCCCCTACAGAGTATACACATGTATATGCAGGGTATATGTGACCCCCTCACATACAGAGTATACACATGTATATGCAGGGTATATGTGATCCCCCCCATACAGAGTATACACATGTATATGCAGGGTATATGTGATCCCCCCCCCATACAGAGTATACGCATGTATATGCAGGGTATATGTGACCCCCCCCCCCCATACAGAGTATACACATGTATATGCAGGGTATATGTGACCCCCCATACAGAGTATACACATGTATATGCAGAGTATATGTGACCCCCCCATACAGAGTATACACATGTATATGCAGGGTATATGTGACCCCCCCCCCCATACAGAGTATACACATGTATATGCAGGGTATATGTGACCCCCCCATACAGAGTATACACATGTATATGCAGGGTATATGTGACCACCCCCATACAGAGTATACACATGTATATGCAGGGTATATGTGACCCCCCCATACAGAGTATACACATGTATATGCAGGGTATATGTGACCCCCCCATACAGAGTATACACATGTATATGCAGGGTATATGTGACCCCCCCCCCATACAGAGTATACACATGTATATGCAGGGTATATGTGACCCCCCCCATACAGAGTATACACATGTATATGCAGGGTATATGTGACCACCCCCATACAGAGTATACACATGTATATGCAGGGTATATGTGACCCCCCCCATACAGAGTATACACATGTATATGCAGGGTATATGTGACCCCCCCCCCCATACAGAGTATACACATGTATATGCAGGGTATATGTGACCCCCCCCCCCATACAGAGTATACACATGTATATGCAGGGTATATGTGACCACCCCATACAGAGTATACACATGTATATGCAGGTATGTGTGACCCCCCCATACAGAGTATACACATGTATATGCAGGGTATATGTGACCACCCCCATACAGAGTATACACATGTATATGCTGGGTATATGTGACCCCCCCCCCATACAGAGTATACACCTGTATATGCAGGGTATATGTGACACCCCACACAGAGTATACACATGTATATGCAGGGTATATGTGACCCCCCCATACAGAGTATACACATGTATATGCAGAGTATATAGGAGAGCAGGTATCTCCGCTGACCACTGTCCATGTCTCTTGCTGCAGCCCGGTGTCCACTGTTCACACTGTACTGAGTTTGACCCGAGCGGGATGGGACAAGATATCTGGAAGGACCTTCTGGAGGACGGCCCCCGGGCCCCTCCCCCTCCCCCCCAGGTAAGTGCTGGCTGACCATTGTTAGTGTAGCTGATCAGCGCCCTCTGCAGGACACTTACTGTATCTGTCCCCCCCCCCCACAGATGTAAGCTCCCCCACTATCAAAGGACAGAAGATAGCGGCCGCGGTGGCGGCGGGCTGCACGGTGAGCGCCGGAGGGCGAGGCACCCTGGAGTTCTGTCTCTGCTGGCATATTCCCAGGATCCGCTTTGGCTCTGGAGAGAAGGAGTACTGCAGGTCCCCCTCCCCTCCTGTTTACCCCGCTCTCGGCTTTTCCGCCGCCCCCTTCTCATGTGTCTTTCATTATCTCCTCAGACGCTACACCCGTTTTTTTGGCAGCGAGGGAGGGGGTGGCCTCTACCCTTTGTCACTACGCTTTATCCCACTATGAAGAATGGGAGCAGAAGATCGATGCCTGGCAAGAGCCAATCCTGCAGGACAAGTAAGTATCCATGGCGGAACGCTGCTGATCTGTAGAGCTGAGGATTTGTATCTGTGTATCAGTCTGCACTACAGGACTAGAGAGGTGAGAGCAGGACAAGGTCAGGACGGTGAACTTGTACCACTCTCCAGTATATACTACCCTTATATAGGAGAACGGACCCCCACCCCCCACTATAACGCCCTTATATAGGGAACGGATCACTCCCCCGTTATACTGCCCTTATATAGGAGAACGGATCACTCCCCAGTATATACTGCCCTTATGTAGGAGAACGGATCACTCCCCTGTATATCTGCCCTTATATGGGACGGACTCTCCCCAGTATATACTGCCCTTATATAGGAGAACGGACCACTCCCCAGTATATACTGCCCTTCTATAGGAGAACGGATCACTCCCCTGTATATACTGCCCTTATATAGGAGAACGGACTACTCCCCAGTATATACTGCCCTTCTATAGGAGAACGGATCACTCCCCTGTATATACTGCCCTTATATAGGAGAACGGACTACTCCCCAGTATATACTGCCCTTCTATAGGAGAACGGATCACTCCCCTGTATATACTGCCCTTATATAGGAGAACGGACCACTCCCCAGTATATACTGCCTTTATGTAGAGCACGGATCCCCCAGTACATACTGCCCTTATATAGGAGAACGGACCACTCCCCAGTATATACTGCCCTTCTATAGGGCGGACTATTCCCAGTATATAGGAGAACGGACGGCGCCCCCAGTATATACTGCCCTTATATAGGAGAACGGATCACCTCCCCAGTATATACTGCCCTTCTATAGGAGAACGGACCACTCCCAGATATAGGAGAACGGACTCCCCCCAGTATATACTGCCCTTATATAGGAGAACGGACCACTCTCCAGTATATACTACCCTTATATAGGAGAACGGACTACTGCCTAGTATATACTGCCCTTCTATAGGAGAACGGATCACTCCCCTGTATATACTGCCCTTATATAGGAGAACTGACTACCCCCAGTATATACTGCCCTTCTATAGGAGACAGATCACTCCCCTGTATATAGGAGAACGGCCACTCTCCAGTATATACTGCCCTTATATAGGAGAACGGATCACTCCCCAGTATATACTGCCCTTATATAGGAGAACGGATCACCCCCCAGTATATACTGCCCTTATATAGGAGAACGGATCACTCCCCAGTATATACTGCCCTTATGTGGGAGAACGAATCACTCCCCTGTATATACTGCCCTTATATAGGAGAACGGACTACTCCCCAGTATATACTGCCCTTATATAGGAGAACGGACTACTCCCCAGTATATACTGCCCTTCTATAGGAGAACGGATCACTCCCCTGTATATACTGCCCTTATATAGGAGAACGGACTACTCCCCAGTATATACTGCCCTTCTATAGGAGAACGGATCACTCCCCTGTATATACTGCCCTTATATAGGAGAACGGACTACTCCCCAGTATATACTGCCCTTCTATAGGAGAACGGATCACTCCCCTGTATATACTGCCTTTATATAGGAGAACGGACCACTCCCCAGTATATACTGCCTTTATGTAGAACGGACCACTCCCCAGTACATACTGCCCTTATATAGGAGAACGGACCACTCCCCAGTATATACTGCCTTTATGTAGAACGGACCACTCCCCAGTACATACTGCCCTTATATAGGAGAACGGATCACTCCCCAGTATATACTGCCCTTCTATAGGAGAACAGATCACTCCCCAGTATACACTGCCCTTATATAGGAGAACTGACTACTCCCCAGTATATACTGCCCTTATATAGGAGAACGGACTACTCCCCAGTATATACTGCCCTTCTATAGGAGAACGGATCACTCCCCTGTATATACTGCCCTTATATAGGAGAACGGACTACTCCCCAGTATATACTGCCCTTATATAGGAGAACGGATCACTCCCCTGTATATACTGCCCTTATATAGGAGAACAGACTACTCCCCAGTATATACTGCCCTTATATAGGAGAACGGATCACTCCCCAGTATATACTGCCCTTCTATGGAGAACGACTATCCCAGTATATGGAGAACGGACTGCTCCCCAGTATATACTGCCCTTATATAGGAGAACGGATCACTCCCCAGTATATACTGCCCTTCTATAGGAGAACGGACTATTCCCAGTATATAGGAGACGGACTGCTCCCCAGTATATACTGCCCTTATATAGGAGAACGGACCACTCTCCAGTATATACTACCCTTATATAGGAGAACGGACTACTGCCTAGTATATACTGCCCTTCTATAGGAGAACGGATCACTCCCCTGTATATACTGCCCTTATATGGAGAACTGACTACTCCCCAGTATATACTGCCCTTCTATGGAGAACAGATCACTCCCCTGTATATAGGAGAACGGACCACTCTCCAGTATATACTGCCCTTATATAGGAGAACGGATCACTCCCCAGTATATACTGCCCTTATATAGGAGAACGGACTACTCCCCAGTACATACTGCCCTTATACAGGAGAACTGACCACTCCCCAGTATATACTGCCCTTATATAGGAGAACGGACCACTCCCCAGTATATACTGCCCTTGTATAGGAGAACAGACTGCTTCCCAGTATATACTGCCCTTATATAGGAGAACGGACTACTCCCCAGTATATACTGCCCTTATATGGAGAACGGATCACTCCCCAGTATATACTGCCCTTATGTAGGAGAACGGACCACTCCCCAGTATATACTGCCCTTATATGGGAGAACTGACTACTCTCCAGTATATACTGCCCTTATATAGGAGAACGGACTACTCCCCAGTATATACTGCCCTTATATAGGAGAACGGACTACTCCCCAGTATATACTGCCCTTCTATAGGAGAACGGATCACTCCCCTGTATATACTGCCCTTATATAGGAGAACGGACTACTCCCCAGTATATACTGCCCTTCTATAGGAGAACGGATCACTCCCCTGTATATACTGCCCTTATATAGGAGAACGGACTACTCCCCAGTATATACTGCCCTTCTATAGGAGAACGGATCACTCCCCTGTATATACTGCCTTTATATAGGAGAACGGACCACTCCCCAGTATATACTGCCTTTATGTAGAACGGACCACTCCCCAGTACATACTGCCCTTATATAGGAGAACGGACCACTCCCCAGTATATACTGCCCTTCTATAGGAGAACGGACTATTCCCAGTATATAGGAGAACGGACTGCTCCCCAGTATATACTGCCCTTATATAGGAGAACGGATCACTCCCCAGTATTACTGCCCTTCTATAGGGCGGACTATTCCCAGTATATAGGAGAACGGACTGCTCCCCAGTATATACTGCCCTTATATAGGAGAACGGACCACTCTCCAGTATATACTACCCTTATATAGGAGAACGGACTACTGCCTAGTATATACTGCCCTTCTATAGGAGAACGGATCACTCCCCTGTATATACTGCCCTTATATAGGAGAACTGACTACTCCCCAGTATATACTGCCCTTCTATAGGAGAACAGATCACTCCCCTGTATATAGGAGAACGGACCACTCTCCAGTATATACTGCCCTTATATAGGAGAACGGATCACTCCCCAGTATATACTGCCCTTATATAGGAGAACGGATCACTCCCCAGTATATACTGCCCTTATATAGGAGAACGGATCACTCCCCAGTATATACTGCCCTTATGTAGGAGAACGGATCACTCCCCTGTATATACTGCCCTTATATAGGAGAACGGACTACTCCCCAGTATATACTGCCCTTATATAGGAGAACGGACTACTCCCCAGTATATACTGCCCTTCTATAGGAGAACGGATCACTCCCCTGTATATACTGCCCTTATATAGGAGAACGGACTACTCCCCAGTATATACTGCCCTTCTATAGGAGAACGGATCACTCCCCTGTATATACTGCCCTTATATAGGAGAACGGACTACTCCCCAGTATATACTGCCCTTCTATAGGAGAACGGATCACTCCCCTGTATATACTGCCTTTATATAGGAGAACGGACCACTCCCCAGTATATACTGCCTTTATGTAGAACGGACCACTCCCCAGTACATACTGCCCTTATATAGGAGAACGGACCACTCCCCAGTATTACTGCCTTTATGTAGAACGGACCACTCCCCAGTACATACTGCCCTTATATAGGAGAACTGACTACTCTCCAGTATATACTGCCCTTATATAGGAGAACGGACTACTCCCCAGTATATACTGCCCTTCTATAGGAGAACGGATCACTCCCCTGTATATACTGCCCTTATATAGGAGAACGGACCACTCCCCACTATATACTGCCCTTATACAGGGGAACGGATCACTCCCCAGTATATACTGCCCTTATATAGGAGAACGGATCACTCCCCAGTATATACTGCCCTTATATAGGAGAACGGATCACTCCCCAGTATATACTGCCCTTATATAGGAGAACGGACTACTCCCCAGTACATACTGCCCTTATACAGGAGAACGGACCACTCCCCAGTATATACTGCCCTTATATAGGAGAACGGACCACTCCCCAGTATATACTGCCCTTCTATAGGAGAACAGACTGCTTCCCAGTATATACTGCCCTTATATAGGAGAACGGACTACTCCCCAGTATATACTGCCCTTATATAGGAGAACGGATCACTCCCCAGTATATACTGCCCTTATGTAGGAGAACGGACCACTCCCCAGTATATACTGCCCTTATATAGGAGAACTGACTACTCTCCAGTATATACTGCTCTTATATAGGAGAACGGACTACTCCTCAGTATATACTGCCCTTATATAGGAGAACGGATCACTCCCCAGTATATACTGCCCTTATATAGGAGAACGGACCACTCCCCAGAATATACTGATCTTCTATAGGAGAACGGACTCTCCTCAGTATCTACTGCCCTTATATAGGAGAACGGACCACTCCCCAGTATATACTGCCCTTATATAGGAGAACGGACCACTCCCCAGTATATACTGCCCTTATATAGGAGAACGGACTACTCCCCAGTACATACTGCCCTTCTATAGGAGAACGGACCACTCCCCTGTATATACTGCCCTTATATAGGAGAACGGACCACTCCCCAGTATACACTGCCCTTATATAGGAGAACGGACTACTCCCCAGTATATACTGCCCTTCTATAGGAGAATGGACCACTCCCCAGTATATACTGCCCTTATATAGGAGAACGGATCACTCCCCAGTATATACTGCCCTTATATAGGAGAACGGACCACTCCCCAGTATATACTGCCCTTATATAGGAGAACGGACTACTCCCCAGTATACACTGCCCTTATATAGGAGAACGGACTACTCCCCAGTATATACTGCCCTTCTATAGGAGAACGGATCACTCCCCTGTATATACTGCCCTTATATAGGAGAACGGACCACTCCCCACTATATAATGCCCTTATATAGGGGAACGGATCACTCCCCAGTATATACTGCCCTTATGTAGGAGAACGGACCACTCCCCAGTATATACTGCCCTTATATAGAAGAACGGACTACTCCCCAGTATATACTGCCCTTATATAGGAGAACGGACTACTCCCCAGTATATACTGCCCTTCTATAGGAGAACGGACTACTCCCCAGTATATACTGCCCTTCTATAGGAGAACGGACCACTCCCCACTATATACTGCCCTTATATAGGAGAACGGATCACTCCCCAGTATACACTGCCCTTATATAGGAGAACGGACTCACTCCCCAGTATATACTGCCCTTCTATAGGAGAACGGATCACTCCCCAGTATATACTGCCCTTATATAGGAGAACGGACTGCTCCCCAGTATATACTGCCCTTATATAGGAGAACGGACCACTCCCCAGTATATACTGCCCTTATATAGGAACGGACCACTCCCCAGTATATACTGCCCTTATATAGGAGAACGGACTGCTCCCCACTATATACTGCCCTTATATAGGAGAATGGACTGCTCCCCAGTATATACTGCCCTTCTATAGGAGAACGGACTACTCCCCAGTATATACTGCCCTTATATAGGAGGACGGACTACTCCCCAGTATATACTGCCCTTATATAGGAGAACGGACTACTCCCCAGTATATACTGCCCTTCTATAGGAGGACGGACTCACTCCCCAGTATATACTGCCCTTATATAGGAGAACGGACTACTCCCCAGTATATACTGCCCTTATATAGGAGAACGGACCACTCCCCACTATATACTGCCCTTCTATAGGAGAACGGACCACTCCCCAGTATATACTGCCCTTATATAGGAGAATGGACTACTCCCCAGTATATACTGCCCTTGTATAGGAGAACGGACCACTCCCCAGTATATACTGCCCTTATATAGGAGAACGGACCACTCCCCAGTATATACTGATCTTATATAGGAGAACGGACTACTCCTCAGTATATACTGCCCTTATATAGGATAACGGATCACTCCCCAGTATATACTGCCCTTATATAGGAGAACGGACCACTCCCCAGAATATACTGATCTTATATAGGAGAACGGACTACTCCTCAGTATATACTGCCCTTATATAGGAGAACGGACTACTCCTCATTATATGCTGCCCTTATATAGGAGAACGGACTACTCCTCAGTATATACTGCCCTTATATAGGAGAACGGACTACTCCCCAATATATACTGCCCTTATATAGGAGAACGGATCACTCCCCAGTATATACTGCCCTTATATAGGAGAACGGACCACTCCCCAGTATATACTGCCCTTATATAGGAGAACGGACCACTCCCCAGTATATTCTGCCCTTATGTAGGAGAACGGACCACTCCCCAGAATACACTGCACCTACAGTGCCTTGCAAAACTATTCATACCCTTTGTCACAACCACAAACTTAAATGTATTTTCTTGAGATTTTCAGTGATAACAACACAAAGTATCAGATAATTGTGAAGTGGAAGGAAAATTATGCAAGGTTATCAAATCTGTAATCCAATAAAAATCTAACAAGTGTGACGTGCAAAAGTCTTCAGCCCCCTGTACTCCGATACCCCTAAATATAATCCAGTGCACACAATTGCCTTCAGAAGTCACTTAATGAGTTAATAGAGTCCGGCTGTGTGTAATGTAGTCTCAGTATAAATCCTCCTGTTCTGTGCAGGCCTCAGTGGTTTGTTACAGATCATTAGTGAACAAACAGCATCATGAAGACCAAGGAACTCACCAGACAGCTCAGAGATATAGTTGTGGAGAAGTGTAAAGCAGGATTAGGTTACAAAAACATATCCCAAGCTTTGAGCATCCCAAGGAGCGCTGATCAGTCCATCATCAAAAAATGGAAAAAGTATTCTACAACTGCAAACCTACCAAGACACGGCCGTCCACCTAAACTAACAGATCACTGAGCAAGGAGAGCGCTGGTCAGAGAAGCAGCCAAGAGGGCCATGGTCACTGTGGAGGAGCTGCAGAAATCCTCAGGTACAGGGAGAATCTGTCCACAGGACTACTAGAAGTCACTGCGCACCCCACAAATCTGCCAATCTATATGGAGGAGCGGCAAGAAGGAAACCATTGTTGTAAGAAAGACATAAGAAGTGGCGTCTGCAGTTTATGGCCACAAGCCATATAGGGGACACTGCAAACATGTGGGAGAAGGTGCTCTGCTCAGAGGAGACCAAAGGGGAACGTCATGGCCTAAATACAAAGTAACCCTGCTCATCCCCCTGAACACCCCGTCATCCCCACTGTGACACATAGGGGGCAGCATCATGCTGGGGGGACAAGGAAGCTGCTCAGAGGGGATGGCAAGATGGAGGGAGCTAAATACAGGCCAATCCTGGAAGAAAACCTGAGACTGGAGGCTGCAAAAGACAAGACTGGGAAGGAGATTCCAGCAAGACAATGACCCTAAACCTCCAGCCCGAGCTCCAGGGGAAGGTTTAGATGACAGAATATTCCGGGGTTAGAATGGCCCAGTCACAGGCCGGACCCAAATCCCATTGAGCATCTGTGGCAAGACATGAGAATTACTGATCACAGACGCTCCATCCAATCTGGCTGCAAAGAAGAAGAAGGGGCAGAAATCTCATCTCTAGATATGCAAAGCTGGAAGAGACCGAGCCCAAAAGACTTGGAGCTGGAACTGTGGCCAAAGGAGCTCTACAAAGTATTGCTATAGGGGGCTGAAGACTTTTGCATGTCACATTTGTCAGATTTTTATTGGATTACAGATTTGATAACCTTGTATCATTTTCCTTCCACTTCATAATTATCTGATACTTTGTGTTGTTATCACTGAAAATCTCATGAAAATACATTGAAGTTTGTGGTTGTGACAAAAGTGAAGGGGTGTGAAGACTTTTGAAAGCTACTGCGTATAGAACAGACCACTCCCCAAAATATAATGCTCTTACATAGTAGTACTCACCTGTCCTATAATATACTGCTCTTACATAGTTGTACACACCTGTCCTATAATATTCCGCTCTTACATACTAGTACTCACCTGTCCTATAATATACCGCTCTTACATAGTAGTACTCACCTGTCCTATAATATAATGCTCTTACATAGTAGTACTCACCTGTCCTATAATATAATGCTCTCATAGTAGTACTCACCTGTCCTATAATATACCGCTCTTACATAGTAGTACTCACCTGTCCTATAATATACCGCTCTTACATAGTAGTACTCACCTGTCCTATAATATACTGCTCTTACATAGTAGTACTCACCTGTCCTATAATATAATGCTCTTACATAGTAGTACTCACCTGTCCTATAATATAATGCTCTCATAGTAGTACTCACCTGTCCTATAATATACCGCTCTTACATAGTAGTACTCACCTGTCCTATAATATATCGCTCTTACATAGTAGTACACTCCTGTCCTATAATATTCCGCTCTTACATACTAGTACTCACCTGTCCTATAATATACCGCTCTTACATAGTAGTACTCACCTGTCCTATAATATACTGCTCTTACATAGTAGTACTCACCTGTCCT